>JBBBDQ010001083.1:3045000-3177500 GCA_037127315.1 Ascarosepion bandense | reverse complement strand
GATAATGAACAGGGATAGGGATAGATAGATAGATAGATAGATAGATAGATAGATAGATAGATAGATAGATAGATAATGAACAGACTGAGATAGATAGATAGATAGATAGATAGATAGATAGATAGATAGATAGATATGAATAAGAACAGACTGAGATAGATAGATAGATAGATAGATAGATAGATAGATAGATAGTGACAAGAAAAAACTACAAATGAGGTGCAAGAAAACCGAATGCATGGTCATTAGCAAAAAAGGCACCCCAAAATGCCAATTACAGGTGAGTACGCTAAAACCAAGCACGTACAGAAATTTAAATACCTGGGAATTGTTCTAACACAAGACGGAAAGTGCGACACTGAGATTCGAAAGCTAATTTTCATGGCGACAGAAGCATTCCAGAAGTTGAGTAAATTATTAAGAAACAGGAAAATTTCACTAGAAACAAAGAGGAGTGTACTGGATTGCTATGTGATGTCAGTTCTTCAATATGGCAGTGAATGTTGGACAATATCTTCGAAGATGAAGGAAAAACTTGAAACAACTGAAATGTGGCTCAACAGAAGGATGTCCCGGATATCATTAACCGAGCATGTGAACAATGACGAGGTTTTGGAGAGGATAGAGACGAAAAGAAAATTAATACTGAACATCAGGCAGAGACAACTAAACTTCCTGGGACATGCAATGAGGAAGGAGGGATTGGAGAACCTGATACTAACCGGTCAGATAGAGGGAAAAAGAGACAGAGAAAAGCAGCGGATAACATATTTGAAGGACCTGATCAGGTGGATGACGGAACGAGTGTTGCATGGTGCAACAGGAAAAAGTGTGCTAAGAGCCACCAGGGACAGGGAGATGTGGAAAGCCCTAATCGCTTACGTCCTGAAAGTACATGGTTCATAAAAGAAGAATATACATTGTGATTGAGCTGTCTGTATAGTTCAAGTTCTTTTGAATATTGAATTTCAATTAAAGTAGGCCCGATATTATATTAAACAGGAAATTCTCCATTTAGCCGATTGCAAGGCTAATTTAGGCTCGATATGGGCAACATTTGGCGGCTTCCTTTTTGGCTATCCACCGTAAATGTAATTGTTGGCAAACTCGATCCGTAGACGAATTCACAATGTAGTGAACTATTTTACTGGATGACCCACCACTGTGATTTCAGACTTAACGAAGCTAATTTTAAAATGCTTAAACTTTCGTGACAATCAATAAAAATAAGAATTAATATTGCAAATTTACGTACTTGATTTTACTGTTAATATAATTTTACTGTCTATCCAAATATTTTTGCACTCAGAGACCGAGGAATACATTTGGCTTATCATAAGAGCAAATAGCTTTCACAAAAGAAAAAGCGATGTTATAGTGAATGGGAAATTTAGATATGACAAAGAAATTCTTTTGGTGTTAGGGAAATATCAATGAGAGTGACTGAGGTCATGACAGTTAGTGCTACCCACTCTTCGTCCCTAGATTTGCCTTGTGCCACTGTATTCTAATCGCTTACGACAATAAATATAGCAGATGCAAAGTCAATTATTTATAAGTCAATCGACATTGTTCACTAGCTTAGAATTTGACAACTTGCAGTTTTGTTTATTGTCATAGTAACGTTAGGACACACTCATACAGAATATATATATATATATATATATTTGTTTGATACTTGTAATTGAGTAGATACTGTGTTTCTCTATAATTAAACTGCAACACACACACACACACACACACACAGAGGGACACACACAGACACATACATACACACACACAAACACACACGCGCGCGCGCACACACACACACACACACACACACACACACACACACACACACACACACACATATATATATATATATATATAGTCATCCGCAGACAGATCCGCCCCGCTGCACCACAGCTCACCAGCTCGGTCAGACCCCGCCAGGACCGAAACCCGACCGAATTGGCGTCAGTGAGTGACTCCATCTCTGGGCTATGGGCGTCCGATATAAGAAGGTAGACTTTTTAGCGTGTATATTGTCATTACGCCCGCTCAATAGCCAGAGTGCTCTAATCCATTACTGAATGAGCGATGCGTACATGCCAGAGTAGTTACTGTTTTTCAAAGTCTACCATTTTTCCAGAGTGCTCAATCAGGGTGTGAGAGCGTAAATAGTCATCCGCAGACAGATCCGCCCCGCTGCACCATAGCTTACTAGCACGGTCAGACCACACGCACAACAGCCTGAATAATTGAGAAATCTTGTTAGGAATATATGCATCCCCTGAACCTGCGACTCTCATATAACGAGAAGAAGCCTTCAATTGATCTAGTGTGTCTTACCACTTGACCACGAAAGATTTCATTAATCAACAAAATCGAATTAAACCGCAAATACATACGTTCCTGAATGCTTGCAACATCCATTTGTGTTCCGGTTCGTATCCAATCATAAATAAATGTAAACAAAAACAATATTACAAAAATCTTTCCGCAAATAAATTTAAATAAATGTGTCGGCTAATTCGTAAGATTTCTTAATTTTATATATATATTTATATATATACGAAAGAGATTTGAAGTGTTGTCGGCTTACTTTGTGGAACCTACTCCCAAAAAGATGCATCCCTTATCACTACAATCTTAACATGTTCAAGTCTAGGGTTAACCATTACCTTCCCTACATATCCTCATAACCTGTTCCTCTTAAACTGTAACCCTCTACTTGCTTTATGAAACCTACTCCCAAGAGGATGCTTCCTCGATCACTACTATCTTAACCTGTTCAAATCTAGGGTTATCTATTATCTTCCCTCACATATCCACATAAACAGTGCCTCTTACTCTCTAACCCTCTACTTGCTTTATGGACCTGACTCCCACGAGAATGCTTCACCGACCACTGCGATCTCAACCTGTTCAAATCTAGGGTTAACCATTATCCTCCCGTTCATAAACTCTTCCTCTTACACTGTAATCCTGTACTTGCTTTGTGAACCTGACTCCCAAGAGGATACTTACCCGACCACTACAAACTTAACTAGTTCAAATCTAGGGTTAACCATTATCCTCCTCTACATAAACTGTTCTTCTTACACTGTAGCCCTCTACTTGCTTTGTGGACCTGACTCCCAAGAGGATGCTTACCCGACCACTACAATCTTAACATCTTCAAGTCTCAGGTTAACTATTATATTCCCCGCATATCCTCATAAACAGTAATTGTTTCTCTTTAACCCTCTACCTGCTTTATGGGCCTGATTCCCAAAAGGATACGTCCGCGACCACTGCAATCTTAACCTGTTCTAGTCAAGGGTTAACTAATATCCTCCCCTACATAAACTTTGTAACCCTTTACCTGCTTTGTAAAAAATGACATTTGCATTCTTCTGAACTCTAAACCTAAAACGCCTTGAACATCAAAATCATTATTTTTGAAACGTCTAAACCAATATCTTCATGTCGTTTCCGACAGATCCTGGTTGCCGTAAATCCGAACAAGAATTTTCTGGGTTTCAGCTGCAAATTTCTTTTGAATAAAGTAGTTCAGTAACATTCCTCGCAAGTGCCCTTTTGGCACGAAATTCGACATGTTTAACGCTATGAAAAACGAAGTTGTTTACACTTTGGCTAAATGTCAAGCTTGCTTACAGTAAGTCCTTATAGATACGTTACTCTCTGACATTACACGCAAGCAGTTCTGGGAAAACCATCTGTTGGAAAACACTGAGAACTTATTCAAGGTTCTGATATACTCGATTTTTTGACGAGTTTACAGAGATGTCAAAATGATAAAAGTAGTAAAATTTAAAATTTATGAAAATCCATATTTCTGTCGGAATATTTTATTTGTTTTAATGTAATCCGAGAAAACAGACAAAAAAGAAAATGAAAATAACGGGAAAAGTCATGAGAATCTGTCATCCTGTAAATTATAGCAGAAAGATTAAAATCTTGCAAAACTTGGCATTGAGAAATAAAAACCCAGCCGCTGCTTCTTACCTCAATCGAAGATCAACAATTATTACTCAATGAAGTGCAAAAACAACAACAAAAAGATGAGCGAAAATTAAAAAATATAAATATATTACTACTGCCATATTTGGTCTGGTGCTCCTGCTATCCACCTTGGGGTTCTTGAAATACAAAATCCAACACCGAAGAATCTGTAATGTGATCGATCCCGACTTAGCATCCACCCATTACATTGAATACTGCTGCTATCTGGTCGGGTGCTCCTGCTATCCACCTTGAAGGTTCTTGACAAAATCCAACGGAGAATCTGTAATGTGATCGATCCCGACTTAGCATCCACCCGTACATTGTACTGCCATATCTGGTCGGGTGCTCCTGCTATCCACCTTGGGGTTCTTGACAAAATCCAACGGAGAATCTGTAATGCTGATCGATCCAATAGCATCCACCCGTACATTGAATACTGCTGCCATATCTGGTCAGGTGCTCTGCTATCCACCTTGGGGTTCTTGACAAAATCAACGGAGAATTGTAATGTGATCGATCCCGACTTAGCATCGTACATTGAATACTGCTGCCATATCTGGTCGGGTGCTCCTGCTATCCACCTTGGGGTTCTTGACAAAATCCAACGGAGAATCTGTAATGTGATCGATCCCGACTTAGCATCACCCGTACATTGAATACTGCTGCCATATCTGGTCGGGTGCTCCTGCTATCCACCTTGGGGTTCTTGACAAAATCCAACGGAGAATCTGTAATGTGATCGATCCCGACTTAGCATCCACCCGTACATTGAATACTGCTGCCATATCTGGTCGGGTGCTCCTGCTATCCACCTTGGGGTTCTTGACAAAATCCAACGGAGAATCTGTAATGTGATCGATCCCGACTTAGCATCCACCCGTACATTGAATACTGCTGCCATATCTGGTCGGGTGCTCCTGCTATCCACCTTGGGGTTCTTGACAAAATCCAACGGAGAATCTGTAATGTGATCGATCCCGACTTAGCATCACCCCGTACATTGAATACTGCTGCCATATCTGGTCCGGGTGCTCCTGCTATCCACCTTGGGGTTCTTGACAAAATCCAACGGAGAATCTGTAATGTGATCGATCCCGACTTAGCATCCACCCGTACATTGAATACTGCTGCCATATCTGGTCGGGTGCTCCTGCTGTCCCCACCTTGGGGTTCTTGACAAAATCCAACGGAGAATCTGTAATGTGATCGATCCCGACTTAGCATCCCACCCGTACATTGAATACTGCTGCCATATCTGGTCGGGTGCTCCTGCTATCCACCTTGGGGTTCTTGACAAAATCAACGGAGAATCTGTAATGTGATCGATCCCGACTTAGCATCCACCCGTACATTGAATACTGCTGCCATATCTGGTCGGGTGCTCCCTGCTATCCACAACAGGGTTCTTGACAAAATCAACGGAGAATCTGTAATGTGATCGATCCCGACTTGGTAGCTCAGATACAGTCATTTTCCCACCGGCGCAATGTGGCTTCCTTGTGTCTCTTCTACAAATACTTTCACGGCTTCGATGAAATTAGTTCACTGGTGCTCCCTATATATAAATTTACGCAAACCACAAGATTAGCAACTACGTCTCACCCTTTTACTGTGAAACCAATAAATTGTAAACACAAATGCTACTCCAACAGCTTCTTTTCTCGCATTTCCCGCTTGTGGAATTCCCTTCCATTTCTTTGCTTCTCCGACAGCTACAATCTTCAAGAATTTAAATGTAAAGTCAATAGTCATCTCCTGTCTCACTAACTTACATCCTCTCTCTCATGCTCCTTTCTCCATCCACTCCACTCTCATCAGTATTCTCATCCTTCTCTTACCCACTTCCTGACACCCCTATAACCTGACACTCTTCCTCATAACTTTCCTCCTATGTAACTCCCTGCAAAACAGTGGCAATAATATGCCTTGCTTGGGGCGATATGATTATAAAAAAAAAATTCTATACATGTATATTCCCGAGCATGTAAATAAATCTAAAAGATATGCATGTGTAGCTAATCAATATTTCATCGAATGATTTATTCGTTTTCTACGGCTTATCAACAGACAAAAAATTATTATGTATTAGTGGGGGACCAATATTATATTACAATCAATATATGAATTGATCCCTCACTTTATGGTCATCTTTTCTTATCCACTTCCTGACACCCTCTATAACCTGTCACTATTTCTCATAACTTTCCTCCTATGTAACCCCCTGCAAAACAGTGGCAGTAAAATGCCTTGCTTGGGGCGATATGTTTATAAAAAAAGTTTTTTTCGTGGATAATAAAAGACTTGTTCGACATCTAAGCGGCGCGTAGGAAATCAATCATTCAAATTCTAATTTTTAACAATTTTTCACAATTTCAAATGCCGATAAAAGAAATACCACTGTATGTTTCTTATATTTGCTCTATATGTATTTCTGTACATACATATTTAGATCTCTCTTAGAGAGTTATCCTACCGCTGTATGTACAGGATACTCCTTTAGATTCTTCTATACCCACACTGCATGCTGATATATATATATATATATATATATATATATATATATATATTGTGTATTTTGGCAGCATTTTTTCATTAATACAGGTTTCATTGAATAATATAGACAAGTTCTGTCTATTTTGTGTAAGATCCTTTCATATGATCTGATTAGATTGATAGTGTTGTCATGGAAAGACGACAAGAAATCGCAATAATTGTTGATTTTTTATCAGGTCTGAGCTTTCGGCTTACATAAGCCATTATCAAAGGATGAACATTTACTGTTCAGTGAACATAGAACATTTAAATTATTATTAACAGAGTGGAGTTATACAGAAAAAATTAGACAGGTCCATTTTTTGTGTCGCACATGGCTGTAGGCCGAGAAGGAATGGTGGTAGTGGGTTTTTTGTTCAATTGAGTGTATAGTGGCATGAGGGATTGGTTTGGGAACTGCTGCTACTATGGTGTAGGGGGTAAGTATAATAACTATGACCTCTCCCGTCGATTGTAGGCGTTGAAGTATGTTAGTGGAGGTGTCGAAATTTATTTTATTTAGGCTAGGTTTAAACTGTTTGATGTAGATAGCTTCTAGAATTTTAAGTTTTCGTTTATTATTTTCTTGTCTAAGTATATGCGTATTTTCAACAAGTGTTTTCCTAAGAAGTGTGTGTTGATAGCCGTGGTGTTTTAAATGTCGGAATATGTTAGAATTTTCATTTAAGTGCAATGTAAGTCTCCGCGAAAGCGAGTTAGTAGTATGTCCAATGTAGGTATTATTTAGTTTGTTAGAGATACATTCTCGAAAGGGGCATTTAAATTTATACACTACATTGTTTTTTTGCAAATCGCTAACGGTTGGGGAGGAGTCGTTGCGGACGATTGAGTTGGATGTTGTAGATTTAGCGTAATATATGATAAATTTAATTCTTTTGTTGGGGTCTGTCGGAGAGATATTAGTGTTTTTGAGTTTTTTTAGGATATTTTCATCTAGTTGGTAGTTGGCGTGCATTTGGCTCCGATATAAGAGAGTGATATGTTTCGGGTTGGTCGGGCTATTACCATGTGCTGTTTTTTTCGTGTTCGGGTTTGTAAGGAAATGTCGTATTTGTTCATCAACTATGTAGTTAGGAAAATTATTGTTGATGAGTGTCTGTTTTATGTTTTTAGTTCACTGTGGAAGATGTGTTTTGTAGACGAGTTGGTTTTTGCACGATGGAGTAGATTTTTTAGGATTGCTAATTTGTAATAATGGGGGCATTCGCTAATATAATTAAGTGTGGAGGGATTTTTGTTGGTGCTTTTTTTTATATGGTGAGATAGTCTAATTTTCTCTCTCTCTCTCTCTCTCTCTCTCTCTCTCTCTCTCTATATATATATATATATATATATATATATATATATATTTCATATGTGTTATGGGACCTACCTTTTTTGGACTATAATGTTGAGTCACCCCGGGTCTAATACTTGGCAGTTCTACTGACATGTAACACACTTTGTATTTCTTCTTTCTTTTAATATTTATGGTTCCCTAATACCCGAGTTCGTGTTTTTCTTCCAGACCTATTCTGGGTCCACAACAATATGTAAATTCAGTATTTTGCATTTTGGTAATAGCAATTTCTGCAGGTTCTTATAATCCGCTTTATAAACTTCAGCCGGACGTATGATGAAGAAAATCTAATGTAATCGGAAACAAAGATTGACTTAGAAAAAGTAAAAGGCAAAGATAGGAGAGATAGGGAATATTAGAACAAGCTTGTTGAAAGAAGTAGAAGGAAGGCAACTTGCCCGAGGACCCAAGAAAATAAACTTAAGGATTATCACGTGTATAAAATTAAATTCTAACCAGTATCAATAAAATTAGGTTAAAAAGCATATAAGTGAATGTAATACATTCGGCTGGTGCTTACGACCTATCACCGAAGTTCAACAACGTTGAGCTTGGTCAGTACTTAGATGGGTGACCGCTTGGGAATACCAGGTGCTGTAAGTGCTTAGTGACGGATGTTCGTTGTGTTGCAGTGGATATCGCCTCGGAAAGAGAAATCGGTGAGCCGAGTTCGAATTCCAGTTAAATACCCTGCATTCACTTGAGCACTGGTACCCTTGGGAAAGGTAATAATCCGTCCCTTCCCCCCCAATTATGGGTTAAATAACAAGAGTAGGACTTGTGGACCCTGCCCTTAAAATCAAATCTCAATGAATCTTAATACTCGAAAAGAAAAAAGTATTACTAGACACAAAACGTATATAAAGACAACAATAAATTATTAAAAGAAAAAGGTGTTACCAGACCAGCAATAAATAAATAAAATTTAGTTAGCAATAAATGAATTTGATTTGACATAAAAACAGAACAACCAACATTCGGCAGGAATGCAAACTTAGCGCTGCTCCGAGTCCTCAATTCACTACTCCTTCGTGTCTACGACTGTGGATATATAGTATTTACTGGTGCAACAAGGCCCCAACCATTTACAGTTAGATCAACCAAATGCATCCGACAATTCTACTCCAGCAGCTTCTTTTCTCGAACTTCTCGCCTGTAGAACTCCCTTCCATATACTTGCTTTCCTGACGGCTACAACCTCCAGGAATTTAAATGCAATGTCAATTCCCATTTCTTATTCACTTTACTCCAGTCCTTTCTACATCACCCCCGTATGTCTTGTTCGTTTTCTTTCTCTCTACCTTCGCAACTGTCTTCACACCTGTTTCTATACTTCTCTTGCCCTTTCTCTGATACCCCCTGTAACTGGTTCGTCTTTCTCTTTACTCTTCTCCTATCTAAACTTTTACTCTTATGTATTCCCCTGCGCATCAGTGGCGGTACCTCCTTGCTTGGGGTGAAACGATAAAAAAAAAAAAAAAACGAAAAAAGAGAGTCCCCCCCCCCAAAGATTGTAAAAGCATTTTTGGATTGTATCTTGGATTGTACATTTGAAAGTGTCTGCCTTAATTTTTAAACTTAATAGCACAAAAGTAAAAAAAAAAAAAAAAGATTAGCGGACATTTTTTTTTATATGGACTTTGTTCTTATTTTGGTGTAAAAAACCCACTCTAAAGTTTTGATGCACGATATATATATATATATATATATATATGTGTGTGTGTGTGTGTGTGTGTGTGTGTGTGTGTGTGTGCGTGTGTGTGCGACATTTTTCGAAACTGAATCTTATACGCTTGTTCATAAAAAGACGTACGATCTTTTGCCGACCTGTACCAGTCGACTGATCGTTTGCACGCCTAAAACTATTGGACATAGTCCAGTTGTTCCTTGGAAGGGTCACCGTAAAACTCGACCGAGCGAGAACCCAGCCCCAGGATGTAACAATTAAAAGTCGTGCAAAAAAATGGACGGTTGTTTTAATTGCATTATTTGCAAAATTCTGCCAAGAATGAAACCCAAAATAAATCTACGTCTCGTCTTTGTCCCTATCGAAGTGACACGCTTCTCCTCTTGCAGTTATTTAGGGGTCTAAAGGCATCTTTCTTTTTCCCTTTTGCTATTCAATGCATACTAATGAATCTCAAATCTTTATAAAATTTCGTAACACCTCTAACACCGGAACAAGCTTAAAAATGCGTCCGGATTTTCTAAGTTACTCTTTTTGTCCAGTGTTTGAATTCATTTGCTACAAACAATTTTGTATTGTCATGAATATTATCATTTATTGTTGAAGTTTTGGGGTACCTTTGTATACTAGTGAGCCGACCATGAGCTGACTCATTTGATAGCTCACCAATAGGTTTAATCAATCAGAAGGCTCAAAATATTCAATGCAACGTTAATAAAGGCGATCATATTTCTCCCGAGTATTGGCGATATAGTCCGATTCAGTAGAGTGTCTGATTCGTGAGTGTTAACCTTTGACGTTGTTTCATTGAACTGATTACGTACTGCGCTGTATTCTATATTCATAAACTATGGTGGACATGGTCAACATTTATATCTTTACAATAGAGATTTCTGCTGCTCATTGTAGACGATCAGAGAGTTACAAGTAGTATCAGTTTTACAGGCCTTCTCTTTACTATCTATACAGATTTCCACGTGAAGTTTTAATCATCTTGATTCATTGATTACTATTAATTTAATTTTTACTCAAATTATTTTATAAATAGCCCCAGTGCTCCTTTGATTATGGGAAATACCATATTTATATATTTCCCAGCTCTCTGCTAAAGTCTTAATTCATGTTTTTTCTCATTCATTTTCGTAAAACAGTTGCATCCATTATTCAACACGATTTTCTACTCAAGGTCGAACGCTTTTATTATTGTTATTCATAATATCACCAGTTATAAGTATATTTGTACAGCGACTAACATGCTGGTCATATTTGACGATTAGAATCTGAATTCATATCCTACCTGTGTATTCTTAAAAAATATCCTGCTTCCCAGAACAAAAAAATTCAGAAAAGTCGTTCCTTTTTACTTAAATGCCAATTTCTTGCTCCACTTCTTTTGTATGCCGTGTCCATTCAGGACGTAGGTTTTTTAATCGTCTCACTCCAAGCAATGTGGTACCGCCACTGATGCGCAGGGGCTACATAAGAGTAAAAGTTTAGATAGGAGGAGAGTGAAGAGAAAGACGAACCAGTTACAGGAGTGTCAGAAAAAGGGCAAGAGAAAGATGAAAACCGGTGTGAAGGCAGTTGCGAAGATAGAGAGAAAGGTAAAGAACAAGATACACGGGGTGGTGTAGAAAGGACTGGAGTCAAGTGGATAGGAGATGGGAATTGACATTGCATTTAAATTCCTGGAGGTTGTAGCCGTCAGGAAAGCAAGTATATTTCCAGTGAAATTTTCCTGTCTCTCAATACTCTACTGAGCTTCTGTAATTCCCTCTTGGCCATGCCAATAAGCCTTCAGATCTCCGTGTTACACTTTCCATCAATTTATTAGTATTTTAATATAAGTACTATTTGAAATTTCATTAGTAACATTATATTTAGCAATAAACAAATTTGACAGAGGAAGGATTTTTTAAATAATTTCACCCCAAGCAATTCGAGAGCATGAATAATATACAGTGAGATTCAGTGAGAGAAAAGACTGTATAACGCGCGTATTGAAGAAAGGATAAAAGTTGGATGAGATGGCAATTGACGTTGCAGGTATATTTTTGTAGATTGTAGCTATCAGGGAAGTAAGTAAACTGAAGGAAGTTTCACAGGCGGGAAATGAGAGAAAAGAAACACTTTGTGTAGAAGTTCTGGTTGAATTTAACTATTTCAATGGTAACTTACTGTTTTTATTCTTTCAAATGACTTTTTTGTGAGTGAAGGTTTGTCAGTGATATTTCCTGGAAAGAGATATATATCAATACGAGGTTGTTAAGTGGTTAAGGTAAAGATAACCGGGTAGGGTAATCTAATACGTAGACGTAATCGTCATATGCAGTATCCTGAGACGTAGGCGTAGTCAGTGGTAGACCAATAGACTTCTAGTGGAAGATCTCTGGATCTCAATATTTATTGTATGAAAAATACAATTGTGGCACAAGAGCGTTTTGGGGGGGTGCAAAAAACTCAGGTCTGTCTTCAGTACCTATCCTATACCTAGCTAATCCGACTCACGATCCAAATATACTTTACAATTTTCTCATCCACCACAAGAACGTGTCTATCATCATTCAATCCTTCATACACCAAAATACCTCAAACATACCAAGAACCTAAAAAAAACCCAAATGAGAATAAAGATTTTGTTGTGAATAATAGATATAAAAATATATTTAAAAATATATCATGAAATGTTATGGAGGAAGGGGCATAACATAAATTCCAAAATCAATTTTTTAAAATAAAAGATACAAACAGAAATCATTATGTTATTTGGACCCAAGCAACTCACAAAACAAAGAGGCCGCTGTATTCTGCTCATAGGACAAAATCAAGAGGCACTCTTTCTACAGGGAGTGGAGAGGAGAAAATAAAATGGATGGGGAGAATATAATCCTGACCCAGACGAGATAAAACGGGACAAAATCTCTGGATCTCACTCACTCCGTACGTCCTTGCCTTCGTCTATATTTATGGCTGACACCAGCCAATCACATTCCAGTAAGGGTGAACCAAGTTATATACATTTTCATTACATCAATCTGTTATTTGTATTTACTTCTTTTCACTAAATTCCGTTTTCTTTTATCGTAACCCCAATTCTGTTACTTTACGTTCGTTAATTAAGCGTAGAAAAAAAATCTCCGATGAAATATGATATAATAACCCTTATTTTGGGGATTAGATCAACAACAACATTTGCCATTCAACTTAAAAACTAATGTATTCAAATTAAATATTGCTGCATTCAAATAAAAAAAAATAGTTATTCAATTTAAAAACTGATGCTTTCAAATTAAATATTGCTGCATTCAAATTAAATTATAAGCCATTCATTTTAAAACTGAGACATTCAAATTAATATTGCTGCATTCAAATTAAAAAACTAGTTATTCAATTTAAAAAGTGATGCTTTCAAATTAATTATTGCTGCATTCAAATTAAATTATGAGCCATTTATTTTAAAAACTAAGACATTCAAATTAAATATTACTGCATTCAAATTAGATTATAATCCATTCAATATAAAAACACTGCAATATTTTTTGTTATCGATATAAAATAGCATGGAATTAATCGTCTAAATTCATCGTTAAATTCACAATTGCTGAAGAAAAGAGGAGTTCAGATGAACACCAAGAGAGGTAAATGAAACTATATGGTACTAACGTAATAACTGAAAAATAAACCTACATCAAGAGTTTTTTTTTCGCAACTCTCAGAACGTGATTCTACGATCGTTAAGTAACCAAACAAACAACCTTTTACAAAAATGATGTATAATAAAGTATATGATGTTTATGAATTTAACATTTGATAAAAACATTTAAGAGAGAAATATTATCGACGTCATTAACATTAATCATTTATTTTTGTTTCATTTCTCTTCCATTTATTTTTTGCTGCAGCAGACGACAACTCAGATGCACAAAATTTCAAATAACAACACTTCAAGAAAAGAACTTCTTCTATGTGTCCTGTCCTTTCAGGACGTAGGCGATCATGGTTCTTCACGTCTTCCTATCCCTGGTTGCTCTTAGTATATTTTCTTCTGTTACACCTCGCAACCCCCGTTCCGTCATCCACCCGATCAGGCCCTGCATAAATATGTTATTCGCTGTCTTCCTCTGTCTCTTTTTCCTTCTATCCGGCCTGTCAGTATCAGGTTCTTCAAGCCCTCCTTCCTCATTGCATGTCCCAGGAACTTTAGCTGTCTCTTCCTGATGCTCACTATTAATTTTCTTTTCGTTTCCATTCTTTCCAACACCTCATCGTTGCTCGCATGCTCGGTCCACGATATCCGCAGCATCCTTCTGTAGAACCACATTTCAGCTGCTTCAAGTTTTTCCTCATCTTCGATGATATTGTCCAGCATTCACTGCCGTATTCAAGAACTGACATCACATAGCAATCTAGCACTCACTTCTTTGTTTCTAGTGAAATTTTCCTGTCTCTTAATACTTGACTCAGCTTCTGGAATGCGTACTTATGCTTTTGGATCTCAGGAATATAAATTTATAGAAACTGCTGTGAACCCAAAGTGAGGGGTCAGTTTATATATTGACTGTAATATGGAACTGATCCCCACTTTATACCCAGTATGTAGAACCACCTTTTGGTTGATTCAAGTCTTTCCTTAATCTTTGATGATATTGTCCAACATTCGCTGCCATATTGAAGAACTGATATCACATAGCAATCTAGCACTCTCTTCTTTGTTTCTAGTGAAATTTTCCTGTGTCTTAATACTTTACTCAGCTTCTGGAACGCGTCCTTCGCCATGCCAATTCGCCTTTGGATCTCTGTGTCGCACTTACCATCTTCTGTTACAACGCTACCTAGGTATTTAAATTTTTGTACTTGCTTGATTCCGGTATCCCCCACCTGTATTTGGCATTTTGGGTTGCTCTTTTTGCTGATGACCATGCATTCAGACTTGTATAATATTTTGATTAACTTCTCTTAAATGCAAACGTGTACGCAAAACTTTGAGAACAGACAAATTAACAATGGCATTAAACAGGGTTAATATACTTAATTCACATACACATATGCGTGAATGGTTGCAAATACAAGGACCGAAAAAGATTGACATTCAACCAACACATTCTGTGTTCGTTTTCATGATCGTAATTTTGGCTGTTATTTACAGCAGACGATAGGAACAAGTTAGGGTTAGGGTTGCGTGTTCAATGTTGATCTGCTCGTTCGGCAGCAGTTCAGATTTCAATAACGTTTTCTGTACTTTATTATGAATTTTTTCAGGAAAAGTTTATTTTCCTGGAGAAAATACGGAAATTATTATTTTTTTCACAGTCAATCAATCCTATTCTTAATTTAATTTTCTAGATTATTTTAAAAATATCATCTAAATGCTGAAAACTTCTAGACGTAAACGTAAAAATCTGGAAAAAAATGGATTCTGTAATAAAACTAAAATATTATTTTGTTTTTAATGTTTCTAGTTTCTTTTATATTTAATATTTTTTTATTAATCATATCACCCCGAGCAAGGCAGTAACGCCACTGATGTGCAGGGGGCTACATAGGAGTGAGAAGATTGGAAAAGAGAAAACCGGAAACCGCATCCTAAACAGGGAACAAGGGATGAGCCTCTTAACCTGTTCAATAGACGTGGGTGGAGTGTGAACCGGGCGATAGTTTAGTCTATCTACTCCAATTGAAAAAAAAAAAGTGAGAAGATTGAAAAAGAGAAAAGCGGAAACCACATCCTAAACAGGAAACAAGGGATGAGCGTCCTCACCTGTTCAATAGACGTGGGTGGAGTGTGAACCGGGCGATAGTTTAGTTAAAATGTATTGCTGACTTTGAAGTTGTGAAAATCTACCTCCCATTAGCATGGACCAGGCTTGCCTCCCAGAGAGTAAAACACTACGCCTCCTTGCTCTCACACTTTCAGGGGACCTCAAGTGGAATGACTATATCGAATCCATTGCGAAATCCGCTGCTATGAAAGTCGGTTTTCTGTGCAGGTTCCGGAGGTTTTTTCCGTCTGAATCTATCCTGGACATTTATAAATCTACCATCCGCCCGTGCATTGAATACTGTTGCCATATCTGGTTGGGTGCCCCTGCTATTCTCCTTGGGCTTCTCGACAAGGTACAGCAGAGGGTCTGTAATGTGATCGATACTGACTTGGCAGACCGCCTGCAGTCTCTCGCTCACCGGCGCGACGTGGCTTCCCTGTGTCTCTTCTATAAATACTTTCATGGCTTCTGCTCCGATGAACTTAGATCACTGGTGTCCCCTAGGTTCGAATTTGTACAAGATACTAGATTAGCAACTAGATCCCACCCTTTTACAGTGAAACCGATAAAATGCAACCGCAACTTCTACTCCAACAGTTTCTTTTCTCGCACTTCCCAACTGTGAAATTCCCTTCCACATGACTGCTTCCCCGACGGCTACAATCTCCAGGAGTTTAAATGTAAGGTCAATAGACACCTTCTAACACACTAAGTCGCTTTCATTCTTTCAAACACTCTTCCCACCCACCCAACTACCTATCACCCCCCTTCTGACATTTCCTATATCTAACCACTCTTTCTATTTACCTTCCCCCATGTAGCCCCAAGCGCAATGGTGGCAGTGTAATGCCTTGCTTGGGGTGAAACCATTAAAAAAAAATATTAGTTTAAAATTAATTTTCTTAATAAAAGAAAAGGTTAAATTTAACCAAATGCAGTGAGGGTTTTTTCTGGATTTTAAAAATTAAAATAAAACCGAATATACAACAAATGTAAAGCTTAACAAACTTCATTTCTGTGACGCCATTTCAGTTGTATGAAGGGGTGCTGAAAAATTCCCGATCCAAACATAAAACTCTTTTAGAAGATAAAAATTGATGTTTCGACGATTGGTCAGATTTTGAGTATTGGTCGCTCTGATAACTTTTCAGAACACTGATATATATATATATATATATATATATATATATGGTGGGGGTTAGTAAAGAAAATTAAGGCAAGTAGCAAGATATCGTAGGGAAAAACAAGCAGGCCATTATAAAGATAGTAAGGTGACTGTTGATGGAACTAGTCTCGTGAAACTCACTTAAGTTCTTTACCTTTTTACGCATGACTGAATTGGGATCCATTCTTGTTTGCCTTCAATGTCGACACGACAAAGACTCTTTCCTATAACTTCCCAGAAAGCTATTGCTAATATTTTTCAAAGTTGACGGTCTTATTTCTTTTACTGTAAGCCGAGACATTTTTGTTGTTGCTGTTGAAAGCAGACTGGCTGATGGTTGGCGTCGACCTTGCAGGCTGGAGTGAGACAAATGACAGAATGCTTGCAGCGTTCCGCATGGCTGGACTTGACCACAATTTTGCCTGCCAGGTGATCGGTTAAGTGACTAAAATAAAATAAAGGAAAGACTCACTAGTTTTACTAAAAAGCGAAAATTTATCTGTGGATGTTTGAAACTTTTGTTTCTGACGTCCTCTTAATGTGACCAGGCCGTACAGGATGCACATACTTTGTACAATGAGGCATATATACACGTTTGTGTCCCTCAGTATCTGGGTATATGTAAGTCTGTGAATCAGAAACATTAAAGAGATAATCATGTTTGTACAACTAACAACACAAACAAGTCTCTCCCCCCCTCTCTCTCTCTCTCTCTATATATATATATATATATATATATATACTCTAAACATATACTGTTAACTATAAGAGACAATGACTGTCTATTATGTTTAATCATGAGCTGTTCTAAACGTCGTATTTTGGCTTTTATTTCAGTTGAAAATAAAGACAACAATTCTCGAACATTTAGATAATTTTTTATTTAGTTTGTTCTAAGCTTTCGTCTCACATGAGAACAAAAATTTAAAAAAATATCCAAATGTTGGGGAATTTTTGTCTTTATTTTCAACTAAAATTAAAACCAAAATACGACGTTTAGAACAGCTCATGATTAAACATAATAGACATTCATTGTCTCTTATATTTAACAGTATGTTTAGAATATATATATATATATATATATATATATATATATATATATATATATGCATTAAATGATCCTAACACCAAGGAAATTCAATGGAAGATGGCTTATGTGAGCCGAAAGCTTAGAACGAACTTAATAAAAATTATCCAAATGTTGAAGAACTTCTGTCTTTATTTGCACCTGAAATGAAAGCCAAAATACGATGTTTAGAACGGCTCATGATTAAACATAATAGACATTCATTGTCTCTTATATTTAACAGTATATGTTTAGAAAATTATTTGCTGCCGCGATACACTATATATATATATATATATATATATATATGGGAGAGAGAGAAAGAGAGAGTGAGTGAGACACAGAGAGAGAGAACGTGAGTAAAAGTTTGTCACTAAACATAATGATGTTAACTTCGACATCCCAATTCACGAGTTTCGTAGTGGGACCTATCATTCCACTCTTCAGTGGGCTAGCGATTTTCATTTTCGATTTTTTTTTTTCACATAGATTTGTTAGTGGTGTATGTTTCTTTCGGTATTTTTTGTGCTTGCATGTGCATTTACGCCCGGCTGTGAGGGTGCACATTCGCGCACTTGCTCTCATCAGAGCGGATATGCCCTTGCGCATGCTCTCGTCTGCGTACGTGTAGGGTGTCGTGAACATTTCGCATTTCCTTTGTTTATTTTTCACTTTACGCTCGTGATTTAGCTTTTTTTCTTCTCTTTCCTTTTCGTGCGATAGTTGGCATATTTTGTCGTGTTATTAAATTTTCTAGACATAATACTTTTTTAATTTGTGAGTGTCATAGTTTTATTTATGGAAGTTTTATTTCATATTTTGTATAAATAATGGATAATAATATTTAAATGATACATATTATATATATATATATATATATATATATATATATATGTATGTATATATATATATATACAAAAACGTAGGATAATATGTATACTTTTAATAAATAATTAATAGATCTATTTAAACTACTTTGTCCAATGTTATTAACACATGAACCTCTATGAATATAGATCCCCGGTGAGCGGATCTTAGCGGGTACCAACTAATATATATATATATATATATATACATATATATATATAAAGGAAAACTCAACACGTCATTTCAAGTGGTTATAAACTGTAGTTTATTTGTATAAGCTAATAGCTCATTTCATCAGACCTTACAATATTCCTTCTATTTGGAACAAAAGTTTGCCGGAATGAGCATTTCCTTTAACTGAAGAGAAGTAAAAAGATATAAAATAAAAATGAAAATAAAATTAAAAAAAAAAAAATAAGAAGAAAGAAAAGGGAAAGAGGAAAAGAGGAAAAGAGTCCGGATTTAGGCATTGGTGTCAGATCTGTCTGGGATTGCCCAGGCCGTCGTGAAGAGGTTGACCTGTAAAGCAATTTCTAATTCTTTGGACACTGGTGTTTGTGTGACCCCATAAAACCAACCCATCCATTTATACTACCTTTTATCCATATATACATATGTGACAAATGTGACTTTGTTCATGCCTACATATATTTACCGCCTTACACTTTTTTGTATCTACTTACGGACCCTGGCGTTCGTGTACTCACACATACACATTTCACAAATGAAATTTCCGCGCGTATAAGTAGCGTTATATATATATATATATATATATATATATACACACACACACACACACACACACACATACATATAATTGCTAGGAATTTCCAAATTAATCTTGTTGGATTATCCTCACCGTTTACGGACTGTTATATATATATATATATATATATATATATAAAAGGTAGAAAAACGAAAAACGTTTTCCTCGACATTCAAATTATTCATCCATTGTTTTATTAAACTCAGCAATAAAATTAAATTTCATTCAACATGTTGTCTCTGTCGATTTTAAAAAGATTTAAAAAGTTTAAAAAGAAAATTTAAAAATTGAATCATTCATCTTTAAGAAGTCTCTGAAGAAGCTTCTTAAAGTGAAAAATGTTAGATTAAAGACATTTTTCTCCATCCTGTTTTTAATAATTATTCTCTGTTTTTAACCCACTGTTCATGCATTTACTTTCATAAAGAATGCTCGATACAACGTAGAGCTTTATATGGTACTGGTTGTTGCAATGGTTTATAAAAGCTTAGTATCACTACACAAAAATATTCGCGTTTCGGAGCTACGTGTGGTTCTCATCTGGTGATTAGTTGAAATGAAAAATAAATGGTGAAAAACGAATTATTTTTTGGTAAGATGATATGTAAGTGAATGTGGTGGGAGTTTAGTGCGATTTAGGCGGCAGTTTCCCGCCATAGTGATACAGCCTTGGGTTAGGAGTGGGGTGCGGAGTAGCTTAGTTTTGGACGGGTCACTTTTTAGTTTTGTCTGGGTAATTCTTATATTGGGATGTAAGGTTTTTTTAAGGAAGGGTCGATACTTTTTATTTTACTACTATCTATGAGTGGATGGAATCAGTCAGGTGCCATGCGCGATACACGCTTGGGCGATCATGTCTCGAAAGAGACATGACTGACTGGGCAGAAGATTATCCCGCAGTAGGTTGCCATTTCTTTCTGCGGTAGACTGGTTGCCGACCAAGGCTATAGAACCCAATCTGTCCTATTATTTAACCCATAACTGGAGGGAAGAGATGGATTAATACCTTTCCCAAGGGTATTTGCGCGTAAGTGTATGCAAGGATTTCAACTGGAATTCGAACTCGGTTCCCCGAGTTCTCATTCCGAGCCGATATCCACTGCGCCACAACGGTTGCTATTAATGTTGTGTGAATTTATTTTCTTTTATTTATACGATGTTCGTTTTTTTATTTTGAGGATTAAACATGGGTATTAATTACCTTTCTGAAGGGGATTATTTTATGTGAATCGAATGTTCATTTATCTCTAATCTGAGTTTACTGGAACTGCAGTCACTCTTCAGGAGACTTGATTGTAAAATTGTATGTAATTCCATGAAACATGAAAAGAGAAGATATTATTTTATTTATTTATTATTATTTATTTTATCCTTGATATCGATGAATAAAATTATGAAGTTTTCCTGCGTTAAATATTTTGAAAACTTTTTATGAAGTATAATCTTTACGTGTGTGTGTGTGTGTGTGTGTGTGTGTGTGTGTGTGTGTGTGTGTGTGTGTGTGTGTATGAGCTAATTGTATAAAAATTTTTTTGTCTGGTTTTAAGATACTTAAACTATTTTAAATATGAGGACAACGAAATAATTGAAATTATAAAAACGCTCATTAATTTGAAATTTGAAGTGACAATTAAAATCTCTAAGTGTAAATTATAAATAATCCCATAATGGGATTTTCGTTCCGTATCTTCGTGAACTCTTTGGGATCAAGCAATGAAGTCTGAGCGTAAAATTTCTGTATTTTTCCTTTATGATATTATTACATGCTATTTGCCTGACATTGTGTATTATTTGTAAAATGATTCAATTTCCGACATGCAATATGTAAAGTATGCTGTCATAACAGAAATTTCATGATCGTTTTATTAACAAGGCTTTTGTAAATGCTGATTATATCCTTCTGTTATAAGTTATAAATATAATTTTCACTTCATGTAAATTGCTAAGCAGAATATTTAAAAACTCCGGAAATAAATGTTTCGGCTGGGGTTAAGTTTAGAATTATTATTTAATCGATAATAATAATAATAATAATAATAATAATAATAACAACAATAATGCGGCAATTTGGGATATCAGCAATTACATTTATAATTGGAGCTCTCGGATTGATTGAAAAAGATTTCGATTGACTCATTAAAGGGGTCCCGGGTAGCCCAAGCATTAAAGATATACAAAAAGTTGTACTCACAAGTACAGCTCACACCTTACGAACTGCTTTATCTTTGTAAAATATGAATGAACTTCCTTTCCTAAAAAAAAATGCTCAGTAGAAAATATCATGAGGTAATATCTGACTTTAGGTCACTGGTTGGGACCCAGAAAAAATGAATATACACTGGAATTCAAAGAACATATAACAACAACAACAACAACAACAACAACAACAATAATAATAATAATAATAATAATAATAATAATAATAATTATTATTATTATTATTATTATTATTATTATTATTATTATTATTTGGATCCAAAATGCAGGTTCTGTGATAAACACCAAGAAACAATAGACCATCTAATCTCAGGATGTGTTGTACTTGCCCCAAATGAATATAAAAATCGTCACGATAGATTGGGGCAATATTTACATTGGACAATGTGCAAACACTATGGAAAATCGGTAAACAAACACTGGTATGAACACCACCCAGTTACAGAAATAGAAGATGTCACCATTCTATGGGATTACACCATCTACACAGACAGAAAAATTGAAGCAAATAGACCGGACATTTTTGTTAAAAACCAGAAAGAAAAAACTTGCCTAATAATTGATATGGGTTGTCCAGCGGATTGTAACATAGCAACCAAGGAATTCGAAAAACTGTCAAAATATAAAAACCTGGAAATTGAAATAGAAAAAAATGTGGAAATTGAAAAGAAGAATCGTGCCAGTGATAGTAGGTGCACTTGGAATGATAAAAAATGAAACAAAACAACACACTGAAAGAATCCCTGGAAACTCCAGCTTAAGATATATGCAAAAAATTGTTTTGTTAAGTACAGCCCACACACTAAGGAAAACGTTATCTATGTAATGCTGGGGATGATAGGGAGGATAGAAAAACATGAAATGGAGTCATAACAACACGCCACTACCTGCCTTAGGTCTCCCGGCAGACTTGGTTGGTAGTGAGACCAATGCAGAAATCGAAATATGATGAAAAATGACATAATAATAATAATAATAATAAATTACACTATAGAAACAATTCGTCTTAATTTTTTCTTTTTTTTTTAGTTGAACATTTTAAAAAGAGTCTTTATTTATATGAAAATAAATTAGCAACATATCTTGGATCGTTTTAGTTGGATTGTCAAGTTTGAACAAGACAGAGTAGTGAGTAGTAATTTCCAATTTAAAGTTAACGGAGTTTAAATGAAAGAAACGAAGAAGAAGAGAAGGGAAAACTGAAAGTGAGCGGTAAGGGAAAATAAGTAGACGGTAAGAAAGAAAGAAAGAAAGAAAGAAAGAAAGAAAGAAAGAAAGAAAGAAAGAAAAGAAAGAAAGAAAAGAAAAGAAAGAAAGAAAAGAAAGAAAGAAAGAAAGAAAGAAAGAAAAGAAACAAACAAAAGAAAGGAAAGAAAAAGAAAGAAAGAAAAGAAAGAAAGAAAAAGAAAGAAGAAAGAAAAAAGAAAGAAAAGAAAAGAAAAAGAAAGAAAAGAAAAAAGAAAGAAAGAAAGAAAGAAAAGAAAGAAAAGAAAAAGAAAAAGAAAGAAAAGAAAGAAAGAAAAGAAGAAACGAAAAAAGAAAAAAAGAAAAGAAGGAAAGAAAAAAGAAGGAAACAAAGAAATAAAAGAAGGAAAGAAAAAGAAAAAAAGAAAAAGAAAGAAAAGAAAGAAAAAGGAAGAAGGAAAAGAAGGAAAGAAAAAGAAGGAAAAGAAGGAAAGAAAAAAGAAGGAAAGAAAGAAATGAGGGAAGAAAAGAAAAAGAAAAAAGCAAAAGAAGGAAAGAAAAAGAAAGGAAAAGGGAGAGAAAAAGAAAGAAAGACAAAGAAAAATAAAGAATAATGTATGAAAGAAGTAAAGTAAAGAACACAAAGATAATTTCGAAGGAAAGAAGGAAATGTTCATGGCGTCGATAGAGAAATTAATAAAATCAAAGGAAAAGTTAAGGGAGAAACAAAATGATGTAAGATAAAAAAAAAAGAAAAGAAATGAAAGAGAAAAGTAGAAGTATAAAACAGACATGAAAATAACGATTAGAAAAGGAAAGAAAGAAGATAAATTAAAGAAGAGAGTAAGAAAGGAAGATAAAACATAAGAAAACAGGGAAAGGAAGAGAAGAGAAAGTGAGGAGGAGAAAAAGAGAATGCATATAAAAACAAAATTGTTTTGAAAAAGAAAATAGCTGATAAAAGAACGAAACAGCAAACAACAAAATGCTTTCTAAGAAGTGCCGAATGGAAAATAAGATCTATGTGTTCTCAAATCGTATATCATTTAGCTAACCGCCAAATAAATCAGTTTGGTCCCGACGTCAAACTTAGATTGAATTTCTCTGAAAAGAAACAACACTGTCATCTCTTGCGATAAAGTGAAAATGGCCGTTCGATTCGAGCCTCGTTCTGATCGGCTTGCATGAGTAAGCGGGCAAAAGAAAATGGAAACTGCAATTATCGCGCCACTGCATCAAAATAAATTAAAGCAAGTGAAAGAAACCAAGAAATATTTTCCTAAGACGAATAAAAGTAGAAAATTAATAATAAATGCAAAAAGGCGAAAGAAAGGCGAGCCGAATAATTGTTTTTCCGTTTGATATGAAATATAGTCAAGAATTTTTCTCAGTTGAGATAATTTATCAAATATTGTTTCTTGTGAGTTTTAATGGCATCCGAAGGATGATTTTTTTTGTCAGACTGATTTAAGTCCATCCACTGCGTTGTCTTTAATGTATTATTAAAAATATATTAGTGCATTATAACAGATGCTATTACAAGCAATTATATCATTATAATTTATGATGTTACTACTTTTCATATTTTTTATCATACCAGTGTTTATGATATTAGTGTTGCCTTTAGGACTTAATATTGTTATTTCTCCTGTTGTTCATACGGTTTTTCCTCGCTTGAGTATTTTGATTAATCTTATCACCAGTTGCAATCGTAGATATATTGTTTCGTTAATTGTAATTTCTTTAATATGGATTGTCAAATTGTTGCTCAAGTACTGGTTAATGCAAAACAAGTCGAGAATTTAAGTATTTAGGAAGAGTTTCGACAGACTATAGAAAATTTAACACTAAAATCAGAATGTGTATTAGAATAGCAAACGTTGTCTTTTAGAAAATAAACATAGTAAAAGGAAACGAGAAATATGCATTTCAATGCAGTGAATATCGGTTCGGAACGAAAAATCGGAGAGCCGAGTTCGAATTCCTGTAGAATTCGTTGCATTCACTTACACGAAAATACCCTTGGGAAAGAGATTAATCCATCTCTTCTCCCTCCAGCTATGGTTTCAATAACTGGACAGATTCTGTTCTATAGCCTTGCTTGGTAACCAGTCTACTGCAGAAAGTAATGGCAAACTACTGCAGAAAATTTTATAAAGTCTTGTCTGGGGAAAAGCAGATAACTATTTTCTCCGAGATTATGGTCTCGGTTTTACCCACGTTAAATAGCCTTGT
Source organism: Ascarosepion bandense (assembly GCA_037127315.1). Taxonomy (NCBI): domain Eukaryota; kingdom Metazoa; phylum Mollusca; class Cephalopoda; order Sepiida; family Sepiidae; genus Ascarosepion; species Ascarosepion bandense. Next base: position 3,152,665 of record JBBBDQ010001083.1, on the reverse strand, counting down.
GCCGCATCGACCTAGAGCTTCTGCTCTCGTGGGGAGGTCGTAAATAATTCGGAGTGTCATTGACGATTATTATCGGATTGTGTTCTCTGCGACTCTAACAACATAACCTCTCCACTCTTCACAATTATTGTTGTTCTGTTTTAACTATGTTTGTCTTATTTGTACTTAATATCCATTAGCACGGATATTGTGCTGTAGGTACTTCAACACACATCATCTGCTATTGTACTGCCACCTCGGCGATACAACAGGTTAATATAAATTTATTTTAAAAATTAAATATCTATACATTTTTAAATTTTGACGAAACAAAACATAACACCGGTGACTCGAAAAAAAAAAAATTAATCAAGAGATGTTTAAAAGAATATTTCCAATCTGCTTGACATATCGAATTTATCTATTTTATTCATGATTGGGAATAAATTGTTACCATATTAACCTTTTAACACGTGCTAGTCAGTCAGTTAAGTGTCATACGTGATACACATTTAGACGATCATGTCTCTTTCGATCCATGGTTGACTAGGCAGAAGATTTTCCCGTTGTAGGTTGCTCTTTCTTTTGTAGTAGACTGGTTGTCAACCAAAGTTATAGAACCCAATATGTCTTAATACTCAACCCACAGATGGAGGGAGGAGAGACGGATTGATACCTGTCCTAATGGTATTTGTGCGTAAATGAATGCAACGAAATCAACCGAGATTCGAACACGGCTCTCCGATTTCACATTCCGAGCTTATATCCATTGCACCACAAAACACCCTTAATACATGAGGTAACAGAAATCACAAGTGAAGTTTCAGTCAACCCTAAATCGAACGCAAATCGAATATTTAAGCAAATCTGAAAAGAGATGAAACACGAATTAAACACGCAAGGCATTCATGGACGTCTTGCTTAAAACAAACTATTATTACTAGAGAAATCAGGTAAAATGTTCATTTAGTATTCGATAGAAATATATGTGTCTCTCGAATGATTCAGTCAGTCAGTTAAGTGCCATATGTGATACACGCTTGGGTGATCATGTCTTCTGGGCATAAGATTATCCCGCAGTAGGTTACCATTGCTTTTTGCATTAGACTGGTTGCCAGCCAAGGCTATAGAACCCAATCTGTCTTGTTATTTGACTCATCGCTAGAGGGGTAAGAGATGTATTATACTATTAAGTAATAATTAGTGGGAGCTCAGTTTATTACTTCATAACAATATAAAACTGATTACCCACTTTATGCCCAGCAGAAGCCTTAATCATGTTTCCAACTATTCTATTCAGTCAGTCAGTTAAGTGCTATACGTGATACACACTTGGGCGATCATGTCTCTAAAGATACATGACTGACTGGGCAGAAAATTATCCCGCAGTAGGTTGCCATTGCTTTCTGCGGTAGACTGGTTGCCGTCCAAGGCTATAGAACCCAATATCTCCTGTTATTTAACCCATAACTGGAAGGAATAGACGGATTAATACCTTTCCCAAGGGCATTTGCGCGTAAGTGAATGCAATGAATTCAGCTGGAATTCGAACTCGGCTTCCCGATTTCTCGTTCCGAGCCGATATCCAATGCACCACAACGCACATCCTCTCGAATGATTACTGGGATATAATTACAGTGAAACCTGTTGTATGCGACCAACTTTATTGCCATCAAAAACTAGACGCATACAGCAGGTGGTCGCTCATTAAAAACTCGTGACCTATCCTCCCCACGATCGTGTATTTCACTCTCCAGAATGTACGTATTTTAGTATTTTACCATGAAATTTGGTAATAAATAAATGAGAACATAAGATGGTCTAATTAATTTTTAACGTTAAAAACATATTTATAACAAAAGAAATAAAAATTATTTATTCACACTGGTGTAGGTTTAAAAGAATCAGTTACTGCAGTTTGTGTGGTGTTTTTTTTTTTTTTGTCACGTGACCACTTCGATTCTCATTGATATTGGCACTTATTTCTTTGGGCCATCATTTTGGTCTTCATGAACCAAAGCTTTCAATTTTTTCTTAGAAGTGAGTGATAGTAAAAGAGAATCTTCGATAATCTATGGAAAAATAAACAAACATACAAAAAAAAGGGACAACGATCAGGGTAGAGAGAGAAAGAGAGAAAGAGAGAGAGAGAGAAAAAAAGAGAGAAAGAGTGAGAGAGTAAAACGAAAGAGAAAGAATAAAGATAATGAAGGGAATAAACATTGAAAATTTAAATTTCACATAGATGTGATTTTTGGTACAGAAACTGACAAATCTCTTGAACTTGTCAAATGTAATAAGTACATGTTAATACAAGACAGCCGCCGTTTGACCACCGCCATTTCAACAAATAATAAAAATTTGACACTTCACTACAATAACAAAAGATTAGATTAAAGGAAAATGAAATAAATTACTAACTTAAATTTTTCTAATTTAGAAGTTAGGACTGTACTGCCAAAATGAATTTTTGTTAAAGTGGTCGCTTGACCAGTGAATTTCATTCTTTCATGCTGGTCGGTGGTCGCGTTTTGGAAGAGGTCGCTCACTGGGGGTCAAATAACATTAATTAATCATCCGTGCACAGAAAAACGGTCGTTAATAGCATGTAGTCGCTGACGACGGGGTCGCATACACCAGGTATCTACTGCATTTGATTTGAAGAAATTTGTACTTTTAGGACATAACTAAAAACATTCTGAAAACACAAAACGAAATGCGAAAAGACCAATGCCAATAGTAAATCATAGGCTGCTTTCAGACAAATGATGCGAAAATGATCGCCTAGTCGTCGTCCTGCAGCCTTGGCCGAGATAGAACTCACTACACCCCTCCAGTATTCCCTGTGCTACCAGGGGTGTTTTTATTGTGACAACAACACTGGATGGGTTGCCTCCAGGCCCCACCCCGTTATTTAACACATAATTGGAGGGAAGGGACGGATTAATACCTTTCGCAAGGGTACCAGTGCTGAAGTAAATGCAGAGTACTCAACTGGAATTCGAACTCTGCTCACCGATTTCTCTTTCTAAGCCGATATCCACTGCATCACAACGCACATCGTAAAAGTAGCTATCGAATTTGAACTGTTTGAAACGATTCTTCATTGTAGCATGGTAAAAAACAAAAAACAAAAAAAAAACAGTCGAATGATACAGAAGTTTTCTAGAAGACTGCATAGAAATGCAATCAAGCTAAGTTTTTTTTTTTTTTTAATCATCTCACCCCAAGCAAGGCGGTGACGCCACTGATGCGCATGGGGCTACTTAAGAGTAGAATGATTGGAAAAACGAAAAAGCCGGGAACCACATCCTAAACAGGAAACAAGGGATAAACCTCTTCACCTGTTCAAAAGACGTGGGTGGAGTGTGAACCGGGCGAGAGTTAAGTCTATCTACTCCAATTATAGTTGTATTAGTAATAGTTAGATAGTTTCATAAAAAAACAAAACAACCAGAAATTTCGATCGTATTGCACAAAACAAAACCACTAATAAACAATGGAGCTGCAGGGACAAAAATAAATGTCCACTTCAAGGACTTTACAATACAAAAGAAGTCACATGACTTAAATGGCCAAAATAAAATATATTTGGAATCAATCAAAAACTCTTTTAAGATCAGGTAGTTCAACCACAAGTCTATATTCAAAATAGAAAACTTAAAAAAAATGTACAAAATTGGCTAACCACGTATGGAAATTGAAATCAAGGTATAGAAAAGACCCCGACATAATGTGGAGTATAGTGAAAACAGTCAAGCCTTACAACGGTGGCAAAATATGTAGACTGTGCCAGTGAGAAAAGTTGGCGATTTTGCTAACCACAAACAAAAATGAACTATTGAATGAAAGAACAGAAATTATGACTAAGTTTAACCATACTAAAAAGTACCTATTAGGTTCATACAACCATGGATGAAAACGTTATAATTCCTTGTCATTTTAAAAATTGCGCTTTTAAAAATTCCCTGCCATGTGAGCGTTAAAAAAAAAAAAAGAAAAAAAAAGAACAACCACCGTTATGTGAGCGTTCTTAAAAAACAAATAAACAGTAAACGCTAAAATCAGTCATTGCAAATCGACTGAAGACACCACTCATGGTAGAAACGTAGGTTGCGTAATAACTCGTATTAAAATATATATATATATATATTTTAATTCAGATACTTCAATCCAAGGGGAAAAACGCAGGAAGGTAAATTCCAAAAACCCGATCCTAATTAATATTAAAAATTTTATTTTAATATTAAAAAATGATACAGGAAGAGAGCTCCATGTAATAAAATATTACAGAGCAAATATAAATTAAAAAAGGATTAATTCAATGATGTTGAATGGCCATTTCGATATGAAGATCCCCACGGGGGATAACACATCACCTCAGCAACAGAAAAATCCTTTCAGAAATATATATATATATATATATATATATATAATATCTTAATTACTTAGTTATGGGTAATAATTAAATCAGATCAGTACACAGTTGTATTAAACAGTATTCAATACAATTATATCGTAGAACTTTTGAATATTTTTCATTTGTAAACGAGTTATTACGCGACCTAGGTTTCTACCATATGCTGTCTTCAGGCGATTTACAATAATTGACTTTACCGTTTTTTTAAGAACGCTCATTAAACGTGGATTTTTTTATGAACGCGTAATTTTCAAAATTAGAAGAAATTATTAGGTTTTCATCCATGGTTGTATGAACCTAAAAGATATTTTTTGGTATGGTCCTATTAGGATAATACAACCATATATATATACATATATATATATATATATATATATATATATATCAGATTTCGTTTAAAGTAATCATCGGTTAGAAGAAACAGACAATTGGTCCGACTATGGTCATCAGTAAAAAGAGCAGCCCAATATGCCAAATACAGGTCGGGGATACTAAAATCAAACAGGTACAAAAATTTAAATACCTGGGAAGTGTTATAACAGAAGACAGAAAATGCAACACAGAGATTCGAAGGCGAATTGGCATGGCGAAGGAAGAATTCCAGAAGTTGAGTAAAGTATTAAGAAACAGGACAATTTCGCTAGAAACAGAGAAGAGAATACTGGATTGCTATGTGATGTCAATTCTTTAATATGGCAGTGAATGCTGGACAATATCATCAAAGATGAAGAAAAAAATTGAAGCAACTGAAATGTGGTTCTACAGAAGGATGTATGCAATCATGAGGTCGTAGAAATGATGGAAACAAAAAGGAAATTAATACTAAGCACCAGGAAGGGACAGCTGAAGTACCTGGGACACGCAATGAGGAAGGAGGGCTTGGAGAATCTTATACTAACAGGCCAGATAGAGGGGAAAAGAGACAGGGGAAAGCAACGGATAACATATTTGAAAGACCTAATCAGGTGGATGACGGAACGAGTGTTGCATGGTGTAACAGGAGAAGGTGTGCTAAGAGCCACCAGGGATAGGAAGACGTGGAAAGCCATGATCGCCTCCGTCCTGAAAGGATAGGGCACATAGAAGAAGAAGAAGAAGAAGTGGCTAAAAAGAAAATCATAAATAATAAATATTTGATCTTTTTTTCAAAATTAAATCTGTTAAAAATATTTTAATATTCTAAGTTCCGATGTGTTCCATACATTTTACGTTAGTATCTAAGAAGACTTTGAATTTATACTTTATGTAGGATAGTCAATCAATAATCTGTAGCGAAACACAGAGTTATTACAAGAACTTTTATCTGAAATGTTTCTTGTATAATATATTAAGTGCATTGACAAGCAAAGAAATAATGTTAAAATATAAAATGCTGTATAAAATAAATTACGATGCGAATTTATTGAAGCCTCTACGTAGATCACGATTTACATTACGATTAATATTGAAACAATTGAACATATTAAATTGCATTTTCTACATATGCCATGACAACTCGTTATTATTACAAGATTCGTTTTATTGGAAACGGAATAGAAGGCCGTGAAAGCAACATAGTTAGGGGTCTTCGTTCGTCAGCCAAAAAATACTGGAACATTTCTTTGACGGTTTCTCGTGATGAAGTGTCGATTTATTTATTCATTTTTTTCTTTGGTAGACGAAATAATATTGATTGAAGAGGCGGGGGCGGTTTTCGTGAAGCGAAGAATTACTAGCGGAGTGGGTAAAAGTGGTTCCTTCTATTTCTGACCCTGTCAGAGAAAGAAATCAATGGGCTCATTCACTTTTTTTTTTTTTTAAATATTAACGTATCTATCTCGAGACCCGTTCGGTGGTTACAACGGTAATGAGATTTTCGATACCATTATTAGAAAAAAAAATAACGAAATTAAAAGCAGAATGATTGAATGAAGAGTAATTTTTATATCAATTTTGCCTTATGACATTTTTTTTTAATCATTTCACCCCAAGCAAGGCATTCCACTGCCACTATTGCGCAAGGGGTTATATAGGAGAAGGTAAAGAGAAAGAGTGATTAGATATAGGAAATGTCAGAAGGAGGGTGATAGACGGGTCAGGACACCGAGGCTGAGGATTGGGTAGTTGGGAAGAGTGTTTGAGAGAATGAATGCGAGTTAGTTTGTTAGGAGGTGTTTATTGACCTTACATTTAAACTCCTGGAGATTGTAGCTGTCGGGGAAGCAATCATGTGGAAGGGAATTCCACAGTCGGGAAGTGCGAGAAAAGAAGCTACTGGAGTAGAAATTGCGGTTACATTTTATCGGTTTCACTGTAAAAGGGTGGGACCTAGTTGCTAATCTAGTATCTCGTGCAAATTCGTACCTAGGGGGCACCTGTGATCTAAGTTCATCGGAGCAGAAGCCGTGAAAGTATTTCTAGAAGAGAAACGTTACGCAGGTGAGAGAGAGACTGCAGCCGGTCTACCAAGTCGGTATCGATCACATTACAGACTCTCCGTTGTATTTTGTCAAGAACCCTGAGGAAAATAGCAGGGGCACCCGACCAGATGTGGTAGCAGTACTCAATGCACGGGAGAAAAAATACGTTTTTACATTTGTAAAATGTCATTTTGAAACTGCATGAATATTCAACATAAAAAGATGAATTCTATTGACAGAAGCCATTGTTTTAAGCTGCTTATTATTATTATAATCATTTATATTACAAAAATTTTTGGTTTTTTCTTTATAAATATGTGATATACACAGCGTGATGGATAAATTATGGTTTAATTTACGTGAAATTAAAAATAACACTGAAATGTCATTTTCGCAGAAATATTTACCAAACTTACACAAAAATGTGCGTTGTGGTGCAGTGGATATCGACTCGGAACGAAAAATCGGGGAGCCGAGTTCGAATTCTAGTTGAATTCGTTGCATTCACTTACGCACAAATATACTCGGGAAAGGTATTAATCCGTATCTTCCCTCCAGTTATGGGTTAAATAACAGGACAGATTGGGTGCTGTAGCCTTGACTGGCAACCAGTCTACCGTAGAAAGCAGTGGCAACCTACTGCGGGATAATCTTCTGCCCAGTCAGTCATGTCTTTTTCGAGACATGATCGCCCAAACGTGTATCACGTATGGCACTCAACTGACTGACACAAAGATATCTTTACTAAAGAGTAAATTTATACAATAAAATCACCATAGACTTCAACCACAGCCTCATAAAGCCTTCGAGATCTCCTTCATCTTTTCTGGACGGTTTTCTTGTTTAAGTTGATCAATGTCGCCATAATCTTTGCTTTCAGTTCATCTATGCTGTTACAAGGAGTTTTGTTGGTCTCTTGCTCAACTGCACCCCACAGCTAATAAAGAGGGGTTTGCAGTCTGGGGAGTTAGTGGGCCAGTTGTAAGCGGTGATATGGTCGCAGAAATTCTCTGACAGCTATGACTGAAATATCTTACTGGTGTGGCATGGTGCAGAGCCCTGTTGGCTGACATAGGGTTGTCTAGCAGTCACCCATTTGACTCAGGACAGCACTACCTTCTCAAGGCAATTGATGATAGGTCTCTGTGTTCACTCTGAGGTTCGGTGGGAACATATATGTATGCATAACCTTTCCATCACTAGTGAACACTCTAAACAACCTCGTAATCACCATTAGACTCATTCAACTCTTTTCGAGTGCTATACATTCTTCTCAGGTTGACACTCTGAAATGTTCGTAAATGCCCAGTAGTACAATGTGCTCTTTCCAAATTTTTGGCGGAGTGAATTGCGTCATGATACTTTTTTTTCTAACAGAGGGGGATCAACAGAATCCTGTGCATATAATCAGAAAAAAAACCCCTAAAAAACAATGGGCATGAATGAAAACAAAAAAATAAAAATGACGACAATTTACTCATCGCACGCTGGAGTGGAAAGATCTAGAATGATCTCAAATTCAGATTATTTCTATAATTATCTATTAAAGTCTGTTAACATATCTATAACACCATTTATCTAGCAGTATAGCCCGGCGTTGCTCGGGTGGAATGAAAGCTTTAAAACTAATCCATGGTCCTGGAGCTCAGACTCTTTGGACGTTGGCACGAAAGACTAAAAAGCAATAGTTGTTTCCAGTTAAAGCGAAACCGTAGAGTGAAAGAAAAATGAATGGATGTAAGTCAAATTTTGATTTCCTGGTATCGATATCAAATAAGATTTTTTTGTCGTAAACTGAATTTTAAAGGCTAAATAAGTCCTCTGAGTAAATGGTATCATGGCTGAGACTAAGAACTACAATTATACCTACTTAGAGCCAATCCCGAAGCAAAAACCAAAAGAAAATGGCTGAAAACTTGATTTTGATCAGACCCAATACGATATCGGAGTATCGATTTCCATTATCGGAGTCAAATAAGTCATCCAAGGATAAACTAATCTATGTAAGTCCATGAAAACTTATCGTACCCATCGGGAGTAAAATTGGAGAAAATGAGCCATATTGATTGCTGAATGTCGGTTTTTGATCAGAATTGATAGAATATCGGGGGTATCGATTTCAGATATCGAGTAAATGAGTTGTCTGAGATGATCTACTTATATTTGAGACTAAAAACTATAATTTTACAAATTTAGAGCAAATTCTGCTGCAAGAACCACGATAAAAGGGCTGAAATCCTGATCTTCATCAGACCTGATCAGAGATCGGGGTATCAGTTTCCGATATCGGTGGGGGGGGGGTCGGAAAAAAATCAGTAGCCTTTGACCTGACCGGCAGCCTAAAGAATATTTGTGTGAAGTTTGGTGAGAATCGGATAAAAATTGTGGATTTGTATAAAGGACAGGCAAACGGACAGACAGATAGACAAACATCTTGCTTTTTATATATATAGATCCCACGTCCTGAATGTAATGTCTGTACGGAAAGTATACAACCATTTATAATATCACGAGAAGAGGTTACATCGCTTACAACCACTCAGAAAGAATATTATTGCTCCTGCGTGAACAGGAATTCTCTCATCTTCTCTGAGACGCCATGGAGTTAGCTTGTGTACTGTGTGACTGTCGGATTCATAATGACAATACACTTGAGCTCTGCCCGTGGTACAGTTGGTGTGACATCAGCTTAATAACCAAAACTGTCTGGGTTCGATTCCTGGTAGTGGATGCGGGTTAGGGTTAAGAGTCCCAAATATAGGACGAAACGGCCGTCCTGTGCTTTCTGCATTCTGTTGAGGTCGAATAAAAAAGCTCGATGAATTACTTACTATATATATATATATATAAATTCTAAACGTTAAGACGATTTATTATTGTTCCCAGGGCCTTATTTATCTACAACATGCTATATGAAAGCGTTCACTATTTGCAAAAGGGACGGTACCCGCTTCTGCAAAACACAAGTTAAAGTGAATATAAATGTGCCCGGCAGATTTACATTTTCGGACACCAATTCACTACTTTATTTGGAGAGAAAGAAGACAATATTCTCAAATATCTTGTATTAATAAAAAAGGCGTATAGGCAAGCATATATTGTAATTGTTGAAGGTAATAAGAAGTGTATATGTGTAAATAGAAACAAATGCATTTGGGAAACATTACCTTAGAGCAATGGCTAGCAATCTAGTCTCACATACAACCGCTATTTAGCAAATGAACTGAAAGCCTAAATTATATCCACATAGTGCAATTGCGTAGAGTTTTCTGTTATTAACAAATCAGCACATACATTTGTTCAAGGCCCTTGTGTGTTTTCTCTCACTCTCTCTCGCTATATATATATATATATATAATCTAAATTTAAACTTATTTATAAATGGAACTTTGTCTCTGTGTGTGTGTGTATGTGTGTCCGTTACCTATTGACTCCGAAACGACTGAACCGATTTTCTTGAAAATTTACACAGTTGTAGTATAAGCGTCTGCGAGTGTTCTTAGCTAGGTTTTGTGTCGAGGTACCCCCGATAAATATAGAAAATCGATAATCGAAAAAACCGGGTTATAGAAGGAATGGTGCGATTTTAATCAAATTTGATACACTCATAGGCAAAGACATAAGAAACGATATTCAGAAGTTTCAAGGTTGCAGTTCTTACAATAGTGCAGAAAATCGACAATATATATATATAAAAGGAAAGATGTTTGTGTGTGTGTCTGTTTATCTGCCTGTATGTCTGTATTTTTTCAGCACTTTTATTTTAGTTTTTGATTCGGGTTTGGCTATAAGTATATATAATTGTAGTTCTTATTCTCAGCTATGATACCATTTACTCAGAGGACTTATTTAGCCTTCAAAATTCAGTATACGACGAAAAAAACTTATTTGATATCAATACCAGGAAATCAAAATTTGACTTACTTTCATTCATTTGTTTTCAATGAACGGTTTTGCTTTAACTGGAATCAGCTATTGCTTTTTAGTCTTTCGTGCCAACGTCCAAAGAGACTGAGCCCCAGGCCCATGGAATAGTTTTAAAGCTTTCATTACACCCGAGCAACGTCGGGCTATACTGCTAGTATATATATATATATATATATATATATATATATATATATATATATATACAAGTCAACCATCCGTCCGTGCATGGAGTACTGCTGCCATTTATGGTCAGGTGCCCCTGCCGTTCTCCTCAGTGTTCTTGACAAGCTCCAAAGGAGAGTCTGTAATGTGATAGGTACTGATTTGGCGACTCGTCTGCAGCCACTTTCCCATCGTCGAAATGTGGCCGCCCTCTGTCTCTTCTATAAATACTTTCATGGCTTTTGCTCGGATGAGCTTAAGTCACTGATGCCTCCTCAACAGGTGTTTACCCGTGCAACCAGACTGGCAACTGGGTCCCACCCATTCACAGTCAGGTTAGCCAAACGCAGACGACAATTCTACTCCTACAGCTTCCTCTCTCGCACTTCCCGCCTGTGGAACTCACTCCCGTATTCTTGCTTTCCTGACGGCTACGACCTCCAGAAATTTAAAAGCAAAGTTAATACTCACCTACTAACCACTGGACTCTAGCTCTCTCCCCTTCCCTGTATAATCTTCACGTTCTCTCCGCCCATGTATCTGTCATTGCACCTGCTTTGTCAGCTTTCTATTGTTCCTTTCTAACTAGCTTGTACTCCTCACTCTTTTCTAATTAATCTTTCTACATTTGTGTAACCCCCTGCACATCAGTGGCGTTTCTGCCTTGCTCGGGGTGAAATGATTAAAAAAAAAAAAAAAAAATATATATATATATATATATATATATATACGTAAGATCTCCTCACGCTTTTGCCTAACATTCACACACAGCGAGTTATCATCTACACTGCATTTGAAACACATTCTTAAGTTAGGGGGGGTAGAACCTAACCCTAACCCTAACCCTAACCCACACTCACACATATGGCTATGTAAACAAAGATTCATTGAGTATCGTAAACTGACAGTTTTTTTCATTTTTTATCTTCTTAAAAACTTATTGCAGTTTTGTGTTATTTTGATAGCTCACAGGAGGCCGGGTGCACTTACGGGTGGCTAGATGCATAAACATGATAAGTGAAAGAATAATTACCCCATGAAACCTGGGTATTATATAGGCATTGATGGATTAGAATGCTTCAAAGTTGGGACAACAGCAAAGTTGACCTACGACAATAAGACTAGAGCCGGATAATTATACCGACAGGATGTTTTCCCAATCAATTCTTTACCTGCAAAACCTTTTTTAGTTACAATATTACAAATATACACATATAAATGCATAAAATCTAACTGCGCATATAGAACATATATATATTTGCCTATTTAGGCAGCAAATTTTTTTAGACATGTCAGATTAAATAACTTGCAAAACATTGTCAGCTATTTCTGATATAATCCGTTCATACTCACAGATAATCTTTCTCGTTTTATAATTGAAAGATGTAAGAAATGAGCTGTAACGTTGACAGATGATTTTATTATTCATTTCTCGATGTTCCCAAATACTTTCAACTTGTGAGTTATTTTTTGTTATGCTCCGGACTTCGGACTTTTTCAGGTGCTAGGAATTTCGAACCGAAGCCTTTATTACAATCACTGAGTTATATCATCTTCATTCCTTGCGTAAAGCATCGATTGGAAGTCATGAGTTATCTCCCTCTAAGCCTGAGAGTTACTTGTTCACCACTACTGTAGCCTAGTATTGAACTCACAACTCTAAGAGTCAAGTCAGGAACTTAAAGACACATAGCCCAGTAGATATAGACATTGGTTCCGGTAGCCATGTAGTTCTCTCCCTTTAACTCAACTTAGTTATTTGTCCACCACTGCTATAGCCAGGTTTTGAACTCACAACTTATTGGGTCAAATAACTAAAACTAACCGACGCCTATATCCACAGGGCCATGGATATATAAATAAATAACCTAAATCTATTCTCATTTGTTATTTGCGTCGTGCGAAACACATTATTGCTCAAGAATTTGTGAATTTATTTCTCACATTTCTGATAAGCAGGTCGATTGACAATCTTTAATGGCAGTTCCAGCCTAAGATCATATCTTTCCTTACAGATAATTTTTTGCTGGGTCTTTTTTTTTATAATCGTGTCGCCCCAAGCAAGGCATTTTACTGCCACTGTTGTGCAGGGAGTTACATAGGAGGAACGTTATAATAAAGAGTAACAGGTTATACGGGGTGTCAGGAAGAGAAGGATGACTGTGGTCATAAAGTGAGGGATCAGTTCATATATTAATTGTAATGTGGAATTGAACTCCCACTTTATATCCACATTATAATAGCATAGAATTTTTTTTATAATCATATCGTCCCAAGTAAGGCATTTTACTGCCACTGTTGTGCAGGGGGGTTACATAGGAGGAATGTTATGTGAAAGAGTGAAAGGCTATACGGAGTGTTAGGAAGAGAAGAATGATTGTGGTCATAAAGTAAGGGATCAGCTTATGTGTTATTTGTAATGTAGAATTGAACTCCCACTTTATGTCCACATTATAATAGTATAGATTTTTTTTATAATCGTGTCGCCCCAAGCAAGGCATTTTACTGCCACTGTTGTGCAGGGGGTTACATAGAAAGAATGTTATGTAAAAGAGTAGAAAACTATAAGGGGTATCAGGAAGAGAAGGATAATTGTGGTCATAAAGTGAGGGATCAATTTTTATATTAATTTTAATGTGTAATTGATCCCCCACTTTATATTCATATTATAATAGTATAGAACTTTTTTTTTTATAATCATATCTGCCCAAGCAAGGCATTTTACTGCCACTGTTGTGCAAGGGGTTACATAGGAGGAATGTTATGTGAAAGAGTGACAGGTTACAGAGAGCGTCAGGAGGGGAGTATAAGATGGATGAGATTACTGATGAGTGGGGTGGACGGAGAAAAAAGCATGAGAGAGAGGATGTAAGTTAGTGAGACAGGAGGTGATTATTGACTTTACATTTGAATTCTTGAAGATTGTAGCTGTCGGGGAAGCAAGTATGCGGAAGAAAATTCCACAGGCGGGAAATGCGAGAAAAGAAGCTGGCAGAGTAGAATTTGCGTTTACAATTTATCGGTTTCACAGTAAAAGGGTGGGACCTAGTTGCTAATCTTGCTACTAGATGAAATTCATATATAGTGGGTACCAGTGAGCTAATTTCATCGGAGCAGAAGCCGTGAAAGTATTTGTAAGAGACACAGTGAAACCACACTGCGTCGGTGAGAAAGCGACTGTATCCTAGCTGCCAAGTCGGAATCGATCACATTACAGATTCTCCGTTGGATTTTTTCAAGGACACCTAGGTCTGATTTTAAGTATAAGATTCATACTTAAATATTTACTTCACGCGTGTACGTGTACAAGTTACTATCAGTTTTTGTCTGTCGACGCATCGTTTTATATCAAATTATTTTCATACGTCTGTCTGCACACCTATTTTAATATATTTCTATCTATCTCAGTGGGGTCTACGGCTGTATCGTGTTGGATACACCGGTTCCCGTCCGATCACCGAAGTTAAGCAACATCGAGTTTGGTCAGTACTTAAATGGGTGGCCATTTGGGAATACCAGGTGCTGTAAACGTAAGGATCAAGAATAGTCCTCCAGGTTGGGTGCAGGGCTAACAACCTTGCCCCGTAAAAAAACAGTTTGTTACAGAAACTGCAATAAAAAGTTGCTGCCCCATGCACCATCTGGGTGTGATGGATAAATGATGATCTTAGGGAGAAAATGCGTAAATCTATGTCTCAATATGTTCGCGTCGGGCACACTTACTATTGCAGGCTACTTACTATTTCTTTACCTTCTTCCTTTTGGCATTGGAGATGTTAGCCTCTGGAACATAAACTTTGAATTATCGTTTCATTCGCTAAGTTATTGCATCAAATATTATTCTCTTTATCTAGTAAACATAACTCATTTATAAGTCGATTTGGCGTCGGGTCGACTTTTGATTTTAGGCCAAGTAAACAGTGGATATCGGCTCGGAACGAGAAATCGGGGAGCCGAGTTCGAATTCCAGCTGAATCCATTGTATTCACTTACGCGCAAATACCCCTGGGAAAGGCATTAATCCGTCTCTTCCTTCCAGTTTTGGGTTAAATAGCGGGACAGATTGGGTTCTATAGCCTTGGTCGGCAACCAGTCTACCGCAGAAAGCAATGGCAACCTACTGCGGGTTAATCTTCTGCCCAGTCAGTCATGCCTCGAGAGAGACATGATCGCCCAAGCGTGTATCACGTATGGCACTTAACTGACTGACTGAATATAATAGTTGAAAACATGATTAAGGCTTCTACTGGGCATAAAGTGGGGGATCGATTTCCTATTGTTTTTAAGTAATAAGCTGATCCCCCACTAATTACTACATAATAATATAGTACATCACTTCCCCCATCTAGTTATGAGTCAAATAATAGGACAGATTAGGTTCATTAGCCTTAGTCATCAACCAGTCTACCGCAGAAAGCAATGGCAATCTACTGCGGGTTAATCTTCTGCCCAGTCAGTCATGTCTCTTTCGAGACATGATCGCCCAAGCGTGTATCACGTATGGCACTAAACTGACTGAAACATCAAGATATGCCCAGCTTTTGGCATAAATGAAACAACAGATTAGAGCAACAAATCGCCATAATATATGGAATAGAAAACAAGAGACAGATTAATACCTTTCCCAACGGTATTTGCGCGAAAGTAAATGCAAGGAATTCAACTGCAATTTGAACTCGGTTTCCCCATTTTGCGTTCCGACCCAATATCCACCGCACATCCTACAGCGTCAATATAGACGGATGAAAAGCAGCTATGTTAGCTTTCTATGAACAAAAAAAAAAGAAAAAAAATTAAAAGCTTTATCACCAGCGTTCATCCCTAAACAACTTCGAGATTCTTTTATGGTCATCAGAAAAGAATTCTTCGATATCCAATCACTGAAATCTTAGCATAAAAAAGATGGCGATGTTCTGCATAAGTATGAATGACCTATTTAGCTAGAAACCTAAATGACCATAGGTGCACGTAAAATGTCTTTATCAGCTTCAGCCTTCAGTTGAAAAAATATATGTGACTATCTAACCATGAATTCAACTTTGATGAACCCTGATAAGTTCTACATCAACATATTCGCTCAGTTTGTGAGTTATATATAACTAAATCTGTAAGTAAATAAAATATCAATCTATATATAGACATTCCCATAAAATGCTGAGTGTTTTTTAGTCAGTCAGTTAAGTGCCATACGTGATACACGCTTGGGCGATCATGTCTCTCTCGAGGCATGACTGACTGGGCAGAAGATTATCCCGCAGTAAGTTGCCATTGCTTTCTGCGGTAGACTGGTTGGCGACCAAGGCTATAGAACCTAATCTGTCCTATTATTTGACTCATAACTAGATGGGGGAAGTGATGTACTATATTATTATGTAGTAATTAGTGGGGGATCAGTTTATTACTTCATAACAATATAAAACTGATCCCCCACTTTATGTCCAGTAGAAGCCTTAATCATGTTTCCAACAATTATATTCAGTCAGTTAAGTGCCATACGTGATAAACGCTTGGGCGATCATGTCTCTCGAGGCATGACTGACTGGGCAGAAGATTATCCCGCAGTAGGTTGCCATTGCTTTCTGCGGTAGACTGGTTGGCGACCAAGGCTATAGAACCTAATCTGTCCTATTATTTGACTCATAACTAGATGGGGGAAGTGATGTACTATATTATTATGTAGTAATTAGTGGGGGATCAGTTTATTACTTCATAACAATATAAAACTGATCCCCCACTTTATGTCCAGTAGAAGCCTTAATCATGTTTCCAACAATTATATTCAGTCAGTTAAGTGCCATACGTGATACACGCTTGGGCGATCATGTCTCTTTCGAGGCATGACTGACTGGGCAGAAGATTATCCCGCAGTAGGTTGCCATTGCTTTCTGCGGTAGACTGGTTGGCGACCAAGGCTATAGAACCTAATCTGTCCTATTATTTGACTCATAACTAGATGGGGGAAGTGATGTACTATATTATTATGTAGTAATTAGTGGGGGATCAGTTTATTACTTCATAACAATATAAAACTGATCCCCCACTTTATGTCCAGTAGAAGCCTTAATCATGTTTCCAACAATTATATTCAGTCAGTTAAGTGCCATACGTGATAAACGCTTGGGCGATCATGTCTCTTTCGAGGCATGACTGACTGGGCAGAAGATTATCCCGCATTAGGTTGCCATTGCTTTCTGCGGTAGACTGGTTGCCGACCAAGGCTATAGAACCTAATCTGTCCTATTATTTGACTCATAACTAGATGGGGGAAGTGATGTACTATATTATTATGTAGTAATTAGTGGGGGATCAGTTTATTACTTCATAACAATATAAAACTGATCCCCCACTTTATGTCCAGTAGAAGCCTTAATCATGTTTCCAACAATTATATTCAGTCAGTTAAGTGCCATACGTGATAAACGCTTGGGCGATCATGTCTCTCTCGAGGCATGACTGACTGGGCAGAAGATTATCCCGCAGTAGGTTGCCATTGCTTTCTGCGGTAGACTGGTTGGCGACCAAGGCTATAGAACCTAATCTGTCCTATTATTTGACTCATAACTAGATGGGGGAAGTGATGTACTATATTATTATGTAGTAATTAGTGGGGGATCAGTTTATTACTTCATAACAATATAAAACTGATCCCCCACTTTATGTCCAGTAGAAGCCTTAATCATGTTTCCAACAATTATATTCAGTCAGTTAAGTGCCATACGTGATAAACGCTTGGGCGATCATGTCTCTCTCGAGGCATGACTGACTGGGCAGAAGATTACCCCGCAGTAGGTTGCCATTGCTTTCTGCGGTAGACTGGTTGGCGACCAAGGCTATAGAACCTAATCTGTCCTATTATTTGACTCATAACTAGATGGGGGAAGTGATGTACTATATTATTATGTAGTAATTAGTGGGGGATCAGTTTATTACTTCATAACAATATAAAACTGATCCCCCACTTTATGTCCAGTGGAAGCCTTAATCATGTTTCCAACAATTATATTCAGTCAGTTAAGTGCCATACGTGATACACGCTTGGGCGATCATGTCTCTTTCGAGGCATGACTGACTGGGCAGAAGATTAACCCGCAGTAGGTTGCCATTGCTTTCTGCGGTAGACTGGTTGCCTGCCAAGGCTATAGAACCCAATCTGTCCTGCTATTTAACCCATAACTGGAAGGAATAGACGGATTAATACCTTTCCCAAGGGTATTTGCGCGAAAGTGAATACAATGGATTTAAATGGGTTTTTTTAGTACAATGTTTAAAAGCCTCCTAAAAAGTTCACAGAATTGAATTCTTTCTCGATACTAATATTATTGTGTTTAACTACGCAAAGTTTATTTCTTATGCTAAATTCCATCCACTACAAAGACTGCAAATTACTCAAAGTAGAACGTTACTGTTAAAATGGTTATGATGTGATATTAATCATTTTCCAAGAGTATTTTTATCTTATTTGTTATATCAAGACCTTAACGTATATAAATTCGTTTCACAAACATTATTCTAATAATATTAGATTTATTTTAGAATGATATTATAACCAAATATTTCTTACTCTGAAACATATTTTACAGAAGTAAATTAATTTTTTTACCGTAAAATTTCATAATGAACATGGTTTTTATCAGTATATCTGCATATTTTTATTACGGAATGTTCCGGATTTGTTTAAAACATTATATCAGTTTGTGTAATTTATGAAAACACGAATACAAATACAAACGTGACATTTTTGAAGAAAGCAACAAAAAATAAATTCATTATTTGAGAATTAGGAAAAATAAAGTCATTACTTGAGAATAAGCAAAAATAAAGTCATTGCTTCAGAATCACCAAAAATAAAGTCATTACTTCAGTATAACCAAAAATAAAGTCATTACTTGAGAATAGCCAAAAATAAAGTCATTACTTGAGAAAACCAAAAGTGAACTCATTACTTTAGAATAATCAAAAATAAAGTTATTTCTTGAGAATAACCAAAATAAAGTCATTACTTGGGAATAACCAAAAATAAAGTCATTAGATTTATTTTAGAATGATATTATAGCCAACTATTTCTTACTCTGAAACATATTTTACAGAAGTAAATTAATTTTTTTGTCGTAAAATTTCATAATGAACATGGTTTTTATCATTATATTTGCATATTTTTATTACGGAATGTTCCGGAGATTTACAAAACGGATTAACAACCGACATATTTTTAATTTCAAAATAATGTTCAAACAAATAAATTAAACATATATATAAGCGTGTACTTGAAAAGTTGTAAAGATAGATCATTGAGATATGAATGAATAATTGATTAAAATTTTATATCCGTTTGTGTAATTCATGAAAACACGAATATAATACAAAAGAAGAAAGGACTATAAATAGTGACAATAATTAACTTTTATTTAAAACACATATCACGGAATGTAGCAAAAACTAATAGAATAACCAAAAAATCTAGCAGATTGTTACTAACAAAATTAGGTTAACCCTCTAGGGCCATTCGTATCATATTTGATACAGTATTTCCCTATAAGGAAACATTTGGTATTTCCCTATAAGGAAACATTTGGTATTCATTGACTGAGCAGTCAGTACTGCTTTCATTTGAAATTTATTAAATATTTCTCTTAAAAAATTTTTCAGGAAAATATTTCTTTCAAGGCTTGTTTTCATACTGTATCAAATATGATACGAATGGCCCTAGAGGGTTAATAATATAATATGATTAAGGCTTCTACTTGTAATAAAGTGGGGGATCAGTTTTATATTGTTATGAAGTAATAAACAGATCCCCCACTAATTACTACTTAACCCTCTAGGGCCATTCGTATCATATTTGATACAGTATTTCCCTATAAGGAAACATTTGGTATTTCCCTATAAGGAAACATTTGGTATTCATTGACAGTACTGCTTTCATTTGAAATTTATTAAATATTTCTCTTAAAAAATTTTTCAGGAAAATATTTCTTTCAAGGCTTGTTTTCATACTGTATCAAATATGATACGAATGGCCCTAGAGGGTTAAGGCTTCTACTGGTCATAAAGTGGGGGATCAGTTCTATATTGTTATGAAGTAATAAACAGATCCTCCACTAATTACTACTTAACCCTCTAGGGCCATTCGTATCATATTTGATACAGTATTTCCCTATAAGGAAACATTTGGTATTTCCCTATAAGGAAACATTTGGTATTCATTGACAGTACTGCTTTCATTTGAAATTTATTAAATATTTCTCTTAAAAAATTTTTCAGGAAAATATTTCTTTCAAGGCTTGTTTTCATACTGTATCAAATATGATACGAATGGCCCTAGAGGGTTAAGGCTTCTACTGGGCATAAAGTGGGGGATCAGTTCTATATTGTTATGAAGTAATAAACAGATCCTCCACTAATTACTACTTAACCCTCTAGGGCCATTCGTATCATATTTGATACAGTATTTCCCTATAAGGAAACATTTGGTATTTCCCTATAAGGAAACATTTGGTATTCATTGACAGTACTGCTTTCATTTGAAATTTATTAAATATTTCTCTTAAAAAATTTTTCAGGAAAATATTTCTTTCAAGGCTTGTTTTCATACTGTATCAAATATGATACGAATGGCCCTAGAGGGTTAAGGCTTCTACTGGGCATAAAGTGGGGGATCAGTTCTATATTGTTATGAAGTAATAAACAGATCCTCCACTAATTACTACTTAACCCTCTAGGGCCATTCGTATCATATTTGATACAGTATTTCCCTATAAGGAAACATTTGGTATTTCCCTATAAGGAAACATTTGGTATTCATTGACAGTACTGCTTTCATTTGAAATTTATTAAATATTTCTCTTAAAAAATTTTTCAGGAAAATATTTCTTTCAAGGCTTGTTTTCATACTGTATCAAATATGATACGAATGGCCCTAGAGGGTTAATAATATAATATGATTAAGGCTTCTACTTGTAATAAAGTGGGGGATCAGTTTTATATTGTTATGAAGTAATAAACAGATCCCCCACTAATTACTACTTAACCCTCTAGGGCCATTCGTATCATATTTGATACAGTATTTCCCTATAAGGAAACATTTGGTATTTCCCTATAAGGAAACATTTGGTATTCATTGACAGTACTGCTTTCATTTGAAATTTATTAAATATTTCTCTTAAAAAATTTTTCAGGAAAATATTTCTTTCAAGGCTTGTTTTCATACTGTATCAAATATGATACGAATGGCCCTAGAGGGTTAAGGCTTCTACTGGGCATAAAGTGGGGGATCAGTTCTATATTGTTATGAAGTAATAAACAGATCCTCCACTAATTACTACTTAACCCTCTAGGGCCATTCGTATCATATTTGATACAGTATTTCCCTATAAGGAAACATTTGGTATTTCCCTATAAGGAAACATTGTATTCATTGACTGAGCAGTCAGTACTGCTTTCATTTGAAATTTATAAAATATTTCTCTTAAAAAATTTTTCAGGAAAATATTTCTTTCAAGGCTTGTTTTCATACTGTATCAAATATGATACGAATGGCCCTAGAGGGTTAATCATATATTGGCGCTCCGTAACTATCGCCATGTGCCATGCTAGGATAAGTTAAATTTATATAAATACGACACAACCAAATTAAAAGTAAAAGCGTTGAACCGGCTTTAGTATTATTTCCGAGATTACTATGATTATTTACCCATCAATTTACCCAACGTACCCTGTATTCAGTTAATTAATAATTATCTATCTTTACACCTTTTCAAGTACACGCTTATTCACATTTTTATTTCACTTTTTATGATATGCTAATTATAACTGATTTCCCTGAGTAACAAGATAGATGCTCTGATTTATGTAGAATGTTTGTACAACCTAAGAAGATACAGGTGTAATCTTTTCTGTATTCCGGTAAATATTCTTTTTTTTTTACGTATGTAAAAGCACATCTACGTCACCGTTATAACTCGTGGCCAGGTAATTATTAATGTAGCCTCGTTTTTAAGAAATAATCTAGTTTACAAACTTTTATGTTTTAAAAGGGATGATTATTTTTTCGAATATTTGCATACCTTTTGGGTGCGTCAGTTTGCGTGACTGATAGAATCAAAAAGTGAAACAAGTTTTCTCTTTCGAAAACGCAGAATAGAATGCCTAAAATAAAAGAAATAAAGTTATAAATTTTTAAAGTGCACACAAACTTTATGAACACCCTGTATTTGGGTAAGTTACAAAGAAGACAATTTAAATGATCCAACGCATCCAAAGTAATTTGTCAAGTTTTTTACTGGAGATTTGTCACCGAAAATTGTTCCACTACTGAAAAGAAAAACAGCATAAAAGCATTCGAATAAAGTCATTACTTGAAAATACCCAAAATAAAGTCATTACTTGAGAATAACCAAAAATAAAGTCATTACTTGGGAATAACTAAAAATAAAGTCATTAGTTGAGAATAATCAAAAATAAAGTCAATAGTCCAGAATAATAAAAAAGAAAGTCATTACTTCAGAATAATAAAAAATAAAGTTTTTTACTTGAGAATAACCAAAAATAAAGTCATTTCTT
This sequence comes from Ascarosepion bandense, assembly GCA_037127315.1. Lineage (NCBI taxonomy): Eukaryota > Metazoa > Mollusca > Cephalopoda > Sepiida > Sepiidae > Ascarosepion > Ascarosepion bandense. The sequence goes on along the minus strand of JBBBDQ010001083.1, from coordinate 3,130,219 downwards.
GAGAATAACCATAAAAAAGTCAGTACTTGAGGATAACTAAAAATAAAGTCATTACTAAAGCATAACCAAAATAAAGTCTTTGCTTGAGAATAACCAAAATAAAGAAATTACTTGGAAATTTATTTGTCCAAAAATAAAGTCATTTCCTGAAAATTACCAAAAATTGAATCATCACTGGAGAATAATCAAAAATAAAGTATTAATTTATAATAACCAAAAATAAAGTCATTACTTGAGTATAAGTAAAAATAAAGTCATTACCTGAGAATTACCAAAAATAAAGTCATTACTTAAAAATAACCAAAAATACAGTCATTACTTGAGAATAACAAAAAGAAAATCATAACTTGAGAATAACCAAAAAATAAAGTCATTTTATGTGAATGACCAAAAGTAAAGTCATTCCTATTAGAATAATCAAAAATAACGTAATTACTAGAGAGCAACAAAAAATCATTACTTGAGAATAACCAAAAATGAAGTCAGTACTTAAAGTCATTACTTGAGAATAACCAAAATGAAGTCATGACTTGAGAATAATCAAAAATAAAGTTATTACTTAAGAATAACCAAAAATATAGTCATTACTTGACAACAATCAAAAATAAAGTCATTACCTGAGAATATCCAAAAACATCATTACTATAGAATAACCAAAAATAAAGTATCACTTGAGAATAACCAAAAATGATGTCATTGCTTCAAAATCACTAAAAATAAAGTCATTACTTCAGTATAACCAAATATAAAGTCATTACTTAAGAATAACCAGAAATTAAGGCATTGCTTGAAAATAAAAGTCATTACTTGAGAATAACCAAAACGGAAGACATTACTAGAGAATAACACAAAAATAAAATAATTACTTGACAATAACCAACAATATAGTCATTACTTGAGAATATCCAAAAATAAAGTCATTACCTGAGAATTAGAAAAAAATCCATACTAGAGAATAACCAAAAATAAAGTTTTACTTTAGAATAACCAAAAATGATGTCATTGCTTTAAAATCACTAAAAAGAAAGTCATTACTTCAGTATAACCAAAAATAAAGTCATTACTTAAGAATAACCAAAAACAAAGGCATTACTTGAAAATAGCATACAATAAAGTCATTACTTGAGAATAACCAATAATAAAATCACTACTTGAGAATAACAATAATAAAATCATTACTTGAGAATAGCCAAAAATAAAGTCACTTTTTGACAATAACCAAAAGAAAGTCATTACTTTAGAATATACAAAAATAAAGTCATTACCTGAGTATTACCAAAAATGAAGTCATTACTTGAGAATAACAAAAAAAAAGTCAATGCTTCAGAATCACCAAAAATAATGTCATTACTTTAGTATAACCAAAAATAAAGTCCTTACTTTAGTATAACCAAAAATAAAGTCCTTACTTCAGAATAACCTAAAATAAAGGGATTACTTGAGAACAGCCCAAAATAAAGTCATTGCTTGAGAATAACCAAAAATAAAATAATTACTTGAGAATAACCAAAAATAAAGTCATTATTTCAGAATAACCAAAATAAAGTCATTACTTGAGAATAACCAAAAATAAAGTCATTACTTGAGAATAACCAAAAATAAAGTCAGTACTTCAAAATAACCAACTATGAAGTCATTACTTCAAAATAACCAAAAACAAACGTCAAAGTCATTACTTCAGAATAATCAAAATAAAGTCATTAATTTAGAATAACCTAAAATAAAGTCATTACTTGAGATTATCCAAAAATTAAAGTCATTACTCCAGTATAACCAAAAATAAAGTCATTACTTCAGAATAATCAAAAATAAAGTCATTACTTGAGAATATAAAAAGAAATAGTAATATATCCAAAATATTTAAATCAAGCAAATCTTTTGAAACATTTCAGTTATTTTAATCAAATGAATTAAGAGATGTCGGGGGAGAAGCAAGTTAGAAGATCGTGTTTTTGCATGCAATTCACTAGGTAACCACAATGAAAATTCAAAGTAACAATATCAGAAACACGAAGATAAGGTTCAGCTGAACTATGTTCTGCCTTTGGAACAAACTGTGACTATCAACGGGAAATAAAAGTACAATAAATTGTGGCTTAAACGAAATGTTCCACATAACGGGAGGTAACAAAGACTGCTGCCTTGTTCAAACAATGTAAAGCTTTTTATATACTCGAGTTGGAAGGAAAGCCTATATTTTGAGATCCCTTCGTAATAGAACTCTGTTGGTTTAAATAAGTATTTCTTTGAATAAGATCAACAGAAAATAACAACTGATAGATAAAACTCATTCGGGATTACTTGACAGAACGGCCGCAATAATCGACCAAAGGAAGGATAGACGGCTTGTCTCTTTGGTGACTAAGCAAAAAGTGATGCAAGGTGAAGAGTTTTCATTCATTCAACATATTTATCAGAAAGAAAACAAAATAAAAATCCTCTAATTATACTTTAATCCAGTTTTTAAATAATTTCTAAATAAAAAAATTAAATTGCTTGGAAGACTGCTAAAAGAATTTTTTATGCAAAATAACGTTTCCTGAACTATGAACTCGGAAATATATCAGAAGATGGAGGAATAAAGAGATAAATATTGTGATTAAAAATGGTTAAATATAAATATTAAACTTTTATTATTTAACAGCAAAAACAAATTAACCTTTTCTCTGGACTGTTTTTTGTCAGAACTGAAGACTTTTCAGAGACCCCATTAATATTAATAATAATAATAATAACAATAATAATGAACTTCACCTAGTACCTGTTACAGAAATAGAAGACGTCACCATTCTATGGGATTATACCATCTACATGGACAGAAAAATTGAAGCAAATAGGCCGGACATTATTGTTAAAAACCAGAAAGAAAAACTTGCCTATTAATTGATATGGCTTGTTCAGCGGATTGTAACATAGCAACCAAGGAATTCGAAAAACTGTCAAAGTATAAGGACCTGGAAATTGAAATAGAAAAAAATGTGGAAATTGAAAACAAGAATCGTGCCAGGGATAGTAGGTGCACTTGGAATGATAAAAATGAAACAAAACAACACACTGAAAGAATCCCTGGAAACACCAGCAAAAAACTGTATTAATAAGTATAGCGCACACACTGAGGAAAAGTTTTTCCTTGTTATACTGGTGATGTTATGGGAAGTAGAATAATGCAATGTAAACATAACAACACAGCACTGCCTGCCGTAGGTCTTTCTGCTGACTTCGTAGGTAGTGTGACCATAGCAGAAATCAAATTATGATGACAATGCAATAATAATAATAATAATAGGATGCGAAAAAAGAGGTCTAATAAAAAAATTAGACTGGATTGGTCACTATTCGCTGAGAAGCAACAAATGCCGATATACCGAAATACAAACTGAAGACCAATCGATGGCTGAAGAGTTCAATAGTAAAAGAGACTAAATATGCATAATGGCGGAAGAGTAGAAAAACTCCATTCGTAGGGCAGTCGGAATCATAGTATCAGTTTGCATTCCACGACCATTTCCTGGACTGTATAGTGTATAATTTGCCAAGAGTTAAAAACTGTTTTTCATTCCTTTTTTCCTACGACGAAAACTGGTTGCCAATTATGGTTAGATATCTCAGCTTGTTTTGATATTTAACCTATAACTGGAGGTAAAAGAAATGGAGTCATATTTTTCTCAAGTGTATTTGTTCGAGAGTGAATGTAACGAACACGAACGGATTTTAAACTCGGCCAAAGCAAATATAATTAAAAAAATGGGTAGACGCAATATTTATATTATGTAAACACGTCGGTACATCAGAACAATTATTGTCTGGTTGACATCAAAGAAATGCGAAGATAGACATAAGGTTGAAGAATCTCTTCATTGGAAGGTAATGTTAGTAGTACTATGCACGACATGTTTGAACGTCACACCAAAGCATCAATTAAAACCCGTAAAGTCGAGATTATTTGAAACTTCACCGTCATAGTAACACACACACACACACACACACACACACACACACACACACACACACACACACACAAATATATATATATTATTTGTAAACGAGATATTACGCGACCTAGGTTTCTACCATGAGTGGTGTTTTCCGATGATTTTCAATAGTTACTGAAAAACGCCTGAAGACACCACTCATGGTAGAAACCTAGGTCGCGTAATAACTCGTTTACAAATGAAAAATATTCAAACGTTCTACAACATAACTGTATTCAACACTTTTTAATACAAATATGCTCTGGTCTAACATTTTTATGACAAGAAACTAAATAATTAAACAATCAATCAATCAAGATATATATATATATCCCTATACCCCCCCCACACACACATAGAGATAGGCCGGATATTATTGTTAAAAACCAGAAAAAACTAGCTTATTAATTGATATGGCTTGTCCAGCGGATTGTAACATAGCAACCAAGGAATTCGAAAAACTACCAAAATATAAATACCTCGAAATTGAAAAAGAAAAAATGTTGAAAATGAAAACAAAAATAGTACCAGTGATAATAGAGTCACTTGGAATAATAAAAAAAGGAACAAAACAACATATTAAAAAATCTCTGCAAATCCCAGCTTAAGAGGTATACAAAAAATTATCGTGATAAATACAGCCCACACACTAAGAAAACCTTTGTATATGTAGTGATGTTATGGGAGGTAGGAAAACAAATGAAATGAAATGAAGCCATAACAACATACCACTACCCGCCTTAGGTCTTTCCGCAGACTTGGTAGGTAGTGCGACCATAGCAGAAATCGAAATATAATGAAAATGATATAATAATAATAATAATAATAATAATAATAAAATTGAAGTGACAGTACCCCCCAGAATGGAAGAAGTCACACAGTTCTGGGAAAAGATATGGGCTTGCCCTAAAGAACTTAGCAAGGAAGTACATTGGATTACGCAAGAGACAGAACGAATGAAAAATAAACCCGAACAGACATGGTCTGGAATTACAGAAGATGATGTTAAATATGCACTAAAAAAAAACACACAATTGGAAATTCCCAGGCATAGATAAAATTCCTAACTTTTGGCTATATTATTTAAGCGCATCACATAAAAAACTAGCCAAAGAACTTCAAGAAATTGTTGACGATCCCACTAAAATTCCTGCATGGTTGACAAAAGGAATTACATTTCTTCTACCCAAGAATGGTGACACAAAAGATCCGAAAAACTACAGACCAATTACATGTCTTCCGACAACATATAAACTATTAACATCTATTTTAACAAAGCAGACATATTTATTCTTAGAAAGAAATGACATGTTACCGCTTGAACAAAAAGGGTGCAAACGTGGCTGTTATGGTTGTAAAGACCAATTGCTGATTAACAAAATGATCCTGGAAAACTGCTACAGTACAAAGAAAAATCTTAGTACAGCCTGGATAGACTATCGAAAGGCATTCGATAGTGTGCCACATGACTGGATTTTAAAGACTTTAAATATATACAGGATATCACCCGTCATCATCAATTTCATCAAACAGTGCATGTCTATATGGAAAACAACCCTTTACCTCAATCATATAAATGGAACCTATAAGTCTGATGAAATAAACATCAAAAGAGGTATATTTCAAGGTGATTCTTTATCTCCCTTACTATTCTGCATACCATTAATAGCACTAAGCAGTCAACTTAATAAGACAGAATGTGGTTATAAAATAGGCCAAAAGAAAATAAGCCATCTATTTTACATGGATGACTTGAAGTTATATACTAAGAATGATAATGAACTGGAAGGTCTTCTGCAAACTGTAAAATGCTTCAGCGAAGACATTGGAATGAAATTTAATTTGAATAAATGTGCTAAAGCTACAGTTTTACGTGGAGCAATACAAGAAACATCCTCAATTAGCCTAGACCCTGCTGTAACAATAAAAGAATTGAAACCAGAAGAAGCTTATAAATACCTAGGGGTAAATGAGAGCGAAAACATTCACCATAAAAAATGAAAGAAATAGTGCGTAAAGAGTACTATAGAAGGCTACGAATGATATTAAAAACTGAATTAAATTCACAGAACAGAGTTATGGCCATTAATAGCCTTGCAATCCCAGTTGTCCAATATAGCTTTAACATCTTAAACTGGACTCTAAACGACATCAGGCGAATGGATGCTAAAACAAGAAAGCTTCTTTCTAAGCATAAGATGCATCATCCAAAGGCTGATGTAGACCGTCTATACATACCCCGTAAAGAAGGTGGAAGAGGTCTTATTCAGCTGGAATTGTCATACAAGACAACAACTATTGGCTTACTAACATACATAGAAACAACAAAGGATTGGATGTTACAATTAGTAAGGCAACATGAAGAAAGAAAGAAAAAATATTCAATAATAAAAGAAGGCAGTAAATTCAAACAAGATTTACAGTTAGTAGATTCTGTAGAAAAGCAGAACGGAAGCCAAGAGCCGACTATTGCGGCAAAGAATATGAAAATGAAAGCCAAAGATAAAGCTCTTGAACAGATGAAACAGCGCTGGCAAGACAAACCTCTGCATGGCCAATATCCAGTACGTGCCAATAAATCCAATGTTGACAAAGTTAATACTCATCGATGGTTACGTGCATCTGGATTAAAGTCTGAAACTGAAGGCTTTATTCTTGCAGCACAAGACCAAAGTCTTTTCACGAGAAACTTTCAGGCAAATATTATGCATAATAATATGGATCCAAAATGCAGGTTTTGTGATAAACACCAAGAAACAATAGACCACCTCATCTCAAGCTGTTCTGTGCTTGCCCCAAATGAATATAAAAATCGCCACGATAGAGTTGGGCAATATTTACATTGGGCAATATGCAAACATTATGGAAAAGCTGTAGGTAAACACTGGTATGAACATCACCCAGCACCGGTTACAGAAATAGAAGATGTAACCATTCTATGGGATTACACCATCTACACAGACAGAAAAATTGAAGCAAATAGACCAGACATTATTGTTAAAAACCAGAAGGAGAAAACTTGTCTATTAATTGATATGGCTTGTCCAGCGGATTGTAACATAGCAATCAAGGAATTTGAAAAACTGTCAAAATATAAAGACCTGGAAATTGAAATAGAAAAAATGTGGAAATTGAAAACAAGAGTTGTGCCAGTGATAGTAGGTGCACTTGGAATGATAAAAAATGGAACAAAACAACACATTGAAAGAATCCCTTGAAACCCCAGCTTAAGAGATATACAAAAAATTGTCTTATGAAGTACAGCCCACACACTAAGGAAAACTTTATCTATGTAATGCTAAGGATGATAGGGAAGATAGAAAAACATGAAATGGAGTCAAAACAACACGCCACGACCTGCCTTAGGTCTCCCCGCAGACTTGGCTGGTAGTGAGACCAAAGCAGAAATATGATGAAAAATGACATAATAATAATAATAATGACAGTGTTATTTCTTATTTGTCGTAGCCACCGCAAGACTAGAAATAACAATAAGATCTATGGCGAGTTGTAATTCTATCCATGGTTAGTTGTCAAGTTTATTTTCATTTCTGTCGTTGTGCCAGCGTCTATTGCCCAAGATTTAAATTTGATTGTTATTAGGTGATAAGGCAAATGTAAACCGGTTATTCGGTTTATACAAGTAAGGTTTTTTGATAAGACGTTGACGATTCCATACACAAATTACTAAAAACAGCACACGGCCAAGTACTTAGGAGGCCCAAAATTAGCGGAGGTGGCAAATTATCGACACCCGAATTTTTAATACTCACAGATTAAAGAAACCGTTGTGTACCAGTGAATATAGAGTTTCTTTTATTATTTTTTTCTGTATGCCTATTAAAGGCAATTCAAATTGATATCTCATAGAACATAAATTTACACACACACACACACACACACACACACACACACACACACACACACACACACACACACACACATATATATATATAAACTTATTTATAAATGGAACTTTATCTGTGTGTGTATGTGTGTGTGTCCGTTACCTGTAGAATCCGAAACGGCTGAACCGATTTTCTTGAAAATTTACACAGTTGTACTATAAGCGTCTTCGAGTGTTCTTAGTTAGGTTTTGTGTCGAGGTAGCGCCGATAAATATAGAAAATCGATAATCGAAAAAATCGGGTTACAGATGGAGTGGTCCGATTTTAATCAAATTTGATACACTCATAGACAAAGACATAAGAAACGATATTCAGAAGTTTCAAGGTTGCAGTTCTTACAATAGTGCAGAAAATCGATTATATATATATAAAAGACAACATGTTTGTGTGTGTATCTGTTTATCTGCCTGTATGCCTGTATTTTTTCATCCCTTTTATTTTAGTTTTTGCTTCGGGTTTAACTCTAAGTAGGCATAATTGTAGTTCTTAGTCTCAACCATGATACCATTGACACAGAGAATTTATTTAGCCTTCAAAATTCAGTTTAAGACGAAAAATTCTTATTTGATATCGATACCAGGAAATGAAAATTTGACTTCCATCCATTCATTTTTCTTTCAGTCTACGGTTTCGCTTTAACTGGAAACAAGTATTGCTTTTTAGTTTTTCATGCCAACGTCCAAAGAGTCTGAGCTCCAGGACCATGGATTAGTTTTAAAGCTTGCATTACACCCGAGCAACGCCGAGCTATACTGCTAGTATATATATATATATATATATATATATATATATATATAGGAAAGAATATTAATAAAAAGTTTTCAATTTAAAAATGTACTTTCATCAGAAACGAGTGATTATTAAATTTGAATTAGAAACGTATTTCACGTCCGAACATTATTTTTGTGTTTACATCACGTGCTGTGTTTGTTCACAACATGCGGCACGTCCGTAGAGAAAGTCTGTTTGTTTTTTGGAATATCTGAAAAAAAATTTTTAGCTATTGAAATATTTGCAAAGATTCAACACACCTAAGTCCCTATTTAACCCTAGCTTGTGTGTATTTAATTTTAAAATCCAGTATTTTTCTTTCTTTCTGCGTGTGTATGTAGAACTAAAATTGGAGTCTATTAGTAAACATTTGAAATTTTCTAAAGTATGATCAGGTTGATTAAAATGGGCTGCAATTGGGGAGTATACATTTTTTTGTCGTATATTTAGTTTGTGATTATTGAAGCGAAATCTAAAGCTATTAGCGGATTCGCCGATATATCCACTGTTGGGGCAAATTGAGCAGAAGAGAAAGTATATGATGTTTTCGCTGTCACAAGTAAGGTTTGAAACAAATACTGTCCAAAAAAGTACATTTTTAAATTCAAAACTTTTTATTAATATTCTTTCCTATACATATTAAGACAGTATACGTGGATCATCCATATGTTATATATATATATATATATATATATATATATATATATATATCAAGGAGAGTCAATCGGTTTGTCGCTTGATAAAGTTATTAATTGACCATTTCACTCTACAATATTTAATTCAAGCAGTGACGGACAAGTGCCTTTACACTGAAAGATATACCAAAAAATATATCTGTCAGATAAAGAACTTTTTTTATTAGTGGGTCATATACACAATGTGAGAGTCCTGAATTGAAATGTCCTCGATTCGAGTCATTATCCAAAACAGTATTTAAACGAGCTTTATATATATATATATATATATATATATATAGCTTTATATTTATATATAGCAATAAAAAGATCTACATGACCCGTAGAAAATAATTTTAGAGTATAAAGACGAAATCAAATTCCTCACAGGCAAAGAAGGCGCTAGAAGAAACTTAACGTGCGAGTGTGAAAAAAAACCCCCCACCCCACGCACATGAACCCTCTGACCTATCTATTTATACACGATAGCTTGGTCTTCAATACGGCAGCGAATGCTGGACAATATCATCGAAAATGAGGACAAAACTGGAAGCAACGGAAATGTGGTTCTACAGAAGGATGCTGCGGATATCATGGACTGAGCATGCAAGCAACGATGAGGTGTTGGAAAGAATGGCAACAAAGAGGAAATTGATACTGAGCATCAGGAAGAGACAACTGAAGTTCCTGGGACACGCAATGAGGAAGGAGAGCCTGGAGAACCCGATACTGACTGGCCAGATAGAAGGAAAGAGAGACAGAGGAAGGCAGCGGATAACATATTTGCAGGGCCTGATCAGGTGGTTGACGGAACGGGGGTTGACAGGAGTAAAGGGAGCAAACATACTAGGAGTCACAAGAGATAGGGAGACGTGGAGAACCATGATCACCTACGTCCTGAAAGAACAGGACATATAGAAGAAGAAGCTTGGTCATCAGAAAAGCAAACGGATCCCTATATGTGAGGTCACAAGTTTATTTGTTTATTTATATATATATCCTTAATGTCCAGAATATAAAACATACACATGACGCTATATACATACACAAAAACTTTATATATTCAGTTAAAAGTAAAATAAAATTCATCCTTGATAATGGCTAAAAATATAGCCGAAAGCGCTTGGATAAGTAAAAAGTATGAACAAAACTTTACATAATTTATGTTCTGAAAAGATCGCATGAAATACTAATTAAAAAAATTTACCTAGAAACACTGACATTTTTAATGAAACTTGCATAAAAGAGAGAATCCTGCCAAAATGCACAATATATATATATATATATATATATATATATATATATTAGTGATAAAAACTAATAAATATATATTCCACAGTTTGTTAATTTTTCTTTTTTTATAAAGTGTTCAATAGAAATGTAGAGCATTTATAGAGCGTTAGTTATTATTAGTGTTACAACACTAATAATAGCTCTCTCTATATATACATACACACATTACATATATATATATATATATATAATGAATGATTTGCTTGAACATTATTTTTGATCGATCCTCATATTTAAGTAGATATTCTGTTTTTAATTAAACAGCAATATATATTTATATCTACTGGCCTGATTATTTACGATAAATTTTTATTACGAAAATGTGTGTCATTCGGCAGGATTCGAACCTGCGACCCCTATCCACATAGGGGAAGCTACAATTTGATCTGGCAATGTCTTAGACCCGAGGACCACAAATGGACTCCAGTTGAAACGAGGTTTTAATCAAGCCTATATAACACAATTTTAGATTCATTGCAACAACCATGTCTGCTCTTAAATGTATCGTAACGTCAACAAATGTAAACATGTTACAGAAATTCACGAAGATTAACGAAAATATATTTTTTTAATAATAAAAATATTATTTTTGATCGATATGAGTATCGATCAAAAATAATGTTCAAACATCATTTCAAATTGTCGGTTGTTTATAACCAAGTTTCGTTAATTTTCGCTAATTTCCTTAATATATATATATATATATATATATATATATATATATAGCATAATGATGATCCACGTATATTGTCTTAATATGTATAGGAAAAACTACTAAAAAGCTGTAAGCTTAAAAATGTATTTTTTGACAGTATTTATTTATTTCTATTATAATATATATATATATATATATATATATATATATATATATATATATATATATATTTGATATTTCAGACCGGCCTCAGCCTTTCATCAGATTTGTTTCTGACGAAAGGCCGAGGCCGGTCTGAAATATCAAATATATATATATATTATAATAGAAATAAATAAATACTGTCAAAAAAATACGTTTAAACTTACAGCTTTTTAGTAGTTTTTCCTATATATATACATATATATATATATGGAGAGAGACAGAGAGAGAGAGAGAGAGAGAGAGAGAGAGTGTGTGTGTGTGTGTGTGTGTGTGTGTGTGTGTGTGTGTGTGTGTGTGTGTTTATAACGATCGGAAACATATGGCTCACATTAACGCTACTGTTAATAATAACTCTCGCCAAACTGAGAATTTTTTTCGTGATTCTCCCGGGGGCGCTAAGTTCATATTTACATTACATTTACAGTTATCTCCTCTTGTATCATTGTTTTTTCTTTACTTCGTGCAAGGGTCAGATTGCTCTGTGTGGGCTGATACGCTAAATATTATCTGTTAACAGAAGAGACCCGTCGCGTCACTTAAATTTGGAATTTGTTTTTCGTTCCTTAGAAGATAAAGCGTGTGTGTCTATTCAGCTGGCCATTATCCTTCTCGTTTTTCTCTCACGCTCAACCAACTTCGATATGGAAAGCCAAGAAAATTTAATATACTAGCAGTATAGCCCGGCGTTGCTCGGGTGTAATGAAAGCTTTAAAACTAATCCATGGTCCTGTAACTCAGACTCAGCCTAAAGAATATTTGAAATAATAAAATAATAGCGACAATTTACCAATCGCATCTTATATATATATATATATATATATATATATATATATATATATATATATATATATATATATATACTAGTGTATAGGCCGGCGTTGCTCGGGTGTAATGAAAGCTTTAAAACTAATCCATGGTCCTGGAGCTCAGACTCTTTGGACGTTGGCACGAAAGACTAAAAAGCAATAGTTGTTTCCAGTTAAAGCGAAACCGTAGACTGAAAGAAAAATGAATGTATGTAAATCAAATTTTGGTTTCCTCGTATCGATATCAAATTTTCTGCACTAATGTAAGAACTGCCACCTTGAAACTTCTGAATATCGTTTCTTATGTCTTTGTCTATGAGTGTAACAAATTTGATTAAAATGGGACCATTCCTTCTATAACCCGATTTTTTCGATTATCGATTTTTGATATTTATCGGGGGTAACTCGACACAAAACCTAGCTATGAACACTCGCAGATGCTTATAGTACAACTGTGTAAATTTTCAAGAAAATCGGTTCAGTCGTTTCGGAGTCTATAGGTAACGGATACACACACACACACAAAGACACACACTCACACAGACAAAGTTTCATTTATAAATAAGTTTAGATATGAATTAATTTCTTTTCTAAGCGTTTACAGTAATTTGTCATCATTTTTGTAAACTAAAATCGGAGGCCACAATTTAAACAACCTAAGATACGCAGATGATACAGTGCTGATAGCAGACACAGAAAGGAAACTACAAGACCTCCTACAGAAGGTAGCTGAAGTAAGTTACAAGAAATGACTAGAAATAAACTGTAAGAAAACCGAATGCAAGGTCATCAGTGAAAAGGGCAGCCCAATATGCCAAATAAAGGTCGGGGATACCAGAATCAAGCAGGTACACAATTTCAAATACCTGGTAACTGTTATAACAAGACGGAAAGTGCAACACAGAGATCCGAAGGCGAATTGGCATGGCGAAGGAAGCATTCCAGAAGTTGAGTAAGGTATTAAAAGCAGGACAATTTTGCTAGAAACAAGGAAGTGAGTACTGGATAGCTACGTGCTGTCCGTCCTTCAATATGGCAGTGAATGCTGGACAATATCATCAATGATGAAGGAAAAACTTGAAGCAACTGAAATGGAGTTCTACAGAAGGATGCTGCGAATATCATGAATCGAGCATGTGAGCAATGATGAGGTCTTAGAAATGATGGAAACAAAAAGGAAATTAATACTGAGCATCAGGAAGAGACAGCTGAAGTTCCTGGGACAGGCAATGAGGAAGGAAGGCTTAGAGAACCTTAAACTAACAGGCCAGATAGAGGAAAAAAGACACAGGGGAAAGCAACGGAGAACATATTTGAAGGACCTAATCAGGTGTATGATGGAACGAGGATTGCATGGTGTAACAGGAAAAGGCGAGCTAAGAGCCACCAGGGATAGGAAAACGTGGAAACCATGATCGCCTACGTCCTGAAGGGACAGGGCACATAGAAGAAGAAAACTGTTCTAACGAGATATATTTTCCTTATTTTACAAATATCTGTAATAATGTTTTCCCCATTCGTGACTTCAGATTTGGACTAAATTTTGTGGCAGTTGTTTGTTTCGTTCAGAAATAAATGCAATTAATTATTTTTGTCATTGAATATGTTTTATAAAAATTATCCTCATCAAAATGGGTGTAACGACGATATTTTTAAGGGATTCTGTAAGTTATGATGGATGTTGCTATGTAGGAAGAAAGTACCTATACCGATACGTGTGGTCGGACACGGATCTCCTAGCAAAAAAACGTAACCGTTGAATGAATTGTGCTACTGGGATCTCGTGATCATAAATATTTAGTATATAAAGCACTTAAACAGTAGTTTGAGTGTGTTCGGTGTTGTGTATCAGTTCAAACTCTAACCCGGTCAGGGTCATACTCTCTACCTTCGGTTGGAGAGGAACCCAGATGTGGTTCAGCCAAAGGGCAGAGTCTCGTCTCGGGAAAATCAGACTAGGTACCCAACCCTGCCATGTCAAGGTCTATTTTTTTTACCAAAAGTTTCTTTCAGAATAACATTACGAAAAACTAACGTTATAGAACTTGTCACAAATTAGATTTAGCTTTGAATAAAGGTAACATTAAAGAGTTAGAAGATTTGGTTATATTTTAGATTTCATTTGGAGTCTTGGCTAAAAACAGTCAATACTTTTCCCAGTTGAATTCGAATCAAACAATCCAGTCACTAAAAAATCTGACTTTTCACGAGAAGTTATCATGTCTGCCTGTACAGAAGAAATTTCAAGTGTGCAAAATCAAAAAAAAATATTTATAAATGAAACTAACTTTTCAGTATCTCATTATTAATGTTACTAGATAAAACGGCGAAAAGTCGTGGACAAGTGTGTGCCTGAAATGTTTCTAGTTAAAACTAGAGACTTTTTTCTCCCTATGATGTATTAATATTGAGAGATAGAATAATATCGTCTCGAAGACAGTTAAAGAAGACGTCTATATATTTAGACGGAACATACCAGAAACAGAGTGACCATGATCAGGGAAGGTGTTAAATCTGCATTTCTACTCTGGAACAAGCTTCAATCCACGTATCTGGAAAGCTAGCGCCAGAGTTATTACATACGCACACGAAAACTAGTATGACGGGTTTAATCAGCATCTTCCAACTCTGTCACGAGTTGCTGTCAAATTTTGTATTGAGTGAAAATTTGTATAAAAAAACTTCCATTAGAAACAAATCGTTATAATATCAGGACAGTATTTAAAAGCAGTTTCACAATCCATAGACATTTCTCTCAGTCCATTTTTCTCTCAGAAGAGAACATAGCCAAGAATTGGGTATATTCTATTCCACATCGGATATACATTCTGGTGCAATGAATATTGACTCGGAACAAGAAATCAGAGAGCTGAGTTCGAATTCTACTTGAATTCACTTACGCACAAATACCCTTGGAAAAGGTATTAATCCGTCTCTTTCCTACGGTAGAAAGCAAAGGCAAACTACTGCAGGATAATCTTCTGCCCCGTCAGTTATGTCTCTTTCGAGACATGATCGCTCAAAGCTTGTATCACGTATGGTACTTAACTAACTATTCCACACAACTATACAAGGAATACAAAAACGAGATCAGTTACCACTAAAACTCAATCCTGGAGGGACAGTCAAGCATAGATAAGATTTTAATCTCGAAATATTAATGTTTAATAAATAGGTAATACCCAAACACTTCTTTACCTTCCTTTATTTTACTCAACGCATTGTGACAGCCTTCAAGACATAACCCTTATAAAAATGAACATTATATGGTAATCTTTAAAAAGCAAATTAAAAGAAGTCTCAACATAGTAACACTAAAGTAACTAAATGACGGCAAAAATAAGTTGTATACTTTAATTTAGGTTATAAATGTACCATTTCAGAGTTCTAGCATTTTTTGTTTAATCATTTCACCCCAAGCAAGGCATTTCACTGCCACTGATGCGCAGGGGGTTACATAAGGGAAGGTGATGAGAAAGAGTGGTTATGGGGTTACATAGCGGAAAGTGATGAGAAAGAGTGGTTAGGGGTTAAATAGAGGAAAGTGATGAGAAAGAGTGGTTTGGGGGTTACATAGGGGAAAGTGATGAGAAAGAGTGGTTAGGGGGTTACATAGGGAAAAGTGATGAGAAAGAGTGGTTAGGGGGTTACATAGGGGAAAGTGATGAGAAAGAGTGGTTAGGGGGTTACATGAGGAAAAGTGATGAGAAAGAGTGGCTAGTGGGTTACATATGGGAAATTGATGATAAAGAGTGGTTAGGGGGTTACACAGGGGAAAGTGACGAGAAAGAGTGGTTAGGGGGTTATATAGGGGAAAGTGACGAGAAAGATTCGTTTGGGGGTTACATAGGGGAAAGTGATGAGAAAGAGTGGTTAGGGGGTTACATAGGGGAAGTGATGAGAAAGAGTGGTTAGGGGGTTACATAGGAGAAAGTGATGAGAAAAAGTGGTTAGGGGGTTACATAGGGGAAAGTGATGAGAAAGAGTGGTTAGGGGATTACATAGGGGAAAGTGATGAGAAAGAGTGGTTAGGGGTTAAATAGAGGAAAGTGATGAGAAAGAGTGGTTTGGGGGTTACATAGGGGAAAGTGATGAGAAAAAGTGGTTAGGGGGTTACATAGGGGAAAGTGATGAGAAAGAGTGGTTAGGGGATTATATAGGGGAAAGTGATGAGAAAGAGTGGTTAGGGGTTAAATAGAGGAAAGTGATGAGAAAGAGTGGTTAGGGGGTTACATAGGAGAAAGTGATGAGAAAGTGTGGTTAGGGGGTTACATAGGGGAAGGTGATGAGAAAGAGTGGTTAGGGGGTTACATAGGGGAAAGTGATGAGAAAGAGTGGTTAGGGGTTACATAGGGGAAAGTGATGAGAAAGAGTGGTTAGATGGTTACATAGGGGAAAGTGATGAGAAAGAGTGGTTAGGGGGTTACATAGGGGAAAGTGATGAGAAAGAGTGGTTTGGGGGTTACATAGGGGAAAGTGATTAGAAAGAGTGGTTAGGGTGTTACATAGGGGAAAGTGATGAGAAAGAGTGGTTAGGGTGTTACATAGGGGAAAGTGATGAGAAAGAGTGGTTAGGGTGTTACATAGGGGAAAGTGATGAGAAAGAGTGGTTAGGGGGTTACATAGGGGAAAGTGATGAGAAAGAGTGGTTAGGGTGTTACATAGGGGAAAGTGATGAGAAAGAGTGGTTAGGGGGTTACATAGGGGAAAGTGATGAGAAAGAGTGGTTAGGGGGTTACATAGGGGAAAGTGATGAGAAAGAGTGGTTAGGGGGTTACATAGGGGAAAGTGATGAGAAAGAGTGGTTAGGGTGCTACATAGGGGAAAGTGATGAGAAAGAGTGGTTAGGGGGTTACATAGGGGAAAGTGATTAGAAAGAGTGGTAGGGTGTTACATAGGGGAAAGTGATTAGAAAGAGTGGTTAGGGTGTTACATAGGGGAAAGTGATGAGAAAGAGTGGTTAGGGTGTTACATAGGGGAAAGTGATGAGAAAGAGTGGTTTGGGGGTTACATAGCGGAAAGTGATTAGAAAGAGTGGTTCGGGGGTTACATAAGGGAAAGTGATGAGAAAGAGTGGTTTGGGGGTTACATAGGGGAAAGTGATGAGAAAGAGTGGTTTGGGGGTTACATAGGAGAAAGTGATGAGAAAGAGTGGTTAGGGGATTACATAGGGGAAAGTGATGAGAAAGAGGGGTTAGGGGGTTACATAGGGGAAAGTGATGAGAAAGAGTGGTTTGGGGGTTACATAGGAGAAAGTGATGAGAAAGAGTGGTTTGGGGGTTACATAGGAGAAAGTGATGAGAAAGAGTGGTTAGGGGGTTACATAGGAGAAAGTGATGAGAAAGAGTGGTTTGGGGGTTACATAGGAGAAAGTGATGAGAAAGAGTGGTTACGGGATTACATAGGGGAAAGTGATGAGAAAGAGGGGTTAGGGGGTTACATAGGGGAAAGTGATGAGAAAGAGTGGTTAGGGGATTACATAGGGGAAAGTGATGAGAAAGAGTGGTTAGGGGGTTACATAGGGGAAAGTGATGAGAAAGAGTGGTTTGGGGGTTACATAGCGGAAAGTGATTAGAAAGAGTGGTTAGGGGGTTACATAAGGGAAAGTGATGAGAAAGAGTGGTTAGGGGGTTACACAGGGGAAAGTGACGAGAAAGAGTGGTTAGGGGGTTATATAGGGGAAAGTGACGAGAAAGATTCGTTTGGGGGTTACATAGGGGAAAGTGATGAGAAAGAATGGTTAGGGGGTTACATAGGGGAAGTGATGAGAAAGAGTGGTTAGGGGGTTACATAGGGGAAAGTGATGAGAAAGAGTGGTTAGTGGTTAAATAGAGGAAAGTGATGAGAAAGAGTGGTTTGGGGGTTACATAGGGGAAAGTGATGAGAAAAAGTGGTTAGGGGGTTACATAGGGGAAAGTGATGAGAAAGAGTGGTTAGGGGATTACATAGGGGAAAGTGATGAGAAAGAGTGGTTAGGGATTAAATAGAGGAAAGTGATGAGAAAGAGTGGTTAGGGGGTTACATAGGAGAAAGTGATGAGAAAGTGTGGTTAGGGGGTTACATAGGGGAAAGTGACGAGAAAGAGTGGTTAGGGGATTACATAGGGGAAAGTGATGAGAAAGAGTGGTTAGGGGTTAAATAGAGGAAAGTGATGAGAAAGAGTGGTTAGGGGGTTACATAGGAGAAAGTGATGAGAAAGCGTGGTTAGGGGGTTACATAGGGGAAAGTGATGAGAAAGAGTGGTTACGGGATTACATAGGGGAAAGTGATGAGAAAGTGTGGTTAGGGGGTTACATAGGGGAAAGTGATGAGAAAGAGTGGTTTGGGGGTTACATAGGGGAAGTGATGAGAAAGAGTGGTTAGGGGGTTATATAAGGGAAAGTGATGAGAAAGAGTGGTTAGGGGTTAAATAGAGGAAAGTGATGAGAAACAGTGATTTGGGGGTTACATAGGGGAAAGTGATGAGAAAGAGTGGTTAGGGGGTTACATAGGGGAAAGTGATTAGAAAAAGTGGTTAGGGGGTTACATAGGGGAAAGTGATGAGAAAGAGTGGTTAGGGGTTAAATAGAGGAAAGTGATGAGAAAGAGTGGTTTGGGGGTTACATAGGGGAAAGTGATGAGAAAGAGTGGTTAGGGGATTACATATGGGAAAGTGATGAGAAAGAGTGGTTAGGGGGTTACATAGGGGAAAGTGATGAGAAAGTGTTGTTAGGGGGTTACATAGGGGAAAGTGATGAGAAAGTGTGGTTAGGGTGTTACATAGGGGAAAGTGATGAGAAAGAGTGGTTAGGGGATTACATAGGGGAAAGTGATGAGAAAGTGTGGTTAGGGGGTTACATAGGGGAAAGTGATGAGAAAGAGTGGTTAGGGGATTACATAGGGGAAAGTGATGAGAAAGAGTGGTTAGGGGATTACATAGGGGAAAGTGATGAGAAAGAGTGGTTAGGGTGTTACATAGGGGAAAGTGATGAGAAAGTGTTGTTAGGGGGTTACATAGGGGAAAGTGATGAGAAAGTGTGGTTAGGGGGTTACATAGGGGAAAGTGATGAGAAAGAGTGGTTAGGGGGTTACATAGGGGAAAGTGATGAGAAAGAGTGGTTTGGGGGTTACATAGGGGAAAGTGATGAGAAAGAGTGGTTAGGGGTTAAATAGAGGAAAGTGATGAGAAAGAGTGGTTAGGGGGTTACATAGGAGAAAGTGATGAGAAAGTGTGGTTAGGGGGTTACATAGGGGAAAGTGATGAGAAAGTGTGGTTAGGGGATTACATAGGGGAAAGTGATGAGAAAAAGTGGTTAGGGGGTTACATAGGGGAAAGTGATGAGAAAAAGTGGTTAGGGGGTTACATAGGGGAAAGTGATGAGAAAAAGTGGTTAGGGGGTTACATAGGGGAAAGTGATGAGAAAGAGTGGTTAGGGGATTACATAGGGGAAAGTGATGAGAAAGAGTGGTTATGGGGTTACATAGGGGAAAGTGATGAGAAAAAGTGGTTAGGGGGTTACATAGGGGAAAGTGATGAGAAAAAGTGGTTAGGGGGTTACATAGGGGAAAGTGATGAGAAAAAGTGGTTAGGGGGTTACATAGGGGAAAGTGATGAGAAAGAGTGGTTAGGGGATTACATAGGGGAAAGTGATGAGAAAGAGTGGTTAGGGGTTAAATAGAGGAAAGTGATGAGAAAGAGTGGTTAGGGGGTTACATAGGAGAAAGTGATGAGAAAGTGTGGTTAGGGGATTACATAGGAGAAAGTGATGAGAAAGAGTGGTTAGGGGATTACATAGGAGAAAGTGATGAGAAAGAGTGGTTAGGGGGTTACATAGGAGAAAGTAATGAGAAACAGTGGTTAGGGGATTACATAGGGGAAATTGATGAGAAAGAGTGGTTAGGGGGTTACATAGGGGAAATTGATGAGAAAGAGTGGTTAGGGGGTTACATAGGGGAAATTGATGAGAAAGAGTGGTTAGGGGGTTACATAGGGGAAATTGATGAGAAAGAGTGGTTAGGGGATTACATAGGGGAAATTGATGAGAAAGAGTGGTTATGGGGTTACATAGGGGAAATTGATGAGAAAGAGTGGTTAGGGGGTTACATAGCGGAAAGTGATGAGAAAGAGTGGTTAGGGGGTTACGTAGGGGAATGTGATGAGAAAGAGTGGTTAGGGGGTTACATAGGGGAAAGTGATGAGAAAGAGTGGTTAGGGGGTTACATAGGGGAAAGTGATGAGAAAGAGTGGTTAGGGGGTTACATAGGGGAAAGTGACGAGAAAGAGTGGTTAGGGGGTTACGTAGGGGAAAGTGATGAGAAAAAGTGGTTAGGGGGTTACATAGGGGAAAGTGATGAGAAAGAGTGGTTAGGGGATTACATAGGGGAAAGTGATGAGAAAGAGTGGTTAGGGGGTTACATAGGAGAAAGTGATGAGAAAGTGTGGTTAGGGGGTTACATAGGAGAAAGTGATGAGAAAGTGTGGTTAGGGGGTTACATAGGAGAAAGTGATGAGAAAGAGTGGTTAGGGGATTACATAGGGGAATGTGATGAGAAAGAGTGGTTATGGGGTTACATAGGGGAATGTGATGAGAAAGAGTGGTTAGGGGGTTATATAGGGGAATGTGATGAGAAAGAGTGGTTAGGGGGTTACATAGGGGAAAGTGACGAGAAAGAGTGGTTAGGGGGTTACATAGGGGAAAGTGACGAGAAAGAGTGGTTAGGGGGTTACATAGGGGAAAGTGACGAGAAAGAGTCGTTTGGGGGTTACATAGGGGAAAGTGATGAGAAAGAGTGGTTAGGGGGTTACATAGGGGAAAGTGGTGAGAAAGAGTGGTTAGGGGGTTACATAGGGGAAAGTGATGAGAAAGAGTGGTTTGGGGGTTACATAGCGGAAAGTGATGAGAAAGAGTGGTTAGGGGGTTACGTAGGGGAATGTGATGAGAAAGAGTGGTTAGGGGGTTACATAGGGGAAAGTGACGAGAAAGAGTGGTTAGGGGGTTACATAGGGGAAAGTGACGAGAAAGAGTCGTTTGGGGGTTACATAGGGGAAAGTGATGAGAAAGAGTGGTTAGGGGGTTACATAGGGGAAAGTGGTGAGAAAGAGTGGTTAGGGGGTTACATAGGGGAAATTGATGAGAAAGAGTGGTTAGGGTGTTACATAGGGGAAAGTGACGAGAAAGAGTGGTTAGGGGGTTACATAGGGGAAATTGACGAGAAAGAGTGGTTAGGGGGTTACATAGTGGAAAGTGATGAGAAAGAGTGGTTAGGGGGTTACATAGTGGAAAGTGATGAGAAAGAGTGGTTAGGGTGTTACATATCGGAAATCGATGAGAAAGAGTGGTTAGGGGGTTACATAGGGGAAATTGATGAGAAAGCGTGGTTAGATATAGGAAATTTCAGAAGGAGGTTGATAGCCGGATAAGGATACCCAGGATGAGGGTTGCGTAGATGGGAAGAATGTTTGAGAGATTGTGTGCGAGTTAGTGTGTTAGGAGGATTCTATTGACCTTACATTTAAACTCCTGAAGATTGTAGTGTCGGGGAAGCATGTATGTGGAAGGGAATTCCACATTGTCTAATGAGACATATGATCTAGTAGACCCAATTCTATGGAAAATTATCGGGTGATAGTAAGTTAATTATCACAGTCGGGTATTGCAAATTCACACTCTAGGAGGAATTTACAATTAACTGACGCTGAAATAAAATAAATGACTCTCGTGGATTGAACAAAATTCTGGGTTTGAAATTCTGAAAGATTACTATACCTGATAACGTCAAAAATCAAGATGGGTTTACTAGTCGTAGAAAATCTGGGTTTATCATTTCAAACAAATGGGCTGTGATTTCCAATCTCATTTTTTCTTCATTCAGGTGATTGAAATGAGGTTTTAGAAATATTCCAAGTTTGAATAATAGTTCATTCAAATTGAAAACAAAATGGAATTTCGGTTCCATCCGGGTTTATAAAAGCAAAGCGAGGAGAAAAGCAAATCGCAGAGTTGAACATCAAAGATTCGATTGTCTTTCATATTTGCCGTGCCCACGTTCGTATTTGATAGACATATTGTATTTGCTCTTCTGCTTTATTGAAAATTCATGGAAAAGAATAAACGCAGACCCCCATCTTGAATAAGTGAGGCAGGCCGAGGATTAGAGAAGAAAACGAAGAAAAGAAAGCAGAAAAAAAAAAGAAAAAAAAAAACGTAAAACATCCCTTTCAACCCACAGACGACTTTACTCTCTTCTCTTACAACCAACCACGTGCAACCGTCCACTTTGGCTGGCATCATCCCAGGGCCCCAAAATGATGGAAACATTATTATTACTCACCTTTTATCCCCCACGTTGTTGTCCGTTCATATAAGTGGTAGAGGGAGGAGGAGGAGGAGGAGGAAATGGGGGCTGTCGGGCCGCGCAACAGTGGAAGGAAATCAGCGCTGCCTAAGATTTGTGGTCGAGCAAGGCTACGTGAACGGCTTCTTGATGGGAAATGGCCGCTCCCCGGCCCAAGATGGCCGCCATGAGGGAATGACGGGAAGGGTTGGTGAAGAAACAAGCGTCATGATATACTAGCCGATAGCTCTTTCTTCACTCCACCAGACCGAGGCCCGACCTGGCTGACCGACACCTCTTCTACACCAATCAGTCGCTCTTTCATCAAATACATACACACACGCATATAAATACAAATAAGTACTTACTAGCTAATATAGAATGATATATAGTCAGTAACGAATGAAATCTATGCATAACACATCACCATTTATATATATATATATATATATATATATATATATATATATATAGAGAGAGAGAGAGAGAGAGAGAGAGAGAGAGATATGCATGTGTGCATGCGTGTATTAGTAAAAGAATACATATATATATCTGAGTGTAAATACACACATGAATATATATATATTCATGTGGAAACAAAATATATGTATGTGTATTTAGACAGCGATACATATGTATTACTTTGCACACATACGCGTGAACACACGAATCCTGGTATATACATATATGTATAAAACAAGACGTATAGGAATGAAAGACTATTTTTCTCTACAAACAGAATGTAAAATACACACTCATACCTTTGGCATATGCAACTATGAATTTCTCTATCCTTCTTTGTGGATACAAGCGAACATATGTATACCGATATACACTCCTACACACACGTATACATTGTTCGAACTGTTGTCCTCATCTTTGTGCCATATTCATAACGTTTCGGCGGATGTACGCTCCGAACTTCTGCAGGTGATTGGAATTTTGAACTGAACCCTTTATTTCGATCATTGGGGTAGATTGTTCTCGTTCCATGAGTTATGTCACTTCCGTTATCTTCAACGTGGTGAATATGGCAACAAAGATGAAGACAACAGTCAGAACAATGACATTAATGTAAATAATTATAATACCTCATCTCAAGAATACAAACAAATAATAATGGTTTATCTATAAAAAAAAATCATTATTTATTTAATAATCAATCAAGCACGTTTTTGCTTCTTAATATGTTTCCTCTTGGTATTTATCCGAAGCCCCACTCCGCCATCAAGGCTATCAAATGTGTTTAGGGCTTGCCCCTCTCGCTCTTAATATTTTTCTTCATGTTATCTCTCCCAAACCTTGCTCTGCCATCCATTTGCTCAAGCCCATCAAATGTCTTGCACAACTTTCCCTGTCTCTCTTTCGCTCTGTCCGTCCCGTGAGTATTAAATTCTACAAACCCACCTTCCTTATTAAATCTCCCAGAAACCTTAGCTGTTTCTTCCTTATGCTATGTATAAGTTTTCTTCTCATTTGCATCCTCTCCAATACCGTGTCGTTGCTAGCGTGCCAGGTCCATGGTATCCTCAGCATCCTTCTGTAAAACCCCTTTTCCATTGCTTCGAGCCTCTACTTCATCTTTGAAAAGATTGTCCCAATATATCAGTCAGTTAAGTGCCATATGTGATACACGCTTGGGCGATTATGTCTCGAAAAAGATATGACTGACTGGGCAGAAGATTATCCCTCAGTAGGTTGCCATTGCTTTCTGTGGTAGACTGGCTGGCAGCCAAGGCTATGAAACCCAGTCTATCCTGTTATTTAACCCATAACTTGAGGGAAGAGATGGATTAAGACCTTTCCGAATGGTATTTGCGCGTAAGTGAATGCAACGAATTCAACTGGAATTCGAAATCGGCCCTTCGATTTCTCGTTCCGAGCCGATACCCTCTGCACCAAAAACGCACATCTACGTCCCAATATATACGTAGGTGAAAACGTATAAGAATCCAAATAAAATACTATATGAGATCAACTCAATACTTTATTCGCCCGCCCATCGTAATTGTTTTAGCCATAAATTCAAATTAAATAATTAAAAGAAATAACATTTTAGTCGTGACGATTCAAACTTGGCCGGCGATCTGTTGAAAGTGATTAACATTCGGGAAAGCCTTCAAACGTGTAGGACGAGAAAAGAGAAAATGACTTTCAAAGTGTGAAAATGACAACAGAAGTTTTCATAGTCTGTACGGAAATTATCCTACATTTTTTTTTAACATGACGATTGCCGCCAGTGCCGTAGCTGATGCTAAAAAAACACCGGGCACCGAGAAAATTGCCCGGATTTATTAGTTGACAATGTGATGACGTCATTCCGTTCTATGATTTTTTCGGATATTTCGGCTATTCCAATGGAAATTAGGCACAGAACGTTAACGAAAGCAGGAAATCGGGTTCGGATTTTCTAAGTATAACCAGTCTTTCCTCCCAAAATTAATAAATAAACAGATTTTTACTGCGTTCATTCGGATGTTTTTTCGTTTTTCTTTCTTTCTTTCTTTCTTTCTTTCTTTCTTTCTTCGTGAATTGTTTAGTTTGATTTCTGACGAAGACATTTTTCCTTGCCCGGATTTTCACTATGATTGCACGGATCGGCCCGGACCCGTGCCCGGTAGTCAGATACGGCCATGATTCCCGCTCTGGGTGTGCGTTGTGGTGCAGTGGATATCGACTAGAAACAACAAATTGGGGAGCCGAGTTCGAATTCCAGTTGAATTCCTCGCATTCACTTAACGCACAAACACCCTTGGAAAAGATATTAATCCGTCACTTCCCTCGAGTTATGGGCTAAATAACTTTCTACCGCAGAAAGCAATGGCAATCAACTGCGGTATAATCTTCCGCCCAGTCAGGCATGTCACTTTCGGGACATGATCGCCTAAAGCGTGCATCACATACGGCACTGAACTGGCTGACTGTTTGCCGCTCTCTTGATAATATTTGCATGGATTTGTCAGCTACCACTCTCAAAAATCTGAATCTCTAGACAGCTAACCTCACTCCTGGCTTTTTGTTAATATTAACTGGCTGAGTCATTTTTAGTGTCCTCTCTCTCTCTGTCATATATATATATATATATATATATATATATATATATATATATATATTGATTGATTGATTGATTGTTTAATTACTTAGTTTCTGGTCATAATAAAATTAGACTAGTGCACATTTGTATCAAAAAGTGTTCAATACAATTATACTGTAGAACTTTTAAATATTGTCCATCTGAAAACGAGTTATTATTTAAGATTAAATTTATTTTCGTATTTAGAGATATTTTTCGGAAAAAACTACCAACTGTGTGAAGAAAGAAATAGATTTAAATTCCCCAAGTAGTCCTGCGTTTATCTAAGAAAACAATTTTTCGTTACAAAATTTAAACTTAAATTAATTAAATTCGGTAGGATTCGAACCTGTGACCTCTAATCCACATAGATACACATTTTCGTAACAAACATTTATCATAAATAATCAGGCCGGTAGAAATAAATATATAATACTGTTTCATTATAAACATAATATCTACTTAAATACGAGTATCGATCAAAAATAATGTTCAAACAAATAATTTCAAATTGTCGGTTTGTTTATACACATTTCGTTAATCTTCGTTAATTTCCGTAATATATATACGTAAATATATACGCTCTCACACACTAATTGAGCACTCTGGAAGAATGGTAGACTTTGAAAAAACAGCAGCTACCCTAGCATCTACGCATCACTCATTCAGTAATGAATTAGAGCACGCTAACTACTGGTGCATGATACATCATACGCCCATAGCTCAGAGGTAGAATCGCCGAATGACGCGGATGTCTAACCGTACTGATTAGCTGTGATATAGCGAAACAGATCGGTTTGCGGATGACTATATATCTTTGCAGGGCCCGGAAGTTTTTCCCGCCTGAATCTATCCTGCACATCTATAAATCTACCATCCGCCCGTGTCTTGAATACTGCTGCCACATATGGTCAGGTGCCCCTGCTATCCTCATCGGGGTTCTTGACAAAATACAACGGAGAATCTGTAATGTGATCGATACCGACTTGGCAGACCGGCTGTAGTCACTCTCTCACCGGCGTGACGCAGCTTTCCTGTGCCTCTTCTATAAATTCTTTCACGGCTTCTGCTCCGATGAACTTAAATCACTGGTGCCATCTAGGCATGAATTTGCACGAGATACTAGATTAGCAACTAGGTCCCACCCTTTTACAGTGAAACAGATAAGATCTAACCGCAATTTCTACTCCAACAACTTCTTTTCATGCAGTTCCCGTCTGTGGAATTCCCTTACGTATACTTGCTTCCCCGACGGCTGCAATCTCCAGGAGTTTAAATGTAGGGTCAATAGACACCTCCTAACACACTAACTCGCACCCATTTTCTCAAACACTTTTCCCATCCACGCAACCCTCATCCTCGGTATCCTTACCCGTCTATCACCCTCCTTCTGCCATTTCCTATTACTTTCCCCTATGTAACCCCCTAAACGCTCTTTCTCATCACTTTCCCCTATGTAACCCCCTAACCACTCTTTCTCATCACTTTCTCTATGTAACTCCCTGCGCAACAGTGGCAGTGAAATATCTTGCTTGGGGTGAAATGATTAAAATATATATATATATACGGATGTGCGTTGTGGTGCAGTGGATATCGGCTCAGAACGAGAAATCGGGGAGCCGAGTTCGAATTCCAGCCGAATTCATTGCATTTACTTACGTGAAAATACCCTTGGGAAAGGTATTAATCCGTCTCTTCCTTCCAGTTATGGGTTAAATAACAGGACAGATTGGGTTCTATAGCCTTGGTTGGCAACCAGTCTACCGCAGAAAGCAATGGTAACCTACTGCGGGAAAATCGTCTGCCCAGTCAGTCATGTCTCGAAAGAGACATGATCGCCCAAGCGTGTTTTACGTATGGCATATAACTGACTGACATATATGCGGATACGAAAATAACTTTTCCTATGTTCTAAACACACTCGGTATAGATTACCCAACGATCGGAAAAATAATATCGGAAAAATTTGTAAAATCCTCATTCTAGAAAGTAAATGCAGCTGTGTGCCCGAAATATATGAATTTTCAGTAATTGATCATGGAATTCGAAAGACTACATTGATTATTTTAAGAAAATAAAAACTTATGTATTTTTTTCCATTGTAATATGAACGGTTTCTACCCTACCGTCACGGAAGCTCTCCTAGTGGTCATTCTTAGCTACCGAAATAATTAAACAAGCCTAGAAACATATTCTTTAATATAATGAATGCATATACACGAAGAGAAAAATAGATTTAAAATTGGTATACGATTCTGCGTAGGTGAATTACACATGTGATATCTAAAGTGCTTTATTGGGATGACGGTTGAATTTTGCTACAAAAATCCAATAAATATCGATAAATCAAGAACAACTTAAAAACATTCTTCAAGCAGCACGATCTAAAATTTACTGCAGAGGCCAAATGTCACTTACCCTAGGTTCTTTTTCACTGAACATTGTTATAAACGATCCACTTTTCATCACTCGTCACAATTTGCTTAAAAAATCGTGCATTTTCATTGGATTTATACAGTAAATCACAGATAGAAATGTGATTCAAAATAGTCTCAGATCATGTGGTACCCAAATTTCATAGCAATATGAGTACCCAGGCTCCACTAAGTGCTCATGGATGGTGGATTTCGATAAATTTATTTAGTGTTAACAATGCAGATTATTCTCAATCAATATCTTGAATTGGTCATCATTTGTCGTGAGGAGGGTCGACCTGAGCGTTTTTTTAGTAAAAGCTACACTCACCAACTCTAAACTTAATGAACCACTTTCATTTAGTTCTTTTTTTTAAAATCAAAGCCACCCTAAGCAAGGTGGTAACGCCACTGATGCACAGGGGACTACGTAAGAATAAAAAGATTGGAAAAGAGAAAACCGGAAACTACATCCTAAACAGGGAACAAGGGATGAGCTTCTTCACCTTTTCAATAGACGTGGGAGGAGTGTGGACCGGGCGATAGTTTAGTCTATCTACTCCAATTGAAAAAAAAAAAAAGAAAAGACTAAAAAGATTGAAAAAGAAAGCCAGAAACCACATCCTAAACAGGAAATAGACTCCGAAATGGCTGAACCGATTTTCTTGAAAATTTACACAGTTGTACTATAAGCGTCTGCGAGTGTTCGTAGCTAGGTTTTGTGTCGAGGTACCCCCCCCCCAATAAATATCGAGAATCGATAATCGAAAAAATCGGGTTATAGAAGGAGTGGTCCGATTTTAATCAAATTTAATCACTCATAGACAAAGACATAAGAAACGATATTCAGTTCTAAAAGCTAAAGCACCTTCACCGTACACAGCACATATCTTTTTTGTTGCTTGCAAGACATTTTTTGTCTTTACGGTAATAAAAAAAGTTTCAAGTATCTAAAATACACTTTATAATCTTCCATGCAAAAATTAACACGAATTAAGTAATTTTTTTTTATCTCAAGAGATGGTTTGAAGTTTTAATTTTACCAAGAAATTTCACCAAACTTGTCACTTATCAAAATTTAATTTTCGTTCATATAACAAACAATCAACATACAATTATGAGATATGAGTAGATATTAGCAAAATAATTTACAGTAGAAAAAAATTATATTTCGCCACAGAAGACGGTATCTTGAAGTGTGTATCAAATATCTAATATGTGTATATATTACACTTATATTTTAATTAATGGCTGGCCTCTCGTATTCGAGGATACCCGTCTAGCAGGGCAGGTAGTTAATCTCTATTGCAGACGCCTTCTCAGACACACCTGTGTTTGTTCAACACCCACAGAGCTCAACTTGATACTGAAACTACTCTGAGCGGACCTTAGTTTCTAATATATATATATATATATATATATATATATATATATATATAAAGAGAGAGGAAGAGAGAGAGTCAGTAAGAGAGAGTGAGAGAGAGAGAGAGAGAGAGACCTATCTAACATAACCAACAGTCTGAACAAATCCAGGACGCTCAAGTCACGATGACTTATGACTTCGAGCTAAGACAACAATTGACGGCTCCTCAAAAGGAGCTGTCTGCCCAATTTCCCTCACAAGGCTTGGGTCAACCCGTGGTATGGTTTTTCAGACACTTTCCAATGGTGCCGCTAGCTGGAATCGCCCCCCCCCCAATACCCATAAAATCAAGAAGTCACCTTCCTGACAAATCGACCACTGTGAGATTCGAACCCGGGAATCATGATCAGAAAGCAAACGTTCTGACCACGCGTCCATACACTTATACTAGTGCTACTACTATTACTAATAATGCACACACACACACACACACACACACACACACACACACATATATATATATATATATATATATATATGTATGTATGTATGTATGTATGTATGCATTTATATGTGTGCGTGTGTGTGTGATGCATGTTTTTTTCTATAAAAGCGTTTTCACATGTTGCAACTTTGGTTTAATTCAAATCCAACGCTCCAAAATGTACTAAGATGTCGGTAACATAATCTTAGCACTCCCAGGTTTATATCTTGACTGAGTTGGTTCGAAAAAATTGAACACAAAGAGAACAGGCAGTTCATCCAAATTGGTCATCTTTTACGCATTACCACAGTTAGATATGTGTCTTCGTGCTTACGCGCTTCTGAGTGTGCACGTGCGTGTCCGTTCTGTGATAAAAAAACAAATTACACACACACACACACACACACACACACACACACACACACACATATATATATATATATATATATATATATATATATATATATATAACTGTTAATAAAGTCTACATCAGATCTACAAAGAACACTTGTAAGCAACGACGGTATATGCACTTAACTTTTTTCAAAAACTTGTATCGAAACCAAACATCCTTTTCTAAGTATTTTTGGAAGTGAAAGGATACAAATAAAACACCCAAAGTAAAATGGAATGAGTGAAAAGCTGCATATTCTACGGTTCTCTAAAAATGGTGAACTATTGAACCGTAGGGATGAATTAACAGTTTTATGTAAACATCGAAAATATTTTTCGTTGAAATTTAATTAATCAAAAGGTGTTAGTTAAAACTTGTGCTCTAATAAAAAAAATCCTAATTGCGGTTAAAAAATCTTTACCTATTTTAAGTATTGTGTGATCCCACTAGATACCTTACTCAAACTAAATAATATTCTTCAAAATTTACTTCATAACTATGTTTCATCCACGAAATAAAAAATGAATATTATATTAATAAAATAAAAACCCATACAATACTACTAAAATGTTGCTCTAAACACAATATAACTAAGAATACTACAATTATTCAACCCAAATTCTTACCTAAACTTCCTATTCCATGTTCTCATAAATATTAACCAAATAACAATTGTCTACCCATTTAAAAATCTAAGGTCCCACTATGCGATTTACCCAGACAAAACTAAATAGAAACCTGTCCAGAGTATGGCCTTCCTACCCCTCCCCTAACCCAAATGTGTATCTCTATGGTTACAAACTGCTGATGGACTAGTTTAGACACATCAAATTCCATTCCCTACAACTATCACTTACACCTCACATTCTCACAAAGTAAATCGTTTCCACCATGTATTTTCAGTACCACATATCACCCGAAGAAAAGCGGTTCTGCTCCGAAACACGAAAATTTTTGTGTAGTGATACCATACTTTTATAAACCATTGTAACAACTCTTACAATATATATATATATATATATATATATATATATATATATATATAGTGTATCGAGGCAGCAAATAATTTTCTAAACATATACTGTTAAATATAAGAGACAATGAATGCCTGTTATGTTTAATCACAATAGATATTCATAATCTAGCGGAGTTTTATGTCAACACAAAATAAAATCGTTGCTGATGGTGGATGTTATTGTGTTACCGTCTTAATAACCTCTCTGAAGATGGCTTATGTGAGCCGAAAGCTTAGAACCAAATTAATAAAATATCATCCAAATGTTGGAGAATTTTTGTTTTTATTCTCAACTAAAATTAAAGCCAAAATATGATGTTTAGAACGACTCATGATTAAACATAATAGACATTCATTGTCTCTTATATTTAACAATATATATATATATATATATATATATATATATATATATATATATATAGAGAGAGAGAGAGAGAGAGAGAGAAGGAAAGAAGGAGAGAGAAAGAGGAGGCAGGAAGAGAAAAACAGAAACAATTGCTCGCTTCAAACCTGTCAATGACTTATTAGTCTTTCAGAATTACCTTCAGCAATCTACAGTAACAATCTACAAAATCCAGTCCATCAATCTGTTGGTGACGATAATGATGATAAAGCAATGCTGTATTCTTTTCAATTTTTACGTGCGAACTCTTCTTGTACTTTCTATTTTGTAACTATCAAACACTTATATTGTCGTGGTAAAGAAAACTGTTGCCTAATTTTAATAGATTGGTGGGAATAAATGCTCTGATTGTATATTGTAACAAAATATTCTCATTGTTAATGTTGTTAATATAGCTAAAATGTCTGTTCATGTCATTGAACGGGAAGATTAGAAATTATTTTCAAAGAAAAAGGAAACTTCCATATAATTAGCATTAATCACATTAAGCTTAAGAAAGACATTCACTCTTAAAAGTACAAAAATATCGAGATCAAAGTAACTTGAATAGATTTTATTATAAGTGGGCTACAGCACAATTGAAGATAATCAGATTACACACAAGGTCACAATAATAGGCTCCCAGTGAGGACCTGGTTACGAATGACGTTTTAAAAGAAACTAGCAATATCGCCCGGCGTTGCTCGGGTGTAATGAAAGCTTTAAAACTAATCCATGGTCCTGGTGATCAGACTCTTTGGACGTTGACACGAAAGACTAAAAAGCAATAGTTGTTTCCAGTTAAAGCGAAACCGTAGACTGAAAGAAAAATGAATGGATGTAAATCAAATTTTGGTTTCCTCGTATCGATATCAAATTTTCTGCACTAATGTAAGAACTGCCACCTTGAAACTTCTGAATATCGTTTCTTATGTCTTTGTCTATGAGTGTATCAAATTTGATTAAAATCGGACCACTCCTTCTATAAACTGATTTCTTCGATTATCGATTTTCGATATTTATCAGGGATACCTCGACACAAAACCTAGCTAAGAACACTTGCAGACGCTTATAGTACAACTGTGTAAATTTTCAAAAAAACCGGTTCAGCCGTTTCGGAGCCTATAGGTAACGGACACACACACATAGACACACACACACGCGCGCACACACACACACACACACACACACACACACACACACACACAGAGACAAAGTTCCATTTATAAATACGTTTAGATTAGCTGTAATTTTATAACTTTTGTAACATTTGAATAATGCAAGCCGGCGACTTTTAGTATTTTTTTTATTTGAAGAGAATTAAATATTATTTTTTGATACAATGCAAACAAAAACTAAATAAAAAGAGTGAATTTAATCTTTATAATGTAAAATAGAGATTTTTCTGAAATTACACGGTAACATATAATCATTAAGTAAACGGACAATTTTCTTATTTAATGTCGAGGAAGCCTCTCCAAAAACAGAATACTCATATTAACTATATCAGTAGAATGAGTGACAATAAATTGATTTAACATATAAAAATATTCTCAATAAATACTTAGAAAAAGTTTCATAGACGTATTCGTTAATCTTTTTTGTTAGTCTTGGTGCTACAGAGATAAAACTGAAGACAAAAACTTCATCTGCTCACGGTTAGGTTTACATTTTAGACATTCTCAGTATTCACAATTTATCAACTCTTTATACATTAGTTCTTTTTCCTTTTCTCTCTGTCCTTCTTCCACTTTTCTCCGTTTTGTATCTGCATTTTTTAAGAGATCCCAATTTTTCCTACAACCGCTGCTTAACAAACTAGATACACTCATTTTGTCGCCATTTTTCCTGCTATTTCATGATAGTACAAATAAAAGTAGAAAGCGTCATTTTGCTTAAGGCTGAAACATTTTGCCTAACAAAGGGACATAACTCTATGCTATGCCGATGAAACAGGTAACAAACGATCGCAAATTGTTCATTGCGCTAACACAGAAAATGAAGGTTTTTATTTCACGACGATATGATACTCACTCGATATTATTTGTGCAAAATTTGGCAAAAGATTTGCAAGCAATCCATTAGAAGACAGCATGAGACCCTGAAGCGCATATTATTCTGTCCGCAGAAGCAAGTAACATTCAGTTCATTAGCAGAAACACAGTAATACGAAAGCAAACACAAGTGGACAAACTAAATTGTCAAATATCAGCTACTTTCAGGCTTACGATAGTTTTAATGAAAATATTGAAGGCAAAATAACAAGAATACATTCGCTACAAATACATCGAAGTTTCCTTTCGTTATTTCTTATGACATTTGAAATTTTTATACCTATGATTGATTCGATTTAATGTTAATGAAGGCGTTTTATATATATAATACATTTATTCATAAACTAGCTGTATAGCCCAGCGTTGCTCGGGTGAAATAAAAGCTTTAAAACTAATTCATGGTCCTGGAGCTCAGACTCAGCCTAAAGAATATTTGTGTGAAGTTTGATGAGAATCAGATAAAAATTGTGAATTTGTATAAAGTATATACAGATAGATAAACAGACACACAAACACCTTGCCTTTTATATATATATATATATATATATATATATATATATATATATATAATCGATTTTCTGCACTATTGTAAAAACTGCAACCTTGAAACTTCTGAATATCGTTTCTTATGTCTTTGTCTATGAGTGTATCAAATTTGATTAAAATCGGACCACTCCGTCTATAACCCGATTTTTTCGATTATCGATTTTCAGTATTTATCCAGGGTTATCTCGACACAAAGCCCAGCTAAGAACACTCGCACACACTTATAGTACAACTGTGTAAATATTCAAGAAAATCGGTTCAGCCGTTTCGGAGTCTATAGGTAACGGACACACACACAGACACATACACACACACACAGACAAAGTTCCATTTAGAAAATAAGTTTAGATTCCGGTAATTAAACATTGTGTATGTTGACGAATTTGTTTTCAATATATATATATATATATATATATATATATATATATATATATTTATTTATATATATATCGTGTATCGAAGCAGCAGAAAATTTTCTAAACATATACTGTTAAATATACGAGACAATGAATGTCTATTATGTCTCATCATGATCCGTTCTAAACAGCGTATTTTGGCTTTAAATCTCTAAAACTTTGCTAGGCAACGATAAGTTACCAAAATAGCAAACGCAGTTCGTAAATTTGTAATGCGCTTCTATGACGTCACATCACGTGAGAGTTCGAAATCATAACAGAACCATATATTTAAATGCAATGTAATGTGTAATAACCAGATTTAAACGTGATTTTATTAAGTCTGGGTTGTTTGGATTTAATGTAGTTGGCCTCCAATATCGGCAGGTTATTTATATTGTGTGTATGAGTGAGGAGTATTGTATTGTGAACAAAAACCTACAAAGTTTGATGTCAAGACAAGATAAAATCGTTACTGATGGTGAATGTCTTTATGTTAACGCCCTTGTAACCTCTCTGAAGATGGCTCATGTGAGCCGAAAGCTTAGAACCAACTTAATAAAAAATTATCCAAATGTTGGAGAAATTTTTTCTTTATTTTCACCTGAAATTAAAGCCAAAATACGTTGTTTAGAACGGCACATGATTAAATTTAATAGACATTCATTGTCTGTTATATTTAACAGTATATGTTTAGATATGCGTGTATGTACATACACACACACACACACACACACACACACACACACACACACACACACATATATATATATATAATATATGCTCTGTATTAATTTCCTTTTCGTTTCCATCATTTCCAAAACCTCATAATTTCTCACATGCTCGGTCCATGATATCCGCAGCATCCTTCTGTAGAACCACATTTCAGCTGCTTCAAGTTTTTCCTTCATCTTTGATGAAATTGTCCAGTACCACCGGACTAAATTTGTTATGTTAGTAGGGCTATACATGCGCCCGAAAAAGAGGTGCTGGTAATTTTAGATTTTAATTTGTTTTGTTTCTATCAGCCGAATTCATTTACAGTATTTTCCTTCTTTCTATTACTTTTCTCAGTGGGTATTTCACACAGTGGAATTCCTTTAGGTTTTAGGTTATTTTTTTATTTAGTACTGATTAAGATTTTATTGTTTTGGGTGTCGTAGTAACAAATTTTATGTTGAGTTTAGATAAATTCTTTTAAATTGCGGATGTGATAGAGTTAGTTGGTAGGATAATATAGTTTTTGATTCATTGGGTTTCTCAGGAAGGGCCTTATTTTAATATTTTGTGAGTCTTTTCTTTCGCATAAAATATAAAATAATTAGGATATTTGAAAGTGTTTTCAGTGTCATTCATTTCTTCGTGTAAATAATCACATTGTTAGTGCTTTTAGGTAAAACTAGCAGTATAGCCCGGCGTTGCTTGGGTGTAATGAAAGCTTTAAAACTAATCCATGGTCCTAGAGCTCAAACTCTTTGGACGTTGGCACGAAAGACTAAAAAAGACTAAAAATCACAAACATCTTGCCTTTTATATATATATATATATATATATATATATATATATATATATATAACCGATTTTCTGCACTATTGTAAGAACTGCAACCTTGAAACTTCTGAATATCGTTTCTTATGCCTTTGTCTATGAGTGTATCAAATTTGATCAAAATCGGACCACTCCTTCTATAACCCGATTTCTTCGATTATCGATTTTCGATATTTATCGGGGGTACCTCGACACAAAACCTGAATGAATATATATATATATATATATATATATATATATATATATTATTTTAATTCAGATACTTCAATCCAAGGGAAAAAAGCAGGAAGGTAAATTCCAAAAAACCCGATCCTAATTAATATTAAAAATTTATTTTAATATTAAAAAATGATACAGGAAGAGAGTTCCATGTAATAAAATATTACAGAGCAAATATATATTAAAAAAGGATTAATTCAAAGATGTTGAATGGCCATTTCGATATGAAGATCCCCACGGGGGACGACACATCACCTCAGCAACTGAAAAAACCTTTCAGAAACTGGAGAAAAATTAATCTACTTTTCCTTTTTAAATAGATTGCAAAGAAATTAAAAAATAAATAATAAAATAAAATAAAAATAAAAATAAAGGGAAAGAAAAAGAAAAAGAAAACGAAAAAGAAAAAGATAGAATAAAATCAAATAAATAAGAAAAGAAAAAAAAATTGACATCGTCTGGGTTCGCAAAAAAAAGGGAGAATGCAACTAAAAATTAACAGACAGCCGTGTTAAATCGACGTAAGTTTAAGCAACACGGAAAAAAGGTGGTAAGAGAGATAAAAGAAGGAAGGGAGGGAAAAACTTAACTTAAATGATGGTTCCTACCAACCCTTTCTCAAAGAAAATAGTTCTCCCACCTATATAAATAGTTTATCCAACCACCCCAAGAATATTATAAGACAAATACCCAAGATAGTAAATAATAGGGTTAACCAATTATCTTCCGATATAAAAATTTTCAACGCCAGCAAAGAAATTTACGATAAGGTCCTTCAGAAAAGCGGTTTTGTTAATAAGTTAAAGTATGATAAGCCTGCTATAAACCCAGAATCATCAAAAACTAAAAACACCCGAAAATGTAGAAAAAGGAAGATAATTTGGTTTAACCCTCCTTATTGTAAGCTAACTAATATAAATATTGGTAAGTATTTTCTCAGATTAATCGATAAACATTTTAATAATAATAACAATCCCTTAAATATAAACAAATTTTAATGAACCTAAATAATACGGAAGCTAAATCCGGAATTGTCGACAAATGCAATTGTTATTCTGTGGATGCCTGCCCGGTGCAAGGCAAATGTAAATCCACCCATGTAATTTATGAAGCCCGTATTTCTCCATCTAATAAAAAGGACAATTACCGGACCTATATTGGCATGTCCGCGGGCTCTTTCAAACCGAGGCTTTATAATCAAGGTACTTGTTTTCGAACCCTAAACAGAGATTCCAGACGGCACTATCACGTAGGTTCTGGGAAATGAAGGAGGAAGGGCAGGACCCTATAATCAGCAGAAAATTAATAGGCTCAGCTTGTACTCCTAAAAGTTTTCGTGATAGGTGTCGTCTGTGTTTATTGGAGAAAATTCTGATTTTGAAGTATCCTCATCAGGACTTACTTTTGAACTTTAGGAGGGAATTTATAAACAAGTGCCGCCATAGGGCAGATTTTAAAATTTAACTTCTCATTTTTAATTTATAAATTCTAAATTTTTCTATAATTTTTTTAATATTTTAAAAATATTTTTTAATTTTAATTTTTTTTTTTTATGTATATGTATATGTTTGTGTGTGGATGTGCATATTTGTATATATATGTATATATATGTATATATGTATTTATGTATGTGGGCTATATGTAATTTTGAAAAAATTTTTTTAGCTATTTAAATGTTCCTTTTCATAATATTCATTAATATGTATGTGTGTGAGTGCATATGGAATATGTATATATATATATATATATATATATATATGTGTGTGCGTGTGTGTGTGTGTGTATATGTGAGCATGTATGTGTACACATGTATATTATGTGAATATGAATTTTTTGTATATAGGTGTGTACACACATATATATGTGTGTATGCGCATGTATATGTATATAAGTGTGTAATAAATTGAATGTATGTGTGTGTATGTGTATGTATATATGTATTCTTATTCGTAGAATTGTGTGTGTATATATATGTATGTATGTGTGTACTTCTATAGGTATGTATATAATAATTGCAATTAATTTTTTTTTTTTTTTTACCTAGTGTTGTCTTTATTTAGTTTAATTTCAAATGACCTATTTTTTTAAAAAATAATTTTATTTTAAATCCTATATCTTTTTATTCCCTTTTATTAATAATTATGCCTTTTTAAGTAAAGGCCTTTTTCTAATACTTCAACGTTTTGGGGAAATTAGGTTTTTGAATTTGTCCAGCGTCTGTAATATTTAAAAAAAATTTTTTCTTTAGTTTCTTTCTTTTTCCCTCCCTTCCTTCTTTTATCTCTCTTACCACCTTTTTTCCGTGTTGCTTAAACTTACGTCGATTTAACACGGCTGTCTGTTAATTTTTAGTTACATTCTCCCTTTTTTTTTGCGAACCCAGACGATGTCAATTTTTTTTTCTTTTCTTATTTATTTGATTTTATTCTATCTTTTTCTTTTTCGTTTTCTTTTTCTTTTTCTTTCCCTTTATTTTTATTTTTATTTTATTTTATTATTTATTTTTTAATTTCTTTGCAATCTATTTAAAAAGGAAAAGTAGACTAATTTTTCTCCAGTTTCTGAAAGGTTTTTTCTGTTGCTGAGGTGATGTGTCGTCCCCCGTGGGGATCTTCATATCGAAATTGCCATTCAACATCTTTGAATTAATCCTTTTTTAATATATATATATATATATATATATATATATATATATATGTGTGTGTATATATATATATATATATATATATATATATATATAGTCATCCGCAGACAGATCTGTTTCGCTGCATCACAGCTCATCAGTACGGTTAAATTTCGACTGCTTTTAACCCAGGGTTGAAACACGACCGAAATGGCATCGGTTGGCGATTCTAAATCTGAGTTATGGGCGCTCGGTAGAAGGATGCAGACTTTTAGCGTATGATGTTTCATACGCCAGTGGCCAGAGTGCTCTAATTCATTACTGAATGAGTGATGCGTAGATGCTAGAGTAGCCACTATTTTTTCAAAGTCTACCATTCTTCCAGAATGCTCAATCAAGGAGTGAGAGCCTAAAGGTGAGTGTGAGTGCACTGTACTATATATATAGTGCCGTGCAAAAAAATTAAGACAAGAACTATTTCATCTTTTATGAGGCATCAAAAGTTTAAAATCACCCCTGCCCTAACACTTTTGCACACGACAGGTAGTGTGCAAAAGTATTAGGACAGGAGGGATTTTCCTAATAACCTCACTGAAATTCAAATACAGGGTGAAAAGCAAAACCGTTAATCTCTCTCTCTCTCTCTCTCTCTTGCTCTCCCTCTCTCACTCTCTTATGCAAATGTCACTAATTTTCCTCTTCTTTTCTCTTACTTTTCCAACTTCTCTTTCATTTTTTTAGCCGAACCTGCGTCTGCATATAACTTTTCTTTAAGTGTTTCTTCCTCCTTCCGTTTCCGCTCATTGCTTCTCCATTCACCAAAGAGTGTTGCATAATACATGTTTAATGATTTTTTCTTCTTTCTTTCTCTAACTTGTTTACTCATCATCCATGTAATTTTCTCCTTTATTGGCCGCTTTCTCTTTTCCTTCGGTTTTTAATTATTTCTTCCCTCGATGGATCCCTGGATTCTCCTCTTATTAATATAATCCTACTAAGCGATTTCTATTCTTCATCTGTTTTCATTATGATTCTCAATCTGGTAACTCACTTAGAAACGCATTCCCTACTTTAAGCTTTAATTAAATACGAAAGGCAAAGGTAAACCTTCAGGACATTGCCTGACAACTAAAGAATTTATGGAACATTAAGGTTAAGATGATCATAGAAGCCTGTGAGATTCGAAAAAGAGATGCAAGACAGTGGCAGTGCTAGGGTCTGTTGGCATGCTGAGGTTGGTGCTTGGGGTTTGAAGACGTTTCCTCTCAGTCAATTTCCACCCATACATTTCCATCAGACATTGAGTAATAATATAGAAAAATTACGAACTATTATTACTGTAAGTACTACAATTACTACGACTAATAATAATTATAGCTTATTATCGTAGGTTGGTCTTTGTAGATATTTTCTTAGTATTCATGACGTCATAACTATATCTGAAATAAATTGGAAATTACTTGGAAGTATTTATGGCTTTGATCAGAAATGTTAAATTTTTGCAATTTTTAAAAATATTAATATGATTCCAGTGGTTTATGAATTTTCCGTTTAAATTCAAAGACGTTATCTTTCATTTGTTTTCCTTTGAACAAAGTTTTGGTGCTTTGGGACGCGTTTTCTGGTTGCTCTTCATTCGGGTTTTCTTATGAAGAATTTCAGAATATTGTCAAATTTTCTAAGGAATTTTCTTTTTCCTAAAGTACCCGATCATTAGCAATGAATGTACTCAATGTTTTGCACGTATTCAAGCTTATGTTAGAATGTATAGAAAACACCTACTGTAGGAAGTTGATGATGAGTAATCTTGTTTCAAGCAATTCGATAGTGGAAAAAGTTAGTTTCTCCAGGTTGGCTTCAGTTGCATAGCTTTTTACTAGACTTGTTATATAATGCCACTAAACCTGGGAAAACAACGAGGAACACGTGTATATAAAAATATAATTTCTATTCTTAGTTGGTGAGGATTGTGTAGAGCAGTAATGCAGTCAGAGAGAGTTCACGCACACGAAGGGGCTGTCGGGTATCTTTAGCCAATCTCTGTTGCATCAGCCTAACATCCTAGAATTTTTATAGTCTTAAAACTCCCACGCGACTCACATGACCACGCGTCTTCACCCACTCAGTGCTTGTTTCTCATTGGCCACGGCTCACACCCACGCACAACTTTTCGTCTGAACTTTGATGACATCATCTATGGTTGGATATAGCAGTCAACCACATCCTTGTCACTTTGGTGACTTTACTTACGGTCAAATATGCCTATCGATTTGCTTATTTTTTGTCAAGGTAATATATTACAATCTGAGATAAGTAAAAAAAAAATAAGTAGCTTGCTCCGTTGTTAAAATTACATATTTCTCTTTGCTAGAAATTTGAATGCTGATTTTCAAGACACTTAATCCACTTAGAATAATAACACATTAGAAAATTTCTAACCCTATTTTCCTCTATTCAACCGTGTTCGAAACTAAATACACGAAACGAAGCTATATATATATATATATATATATATATATATATATATATATATATATATATTATGGACTCTCCCATCGATTTCGATGTATGAGAGTCTAACCTTAGTAAGGCATCCACACAAAGATTTGTTTATAGTGGTGAAGGCATTGTGTAGTACCATCCACACTTTTTGGAACCGCTGATAACAAACAATCGGTGCAGAAATCCGCCACAGATCACATGAACAGCAGACCTCAATTATTTAACCCATAATTGGAGGGAACGGACGGATTAATGCCTTTCCCAAGGGTACTAGTGCGCAAGTGAATGCAGTGTGCTCGACTGGAATTGGAACTCGGCTCACCGATTTCCCCCTCCAAGCCGACATCCACCGCACCACAACGCACATCCGTGAACGCTAACAGCACCTGGTATTCCCAAGTGGTCACCCACCTAAGTACTGACCAGGCTCAACGTTGCTTATATATATATATATATATAGTTATGAATTAATTGTACATTGTGACAATGCAATTTCTATATTTTGAGATAGATTCTCTTCATCAAGCAATGTTTGATGTTGGTTATGCAAATGATTTACAATCACATGGCTGTTTCAGTGTTTGGGACTCAAACACATCATCGGGAGAAATAAAGGTTTGGAATCATTCTCTGTTTATATTTGGTTCGTTGTTGTCGTGGGGGTTGGTTGGGGTTATTGGTAATTAAGTTAATGTGTCTCTCGTTTTGACCGTTCGACCCTCGAAGAATCCGGTGTGTAAGTGCGAAATTGTTGATTAATGGTATTATCTGTTGGAATGTACGTCCTATCGGTCGGGTATATCTTCCGGTCAGAATTTCTAAGAGGGCTTCGTGTTGAGTGGTCATTTTTATGGTTGGCTATCGTTTAATTGATTGATGTCTGCTGTTAGTGGACCTAATTCATATATTTACTTTGATCCTGTGTTTAGGTTTTCCCTTAGGTTTCTTAGATATGATTATTAAAAAATCTGTATGTATATATATATATATATATATATATATTTAATAATCATTTGCCAATGACGCGCAGGGGGTTATATAAGAGGTGAGTGCTGAGAAAATTATAGGAGGTGTCAGAGAACGGATAAGAGAAGGATGTTAACACTGGTGTGAAGAGAGCTGCATGATAGTAGAGTGGAAAGGTAGAAGACCATGATACAAGGGTTGTCAAAGAAATGATGCGAGTCAAGGAGATAAGAGATAGCAACTGACATTGCATTTAAATTCTTGGAGGTTGTAGCTGTCAGGAAAGCAAGTATACGGCAGGGAATTCCACAGGCGGGAAGAGCGAGAAAAGAAGATGGTAGAGTAGAAGTTGCGGTTACATTTGATCGGTTTCACTGTAAAAGTCCAAATCTCGACTAAATTCATGCAGACGGGGCACCAGGGAGCTAAGCTCATCGGAGCAGAAGCTGTGAAATTATTTGTAGAAAAGACAGAGGGAAGCCACATTACGTCGGTGAGTAAGTGACTGGAGTTGAGATACCAGTCCGGGATCAATTACATTGCAGATTCACTATTGGATTGTGTCAAAAAGCCTGAGATGAATAGCAGGGGCACCCGACAGGGTGGGAAATCAGGATTCAATGCAGGATGGTAGATTTAGATATGTGCAATTTGGATTCAGAAGAGAAAACCTTCCTGGTCCTACACCCCCCCCCCCCCAAAAAAAAAACGACATTCTTAGCAGCAGATTTAGCTATAGATTCAACATAGTCATTCCACTTGAGGTCAGTCAGTTAGTCAGTTAAGTGCCATACGTGATACACGCTTGGGCGATCATGTCTCGAAAGAGACATGACTGACTGGGCAGAAAATTATCCCGCAGTAGGTTGCCATTGCTTTCTGCGGTAGATTGGTTGCCGACCAAGGCTATAGAACCCAATCTGTCCTGCTATTTAACCCATAACTGGAAGAAATAGACGGATTAATACCTTTCCCAAGGGTATTTGCGCGTAAGTGAATATAATGGATTCAACTGGAATTCGAACTCGTCTCCCCGGTTTCTCGTTCCGAGCCGATATCCACTGTACCACAACCACTTGAGGTAGGCTAACAGAATCAGTCCACCACAGATTGGAGGTTCATTTCAAGATCTGTAGCTACGTTTGCTTTGTCAGCCTCAGCAGATTTCTTATCGAGGTGGAGTAAATAGTAAGCAGGTTTCATTGAAAATGACGGACAAGGTATTATCATTAAGCATTTTATATTATTTTTCATGGGTTCTTGTGATTTTTTCATGAACTGTCGAAATGCTTTGTATTTTTGGTCCCATTCAGGTATACTTTTAGCAATTATCAAGAATGATTTGTTTTACTTGTAAATAAATGTGTAAAGTTTATGTGTACAGAGTTATGTGCATGTTTAGTTTTGAACACGGTCAGCAAATTGTTATCGTGTTTATAATTGACATTATTTAGGACATAATTTCTTTTTTTTAATTATTGTAATTTTATTATTACTTTATGATACATTTACAATTTTTATTATTATTAATGATAAAACTTTGTTATTTTCAGTGAAACCTGCATAAAAGACGGATTGCTGCCCAAATACCTAATTTCTAATATATATATATTGATTGTTTAATTACTTAGTTTCTGGTCATAATAAGGTTATATATATATATATATATACTGTATGTATGCAATATATATATATTTACGCTCTCGCATGCCGATTGAGCACTATGGAAAAATGGTAGACTTTATAAACAGTAGCTACTCACGCATTCACGTATCGTCTATTCAGTAATGAACTTGAACACTCTTGGCAACAGGCGTGTGTTTACATTGTGTATATAACACGATAAAATTTGCCTTCCTCCACCGAGCAGCCATTTGTATTAAAAAGGGTTCAATACAATTATATTGTAGAACTTTTGAATGTTTTCCATTTGTAAACGAGTTATTACGCGACCTAGGTGTCTTCAGGCGGTTCATATATATATATATATATATATATATATATATATATATATATATATATATAAATGCAAACTTAACACTATACTAGTTTCGAAAAACCCTCCGCGTATATATGCGGAAGGAAAAAAATGGTTGTAAAAAAAGAAAGAGCTAAGCACATGAACATCAGCCTAAGCGATTTGGACCGAGCCAGTACGTAGCCCAAAGAAAAACCAGAGACGAGTAATCAATAACAAAAAAAGCGCTCAATACGTAAGCAGAGCAGAATAAGTAAATTAACCTAGTGAGCCAACAAACCTACCAAGGTTTCACCTAAACGGATCTTCAGGGAAGGTTGGCCCTGAAGATCCGTTTAGGTGAAACCTTGGTAGGTTTGTTGGCTCACTAGGTTAATTTACTTATATATATATATATATATATATATAAAG
Source organism: Ascarosepion bandense (assembly GCA_037127315.1). Classification (NCBI taxonomy): domain Eukaryota; kingdom Metazoa; phylum Mollusca; class Cephalopoda; order Sepiida; family Sepiidae; genus Ascarosepion; species Ascarosepion bandense. Next base: position 3,085,256 of record JBBBDQ010001083.1, on the reverse strand, counting down.
AAATGAATAGATCAGCGTCTGTGTATTTCTCTCATTTGATATGCTTACTTACATATGTCTGCACGATATATAAATTTTTAAACATATATTCACAATTTCTCTTCTATCCTCTGCACCCTGCGAATGTAAAGGTGTATTCGCTTTTTTTTTATAGTTTCATGTCGTTCCTGCGTTCTTTATACGGTAAATTTCAATTTGAAATTGTGTATGTGTCTATATTTTGGAGATGAGGTAGTATTTGCAGTATTTACATTAGTCGAACTCTTGTCCGAATAATGTAAACAGAGAAAATCATTAACATAAAAAAAATTGCAATATAAACTCTGGTAAAAATGAAATATAAACGTTGGTTAGTCCCTGTGACTTGACCCAAAGAGTTGTGTGTTCAATACTAGGCTACAGCAGTGGTGAACAAGTAACTTACAGGGTTAGAGGGAGATAACTCATGACTTCCAGAATAGGCTCTAGGCAAGGAATGGAGTTCATATTCATATTTCAGTGATTATAATAAATGGATCGGTTCAAAATGCCTAGCACATGAAGCTACCAAGAATCATTCTGTTAATCCATCGGAACTTTTTCTAATCAATCCAAGAATCCCAACTACAGTTGGAATTACTGATGTCTTCATTTGCCATATTTTTGAGATTCCCATTTTAGATCGTTGTATTTTGATAGTTTTTTTGGAAGATCTACTAAGATACGTTACAATCTTCTGGGACTGCCATATCAATATGAAAGCACAGTCTCTTCTTGAGGTCTTTGAACACGATGTTTGGGCCATTACCTTTCATTGATCTGTTTGTGTGTATTACAAAGACCATAAAATTGTCATAGGTCCCAACCCAGTAACCGGCTTTAGGTAATGTCCATCCAAGTTTCCTACAGTTTCCTTCCTGCAAAAGTTGACATATTTTCTCGTGTAGATATTGACCCACTCTATCATGCCAGGTTTTATATTCAGTGGGTGCTACAAACCGTTCAAGTTGACTCAAGATCGTCAATTGTTTGTGGATATTTATCACAGAATCTTAATTTTAGATCAATACAATTGATCTCTACTGCATATAAAGTGGAGGATAATTTTAATATTGTTATGAAGTAATAAACTGTTCCCCTACTAATTACTACTTAATAATATGATACATCTCTCCCCCCTCTAGCTATGAGTCAAATAACAGGACAGACTGAGTTCTATAGCCTTGGCTGGCAACCAGTCTACCGCAGTAAGGAATGGCAACCTACTGCGGGATAATCTTCTGCCCAGTCAGTCATGTCTCTTTCGAGACATGATCGCCCAAGCGTGTATCTCGTATGACACTTAACTGAAAGACTGAATATAACAGTTGTAATCATGATAAGGGTTTTACTGGACATAAAGCGAGGGATCAGTTTTCTATTATTATGAAGTAATAAACTGATCCCCTAATAATTACTACATAATAATATAATACATCTCTTCCCCCTCTAGCTATGAGTCAAATAATAGGACAGATTGGGTTCTATAGCTTTGGTCAGCAACCAGTCTACCGCAGAAAGCAATGGCAATCTACTGCGGGATAATCTTCTGCCCAGTCAGTCATGTCTCTTTCGAGACATGATCACCCAAAGCCTGTATCACGTATGGCACTTAACTGACTGAACATAATTGTTGGAAACATGATTAAGGCTTCTACTGGGCATAAAGTGAGGGATCAGTCTTATATTGTTATGAAGTAATAAACTGATCCCCCACTAATTAATACTTATTAATATAATACATCTCTTCCTCAGTCTAGCTATGAGTCAAATAACAGGACAGATTGGGTTCTATAGCCTTGACTGGCAACCAGTCTACTGCAGAAAGCAATGGCAACTTACTGCGAGATAATCTTCTGCCCAGTCAGTCATGTCTCTTTTGAGTGTGTGTTTGGTAATTTCTAGTTAGCAAATAGTTCTGTGCCACAAGAAAAAAAAAATTCGATTTGAGCTTTTAATTTCGTTACAACTCATGGGTATGAGTTTTTGCAGGGTCAGATTTTTCGGTAGGAGGATAACTATTGAGGTTTATTTTGCTATCGTTTCTGCATGAGGTACATTTCATTTACTATCGTTTTCGGGTTCTTTGCCACCGCAGTAAGTTTATTATGGTTTCTTCTATCTTCTTCAGCCACATGAAATTCCCTTTTAAATTTGATGGCTTCCTTTATTATTAAACAACGTTTCTTATTTCTTTCATGCTCCTTGACACAGATCATCGTCCAATCTTCTATAGTTTCCAGAGATCTTTGAAGATTGTTGTAGTTTTTTTTATGACAATTGTAGTTGAACTAATCGTCTGATCTTGACACATACAGACGATCAATATTTCACTTTCACCATTTGACATCCATTCTCTTAATGACAACAATGGTCAGTTAGGAATGTTGAAACTGTATTACACCACAAGGGCAGCCCAAGCGTTTATGGCTGATATTCTGAATTCAACCTCAGTATTTCACATCTGATGCACACGTTTTTAGCATTCTTTTATTACTTTTTCTTCGTTTGAGTTTGCTGTATTCCATATTATTCGCTGACTCCTAGGCAACCTACTGTGGGATAATCTTCTGCCCAGTCAGTCATGTCACTTTCGAAACATGATCGCTCAAAGCGAGTATCACGTATGGCACTAAACTAACTGAATATAATAGTTGAAAACATGATTAAGGCTTCTACTGGGCATAAAGTGAGGGATCAGTTTTATATTAATATGAAGTAATAAACTGATCCCCCACCCACTAATTACTACTTAATAATATAATACAACTCTTCCCCCTCTAGCTATCAGTCAAATTACAGGACAGATTGGGTTCTATAGCCTTGGCTGGCAACCAGTCCACCGCAGAAAGCAATGGCAAACTACTGCGAGATAATCTTCTGCCCAGTCAGTTATGTCTCTTTCGAGACATGATCGCCCAAAGCGAGTATCACGTATGGCACTTAACTGACTAACTGAATATAATAGTTGAAAACATGATTAAGGCTTCTACTGAGCATAAAGTGGGGATCCGTTTTATATTGTTATGAAGTAATAAACTGATCCACCACTAATTACTACTTAATAATAGAATACATCTCTTCCCCCTTTAGTTATGAGTCAAATTACAGGACAGGTTGGGTTCTATAGCCTTGGCTGGCAACCAGTCTACCGCAGAATGCAAAGGCAACCTACTGCCGGATAATCTTCTGCACAGTTAGTCATGTCTCTTTCGAGACATGATCGCCCTAAGCGCGTATCACGTATAGCACTTAAATGACTAACTATATTTCGTTTATTTCTCTGACTCATAAATATTTATAAGCTTTTTTTTGTTCCAGACTCATAATCTTTGTCATAAAATCTGGATCTATTGAATGTGTTTCCATAATTAATCCTTTCTTCAACGTTACTTTTGCACATTTATCCATTCCGAAAGTTATACCGTCATCAGTAAAACATTTTACAGTATTGATGACACACTTCAAATCATTGTCATATTTGGTATCATCCACGTAGAATAGGTGATTAAACACTTTCTTTTTTCATTTGCATGCATATTTGTTACTGCTTAGTTCATGCGATTATCAATTTTATTCTATTTTTAACAAGGGAAGTGACATCGATATCAGATTAATCTATTTCTTTTTTTTTTACAATGACCAAATTCTGTATATTCGTTTAGCTTCAATCATTTATATTTGAAACTCTCAGAAATCATTATCGTTTTCTTATTTCCCTGATGCATAGAAAATTGATTTGTTATCACAATTTAAAGTGGCTTATCATTTGTGTCATGTTTTCTGATTGTTAGAATTCTGATGCAATTTGCATCATCACTCGCTAAATGACGGTCTTATTTCTCTTTTTATACAAGTCATATTCTTCTAGAATGTGTTTATCTAAACTTTTTTATAAATGGAACTTTGTCTGTGTGTGTGTCCCCGTTACCTATAGACTCCGAAACGGCTGAACCGATTTTCTTGAAAATTTACACAGTTGTACTATAAGGGTCTGCGAGTGTTCTTCGCCAGGTTTTGTGTCGAGGTACCCCAGATAAATATCGAAAATCGATATTCGAAAAGATCGGGTGATAGAAGGAGTGGTCCGATTTTAATCACATTTGATACATTCATAGACAAAGACATAAGAAACGATATTCAGAAGTTTCAAGGTTGCAGTTCTTACAATAGTGCAGAAAATTGATAATATGCCTGATATCGGAAATCGATACCCCCGATATTCTATCGAATCTGATCAAAAACTGATATTCAGCCATCACTATGGCTCATTTTCTCCAATTTTACTCCCGATGGTTACGACTTACTTAGGTTAGTTTATCCTTGGATGACTTATTTGTCTCCAATATTTGAAATCGATACCCCGATATCCTACCGGGTCTAATGAAAAATCAGTTTTTCAGCCCTTTTATTTTAGGTTTTGCTTCGGGTTTGGCTCTAAGTAGGTATAATTGTAGTTCTTAGTCTCAGTCATGATACCATTTACTCAAAGGACTTATTTAGCCTTCAAAATTCAGTTTACGACGAAAAAAACTTATTTGATATCGATACCAGGAAATCAAAATTTGACTTACATCCATTCATTTTTCTTTCAGTCTACGGTTTCGCTTTAACTGGTTTAGTCTTTCGTGCCAACGTCCAAAGAGCCTGAGCTCCAAGACCATGGATTATTTTTAAAGCTTTCATTACACCCGAGCAACGCCGGGCTATACTGCTAGTTAATATTAAAACAGTTCTAATAAATGTGTGCTGGGCTGCTGTTAATAATAGACTTTGGAAGCTCCTAAAAATTATGCATTTCTTTAGGAGGTAATTTGAACCTCGCTTTATCATGACAGATTCCCGTGTCTTAATTAGTGGAGGAATTGCCGGCTCAAGAATGCTTTCTGTGACGAACAATAGAATACAGACCCAATTCTTGTCGGAAGGCAACTTTTCTTGCGTAGGATTCCTCGAGTATGTATCTAGTTGACAACAATCCTTGTAAGATATATATATATATATATATATATATATATATATATATATATATATATATAATAGGCCATGAATTAAAATACTTATATCCACTAAATATAGGAGTAAGTGTGAGAAATAATTTAGAATTAAGAGTTAATTGCTTATATATATATATATATATATATATATATATATATATATATATACTGTATAATTATAAAAAACAGTATGTACTCAAATACGAGTATCCATTAAAATATTGTTTAAACAAATGAGTTAATAATATGTCGGAGTTAATCCATTTCTTAAATTTTGTAAATAAACTCTCTCTCTCTCTCTGTTTCTATATATATATTATAAGGAAGTGAAAGAACAGACAGATTAAAACCCTCTGTTCATGCTTTTACTTTTATAAAGAGTGCTCAATAAAAGGTGGAGCTTAATATTGTAATTGTGTTATTAAAATGGTTTATGAAATCATAATATCACTACAGAAAAATTTTAATGTTTCAGAACAATACTGTTCTTCAGGTGATATTTTAAAATGAATGGTAAAAAAAATTTATTTAGAAAATATATGACGAATTTATGGTTATGTAAAGAATTTAGGAAAGGTAGTTGGAGAAAGTTAAACAATTGATATTCGCCCAATCAATAGTGAGCATTAGTAAGAATTTTGAAGTTGAAAATTTGGGTCCCGAAAAAGAAAAACGTAGCATAATATCAAAACATGACCCTTAATTTTGATTGGCTAAAAATATCCGGGAACCATAAATTATTTAAATGGGTAGACAATTTTTAACGGCAAGTTGGATTTTATGTTTTTGAAAAATTTGATTTTGTACTACGTTATCTGTTAAAGGAACTTGATTGTTTAGGTTCGAATTAGAATTAAGTAATTATGGTATACTGAGGTATTTTGGAGTTAAGGAAATTAAATAAGTATTCTGTGGGTCATTTATTTTAGTAAATGGATCTGCTAAGAATATTTTAAGAAGAGGTTTGTATTTGAAATTAACTTCCTTCACAAATAGCACGTATCGAAACCAAACATCCATTTTGCGCATTTTTGGAAGTTAAAAGATACAAATAAAACCCCAAATTAAAATGGAAAATTCTGGAAAACAACAAGAATCTATAAATCATTCTATGACATTTGCCCTCTGCACCTGAATGAAAAGCAACAGATTATAAGGTCCCCTAAAAATAAAGTGCTGTTAACTCTTAGAGATGAATTAACGGTTTTATGTAAACATCGAAAATATTTTTCTCTTATATATATATATATATATATATATATATAGTGTATCGAGGCAGCAAATAATTTTCTAAATATATACTGTTAAATATAAGAGACAATGAATGTCTATTATGTTTAATCATGAGCCGTTCTAAACGTCGTATTTTGGCTTTAATTTCAGTTGAAAATAAAGACAAAATTCTCCAACATTTGGATAATTTTTATTGATTTGGCTCAAAGCTTTCGGCTCACATGAGCCATCTTCAGAGAGGTTATTAAGACGGTAACACTATAACATCCACCATCAGCGACGATTTTATTTTGTGTTGACATAAAACTCCGCTAAGCAACGGCAATAGTTACCAAAATAACTAACGGAATTCGAAAATTTGCAATGAGTTTCTATGACGTCACACCGCGTGATAGTGCGAAATGAAAACAGAACCATATATTGAAGTGCAATGTAATGTGCTATGACCAGATTTAAAAGTGATTTTATTAAAGCCAAAATACGACGTTTAGAACGGCTCATGATTAAACATAACAGAATTCATTGTCTCTTTTACTTAACAGTATATATATATATATATATATATATATATATATATATTCCAAGAACCTGATCCTAATCAATATTAAAAAAAAATTAACATTATATATATATATATATATATATATCATTACGGTCATAGGTCATATCACGTTGAATACACCGGTTACTGCTCGATCACCGAAGATAAGCAACGTTGAGCCTGGTCAGCACTTAGATGGGTGACCGCTTGAGAATACCAGATGATGTAAGCCTTCATGGACGGATGTGCGTTGCGGTGCGGTGGATGTCAGCATGGAAAGGGAAATCGGTGACCCGAGTTCCAATTTCAGTCGAACACTCTGCATTCACTTGCGCACTGGTACCCTGGGGAAAGGTATTAATCTGTCCATTCCCTCCAGTTATGGGTTAAGTAACTGAGGTCTGCTGTTCATGCCATCTGTAGCGAACTTCTGCACCGAAGTTCCAAAAAGTGTGGATGGTGCTACATAAGCCTTTACCACTCTAAACAATTCTTTGTATGGCAGTCTAACTGAGTTAGACGCTCATACGTCGAAATCAACGCGAGAGTCCATGATATATCCACTATTTTTTTTATTTTAACATGATACTATTAGTTACTATTAGTTAATTGTTGTCACGCTATCGTCTTCGTTGCTGCAATGACTGTACTTACATCGTTGCTTAAACGGCAAAATAATTGTGATGCCTTCGTTATTGATAAGGATAAAGTTCATGAATTCTATGACACAACACCAATAGAAGAATATTGATAACAACAATGAAAACATTCTTACCCAAGAAGACAATAAAAATTGTTACTTTAGAAATCGGGAAGTTTCTAAAATTCTGACCAGATTAAAACAGCTGAATGCTATTTTTTTTTTATCATCTCACCCCAAGCAAGGCATTCCACTGCCACTATTGCGCATGGGGCTACATAGGGGAAGGTAAAGAGAAGGAGTGGTTAGACATAGGGAATGTCAGGAGAAAGGTGACAGATGAGTAAGGATACCGAGGATGAGGGTTGAGCAGATGGGAAGAGTGCTTGATAGAATGGGAGCAGGTTAGTGTGTTAGGAGGTGTCTATTGACCTTACATTTAAACTCCTGGAGATTGTAGCCGTCGGGGAAGCAATCGTGTGGAAGTGAATTCCACAGTCGGGAAGTGCGAGGAAAGAAATTGTTGGAGTAGAAGTTACGGCTGCATTTTATCGGTTTCACTGTAAAAGGGTGGGATCTAGTTGCTAATCTAGTATCTCGTTCAAATACGTATTTCGGGGGCACTAGTGATCTAAGTTCATCGGAGCAGAAGCCGTGAAAGTATTTATAGAAGAGACACAGGGAAGCCACATCGTGCCGGTGGGAGAGAGACAGCAGGCGGTCTGCCAAGTCGGTATCTATCACATTACAGACCCTCCTCTGAACCTTATCGAGAAGCCCGAGGAGAACAGCAGGGGCACCCGACCAGATATGGCAGCAGTATTCAATGCACGGGCGGATGGTAGATTTATAAATGTGCAGGATAGATTCAGACGGAAAAAACTTCCTACACAGAGAACCGACTTTCATAGCAGCGGATTTAGCAATGGATTCGATATAGTCATTCCATTTGAGGTCCGCTGAAAGTGTAACTCAAAAATACTGTGCTGCTTAATACGGCATTGCAAATTTAAACGTATACGCACAGTTAATACTTACATCATTTCTTTAAACATTTCTTTCAAAAGAATTTCGAATTAAATATAATAGACGTAACTAGGTATTGTCAACGATGCACTGGGGAATAATCAAATACTTAAGTCCGACAACGCAAGAAGAAACGTTTCAATACAAACCATGAGCTACACTTTGCGATTTAGGCATAACATTCTTGTCAATCTAAGTCTTCAAGACTTGGCTATTCTAAACAAACAAATCTAGAAGATCAAATGAAGGTCCGAAAGAAATTGAAAAGCTGGATAAACATAAGATGTAGAGATATGATGATAACAATGTTTGGGTGATTTGGAACAGGAGATTCGAGAAACAATTAAAATTACCTCGATACTAAAATTAAAATCAGTAAGAAGAGTGTACAACCATTCTACCGCAGATGGTTAATGCTTAAATTTTGAAACCTGTAATTGTTTGCGCTCCAATAAAAAATATAAATATCATTTATATGAAAAATGTCACACTTAAGATCATAATAATTAGTAATGTGATTATCAGTATTATTAATATTAACAATGACAATGATAAATCTGAAAATTTTCATGATAATAAGATTAGGTAGTTTAAATACGACACAAAGAATTGATGGAAATGCTAGGCAACCTCGACATTTTTGGCAAAGACATAAGAATAATCAAGAATCTCTACTGGCAGCAAACGGCCTGCATACGGACAGGTAACGACCTCAGTAGATACACAAAGATAGAAAAAGGCGTAAGACAAGGATGTGTCTTTTCACCGGATTTGTTCAACCTATACAGCGAGAATATTTTGAGGACCCTAGATGACACACCAGGATTTGTTATTGGAGGCCACAACCTGAACAACATAAGATATGCGGACGATACAGTACTGATTGCGGACACGGAAAGGAAACTGCAAGATCTCATACAGAAAGTAGCAGTGGAGAGTGACAAGAAAGGACTACAAATAAACTTTAAGAAAACTGAGTGCATGGTCATCAGCAAAAGATACAACCCAAAATGCCAAATACAGGTAAGGGATAACAGAATCAAACAAGTCCAAGAATTTAAGTACCTAGGAAATGTTCTAACAGGAGATGGAAAGTGCGACACGGAGATCCGAAGGCGAATTGGCATGGCAAAGGACGCGTTCCAGAAGATGAGCAAAATACTAACACACAGGAAAATCTCAATAGAAACGAAGAAAAGAGTGCTAGACTGCTACGTGATGTCAGTTCTTCAATACGGCTGTGAATGCTGGACAATATCATCGAAAATGAGGACAAAACTGGAAGCGGCCGAAATGTGGTTCTACAGAAGGATGCTACGGATATCGTGGACTGAGCATACAAGCAACGACGAAGTGTTAGAAAGAATGGCAACAAAAGGAAATTGATGCTGAGCATCAGGAAGAGACAATTGAAGTTCCTGGGACATGCAATGAGGAAGGAGAGCCTGGAGAACCTGATACTGACTGGACAGATAGAAGGAAGGAGAGACAGAGGAAGGCAGCGGATAACATATTTGCAGGGTCTGATCAGGTGGATGACGGAACGGGGGTTGCCAGGAGCAACAGGAACAAACATACTAAGAGCCACAAGGGATAGGGAGACGTGGAGATCCATGATCGCCTACGTCCTGAAGGGACAGGGCACATAGAAGAAGAAGAAGAAGTTTGAAAAGGGAAAATAAATGTTAGTTATAAAAATACGACAATACAAAATACTCAATTAAAAGAAATGTTCTTTTTTTTAAAGAAAATTATTCCTGAGTTGTAATGTGCGTTATGGTGAAGTGAATATCGGCTATAAAAGAGAAATCGGAGAGCCGAGTTCGAATTTCAGTTGTATTCATTGCATTCACTTGCGCGCAAATATCTTTAGAAGAGGTAATTATCCGTCTCTTCTGCCGGTTATTGGTTAAATAGCAGGATTCATTGGGTTCTACCGCTTTGATTACCAACCATTCTACCGCAGAATGTAAAGGCAACCTACCTCGGGAATCTCTTCTAGCCAGTCAGTCATGTCTCTTTCGCAACATGATCACCCAAGCGTGTATTCTGTATGGCACTTAACTGACTTAAGTTTCCTTGATATAAAACGCATCACAGTATTTTTCTGTTTTTTTTCTTTTGTTTTTTACTTGAAATATTTCTATTTTCTTTATTAAATTTATATATAAAAAAAATGAAGTTCTTTGTTCCTACCATCGGAAAATTACCAAATTATTTGATTTTCTTCTTTATGTTTTTACTTTTTTCAGTGCAGTCTAATCAATTACACCCTAAACTTTTCGATTGACAAAAAAAAAAAAAAAAAAAAATTGGAAAATTTCAATATTTCAACAATTTTGGGGGCAGCTCAGTTCTTCATACAACGTTATTGTAAGTCGATCCTCCATTTTGGAACCACTCACCGGTACGACATTACCACCACCTGTAAATTGGTTGATTACCAACTTTTTTTTTTTCAGTGCAATCTTATTGATTAAACCCTAAACTTTCCGATTGACCAAAAAATTTGTAAATTCAATATTTCAACAATTTTAGGAGCGGCTCAGTTTTTCATACAACCTTATAGTAAATCGATCCTGTGCAATTAACTTTTTTGCTTGCGCATATTCAACAACTGAATCCTTTTCGAAAATTTTTAAATAAAGCCATTCTTGGAGTTTCCGAGAAAGATGCCATCGTAAGAACTAAAGAAAACTTGTAAAAGACAAAAACATGAGCAACAACTCGGCCCCCCCAAAAAAACAAGACAAAGTGACCCCAACGCGAGTGGTTCCAAAATGGAGGATCGATTTACTGTATGAGAAAGTGAGCCCCCATCTCTAAAATTGTTTAAATATTAAAATCTTTTCAAATTCTTTTTGTTAATCGGTAACTTTATGTAATAACCGATTAAACTGCGCTAAAAAAAGTAAAAAAAAAAAAAGAAAAAAAAAGAAAAACAATAAATTTAAAGATAGTGATTGTCTTTTTTAGGTCCGCCTTAATAATAATTATGCAAGTAAATTCTGGGAAAAATAGTATGAGATTAAAAAATGTTTAGTCTTTGGGTCAGATTTATCTAAGTGGGTCGAGCCTAGAGCTTTTCAGCTCCCCCTAAAAATAAACAATCTACTTCTGTCTTTTCTTATTAGTAATCATTATTTTCGTTTATTCTCTATGTTTCAGCTGGTCATTCCTAAATCTTTCACCTTTCTTTTTTCTTTCTGCTTTCAAACCTCATAGTGTATTCTCTAAAGTCTTACCTACCACCCATATATCAACTCCATTATGGAACTTTCCTTCTCTTCTGCTTCTGTTTTTCTGGCTGTCATTTTGTTTGCCTTTCTCTACTAGCTTCATCAGTCATAATGCGAAGAGCAAGGCAACCACTGTCCACGCTGGGGCAGGCGTCGTAGTTCCGGTAATAGAAAAATTCACCACGACTACTTCCGTCCCATCAACACCATCCTGTACATCTACAACCCTCACCCTTTCACCAACTGTCATTATGGTCACTTCGGACACCCCCTCCTATCCTGTCCATAACGATAGATTTGACCATTACTCTTAGAGTCCACTCTGCTAGTAATATTATGGCCGAAGGCGTCTTTCACCCCCGGGAGTTAGGGCGGTCTGCAGAACAGCGACTTTATAGGGATATAATTGACTACGGCCACGCAGTTGCCGACACACCCACATTCATATTTTGATGTGCATTTACACACACAGGCACATGTGATGAAGAAAGTCAGAACACACGGGATGACGGTATTAGAGGTGGAAGAAAGGAAAATTTGGTGGAGAGAATTTCAGTGCTGATTGGGATGGTGTGATAAGGAGAAGACATATGATTCGGGTGTCGGTTTGGACATGAAACCTTGGTCGAATTTGATAGATATCGACAGAAAGAGCTAATTTCGAGACATGCAGAGACAGGCAACTATGAACTGTGATAGATAGATAGATAGATAGATAGATAGATAGATAGATAGATAGATAGATAGATAAGAACAGTCTTACATAGATAGATAGATAGATAGATAGATAGATAGATAGATAGATAGATAGATAGATAGATAGATAGATAGAACAGTCTTACATAGATAGATAGATAGATAGATAGATAGATAGATAGATAGATAGATAGATAGATAGATAATGAACAGTCTTACATAGATAGATAGATAGATAGATAGATAGATAGATAGATAGATAGATAGATATGATAATGAACAGTCTTAGATAGATAGATAGATAGATAGATAGATAGATAGATAGATAGATAGATAGATAGATAATGAACAGTCTTACATAGATAGATAGATAGATAGATAGATAGATAGATAGATAGATAGATAATGAACAGTCTTACATAGATAGATAGATAGATAGATAGATAGATAGATAGATATGAACAGTCTTACATAGATAGATAGATATGATAGATAGATAGATAGATAGATAGATAGATAGATAGATAGATATGAACAGTCTTACATAGATAGATAGATAGATAGATAGATATAGATAGATAGATAATGAACAGTCTTACATAGATAGATAGATAGATAGATAGATAGATAGATAGATAGATAGATCTATCTTTGTAATATTTTGATAGGTTAACATATAAAATCAAATTACATTATTTGCATTGTTCTCATCTTTATTGTCCTATTCACGACATTTCGGCCGTTGTGCGTTTCGGCCTTCTTCAGGTGCTTCGATTTTAGAACCGAACCCTTTATCCTTTTCGTTCAAAGTGCCATGCCACTTCAAGATATCATGCAGTTATCTTCCTTTAACTCCACCCTCAAAGTTATTAGTTCATCATCCTGTAGCCAGGTATTGAACTCATAACATTTTGGGTCAATTCACTGAATTTAACGAACGCTTTTATCAACTGGGCTATGTGTTTTGGTGATCAAATGAAATTAGAAACCAAAATTTGTTTGCAATACACACAATTAAAACATAGGAAATAGACATTTAATTAAATACAATTTTTATTTTATCAATATTGATTGATACAATTAACTCCTGCCCAATTTTATTTGTTTCTAAAAGGTAATAAATTTTTAAACTTCCTTAAATTAAAGCAAGACACTGAATTTTTTTTGTCTTTTTTTATCGCTATATACATATGCAGATGCCATTACGATTTGCCAAAAATTTGTCTTTGAAAATCAATATTTTTTCTATTAGGATTGTTACATTAATTTCTTTTCATTTACCTATTGTGAAAATTTTGAACTTTTGAAATGTTACCTTGGCCTTTTCGGTATTTGGTTGAAACTATAAGACAAGATTCGGTTAGGCTGTCAGACAGGAACAAATGGCACATGAAATATCCTACCTGTTATAACACATTCATATATATATATATATATATATATATATATATATATATATATATATATATATACAGTACTGTGCAAAAGTATTAGGACAAAAACTATTTTATCTTTTATGAGGCACAGTGACAGAAAATAAACAATTTAATTAAAGTAATTTTATTTGATTTATTCGACAAATGCTTTAACAAGAATAAAATACTTGTTACAAAATATATTTAATATTTAGTATAATAGCCTTTTGCTTTGATCAAAGGCTTCATTCTGTCAGGCATTAACACCACAAGCTTCTTCAATGTATCTAATGGTATCTCCTGCCAATCAGCTTGTATTTGTTCCCAAAGTGTGTCTTGCGAAGTAACATTGAATTTATCAATTTTTTTTATTTCAAATACCCCACTGATGTTCAATAGAGTAGTTTCAAAATAACTAGTTTAATAGAAAATAGGAAAAATTAAATATAACTTCTTTTTAATACATTTCTTTTACACCTAGTTTAAAATAATCAATATTTATTAGCAATTTACTTGGCTTTTCACCCTGTATTTGAATTTCAGCGAGTTTTTTTAAGAAAATCCCCAGTGTCCTAATACTTTTGCACACTACCGGTAATGTGCAGAAGTGTTAGGACAGGGATGATTTTAATCTTTATTTTGATGCCTCATAAAAGATAAAATAGTTCTTGTCCTAACTAGCATTATAATCCGGCGTTGCTCGGGTGTAATGAAAGCTTTAAAACTAATCCATGATACTGGAGCTCAGACTCTTTGGACGTTGGCAAGAAAGACTAAAAAGCAATGGTTGTTTCCAGTTAAAGCGAAACCTTAGACTGAAAGAAAAATGAATTGATGTAAATCAAATTTTGATTTCCTGGTATCGATATCAAATAGGTTTTTTCGTCTTAAACTGAATTTTGAAGTCTAAATAAGTCCTTTCAGTAAATGGTATCATGGCTGAGACAAAGAACTACAATTATACCTACTTAGAATCAAACCCGAAGCAAAAACTAAAATAAAAGGGCTGAAAAAATACAGACATACGGGCAGATAAACAGACACGCACACAAACATCTTGCCTTTTATATATATATATATTATCGATTTTCTGCACTATTGTAAGAACTGCAACCTTGAAACTTCTTATGTCTTTGTCTATCAGTGTATCAAATTTGATTAAAATCGGACCACTCCTTCTATAATCCGATTTTTTCTGTATTTATCGGGAGTACCTCGACACAAAACCTAGCTAAGAACTCTCACAGACGCTTATAGTACAACTGTGTAAATTTTCAAGAAAATCGGTTCAGCCGTTTCGGAGTCTATAGGTGACGGACACACACACACACAGACACACACACACACACACACACAAAGTTCCATTTATAAATAAGTTTATATATATATATATATATATATATATACATTTCCTACCTAAATTTGGGGTCTCTTTCTTCCTGAGCCATTTTCATTGGATCTTTCCTCTCGGCTCTTTCTCTTTTGTTTTTTTATCTATGCTTTTTAGTTCGTTTTTGTCCTTTTCGCTCTTCTTTATTTGATTTCTCTTTTTGATTTCTCATCTTTTCTACCCTTTTTATTTGTTCCCCTCATTTTTAATATCCTCTTACCTCGCAAGAAAAGATTTTCAAAATAAAAGGAAGTGAGTTTTTAAAATTTTCTTTTAAAAAATAACGTTTATTATCATCATTATTAACTACCTGAGGAGACATTGTTCTTTCGATGTCGAAACAAAATTTTACTATAATTTTGTCATAGATTGTATTTTGTACATGTTCTAAATTATAATTTATAATAAATATTCATTGCTCTATTTTTATATTGAGCACTGTTTTAAATTAATGTTTTGAATAATGCAAATATTTTCTTAGTTCCCTATTCATGTGGATATCATTATAATATTTTTATTTTAAGAGATCATAATAAAAGCATTTTACATCGCTACACGGAAGCTGCCAACCATCATCTGTCGAAGTATGTTTCATAGTATTGAAACATGAAAGCTTTTCTGTAGCGATGTAAAATGCTTTTATTATAAGCATAGAAATATTATAATGATTTATTACTCTACTTCGTACTGAGCACTTTTTTAAAAACTGTGGACATTTACTCAATTTGTTCATTTCCTTATATATATATATATATATATATATATATATATATATGTGTGTGTGTGTGTGTGTGTGTGTGTGTGTAAAAATATACTCAGTTATGATCTGACATTAAGGACAGGATGGTTAAATAATATAAAAAACGCTCAAAGGTGCTTATGGAAATTATACTAAAACAGACTAACATACATAATAAAAAGTACAAAGAAAACGGTTGAATTCCCTTCATTTTAACATCTCTTGACTTTATACTCCATATGAAGGAATTCTAAAACTAAATATTCTGTTAATCTTTTTAAATGATTTGTGAGCGTTTTTATAGTTGCCAACACTGTTTGTTTATAGATACGTAATTTAGCATAAAGGTCATTTCGTCTTTTTGCCTTGATAAAGTCCATCACAGGACGAAACGCGTAGGCGATTTAAAATGCAGTTTTTCTCTTGTCTTTATTTTATTTAACTATATATATATATATATATATATATATATATATATATATATATTATGTATGTGTATATATATATATATATATATATGTGTGTGTATATATATATATATATATATATATATATATATGTATATATATATATATATATATATATATATCCATCTTGTCAGTTTAATGGAGAGAGAGACAATAGCGAGGCAGCGTCGGCTCAGTTAATTCTCTTTACTACCAGTTGTTAAACTTTACTACCAGTTATAAAAGCTCTTGCTACATGTTGCTTTCTAAGAGTGCCTTATTATTTTATTTTTTGCAATAATTATATCATCGAGCTGTAAAGATACACAGACATATATATATATATATATATATATATATATATATATACAAACACATACACACACACATATATATATATATATCCTCACGATTATAATAAAGACCATTTTATATATATATATATATATATATATATATATATATATATATATATAGGGAAAAAACAAAATTTAGCAAGCATTTTTTTTATCGGAAAATACTCGATATCGGGGGCAGAGATTGAGCGTTGATGAGAATTTATATATTTATCTCTTTGATTTGACTGACATCATTACGATCTCTTTACGAATCTTCGAAGTTGTTATGAACCTGCTCAGTTAAAGTGACAAATTCTTTGCACTAAACCTATATAAATTAATTCTAAATATCTCAATGTGCGTTGTGGTGCATTGGATATCGGCTCGGAACGAGAAATCGGGGAGCCGAGTTCGAATTCTAGTTGAATCCATTGTATTCACTTACGCGCAAATACCCTTGGGAAAGGTATTATTCCGTCTATTCCTTCCAGTTATGTGTTAAATAACAGAACAGATTGGGGTCTATAGCCTTGGTCGGCAACCAGTCTACCGCAGAAAGCAATGGCAACCTACTGCGGGATAATCTTCTGCCCAGTCAGTCATGTCTCTTTCGAGACATGCTCGCCCAAGCGTGTATTGCGTATGGCACTTAACAGACTGACTGATCTCAAAATTTAGACTGATAATCAAATGAAAACTTTGACTGGAGATGATGTAAAATTTTGTTCAATTACCTTTAACTAAAATACGCAAACCAGAATGGATTTCTACAATTTAGGATTGGAACAGAAAAAAAACTTCCGCCCTATTTCTCTGTTAATTAGACAAAAAAATCCGTGAAAAACTGGCGATTTCTTTTCTATTCGCCGTGTTATTTTATTTGGAACCCGAATATTTGAAGACTTCTACTTCGTACTCCTCGTTTATAAATCGGAAATGCTCGAGTGTTACCGACTGCAACCGGAGATTAAAGTAGGGAGCAAAGACCAAACGAAGTTTTCATGTTGAGTCACACATGGAAGTATTAGTTCGAATGTGGTCGAACTGCTGTGACCAATTAGACGATGTTCAAGACGGTCTTTCTCCAGCCAACGAAACGTGAACAGTAGCTCCAACCCCCGACCAAAGACACTGTAAAATCTCATTGAATGCATTATGACCATGGGGTGCGTCGCATTTACATTAAAAACTTCTGAGCCAAAGAGCCTGAATCATAACATTCGGGTTTCTTTTGCGACATGTCGGTCTTGTGTTCGTAGGTCAAGAGTCGCCGGGAAAATTGCGAATTGAGACGGGGTGTAAAGATAGAAAGGTGCAAAGAAAAGAGACAGACACCGGGAAGTGATGAGAGGTGAAATAATGAAGAGAAAATTGGTGGGGGGGGGGGGGAAAGAAAGAATAAAAATATTGAAGAAATGAGAGAGAGAGAGAGAGAGAGCGGGGGGGAATATTTAAGAGAGCGATAGAAACGAGAAAAGATCGGAGAAAAAGAGGCTTTCGAGTAGAGAGTGTGATGCTCTTGAAGAAAAAAGATTGATAGATAACTGGAAATGATTATTGCAAGAAGTGAGAGAGAAAGTGAAAATGAGGAGAGAAATGGAATATGGGGGTGGGGATAAGTTGCGTGGTAAATAAACAGAAAAGAGAGATGATTTTTTAAGCGTAACTTAGACGCGGCATAAGACTGAAAGTATTGAGGATTGAACCAGCGAGATACGTTTGCCATTAAACCGCATCAAGGTGCCTGCAACGAAGAAAGAGAGACATAATAGCAAATTAAAGAGAGAGAGAGAGAGAGAGAGAGAGAGAGAGAGAGAGATAGGGGATCATAGATATATAATAACAGATAGTATTTAAAACAAGGAAAACAAATAGATATGCAATCTGTAGCAAGATCCAGAGGGCTGCGCGCGCGAGAGAGAGAGAGGGGGAAAATGGAGAATGGTCAAGATTTCTTTTTAATCATTTCACCCCGAGCAAGGCAGAAATGCCACTGATGAGCGGGGGCCTACATAACTGTAAAAAGATTAATTAGAAAAGAGTGAGGAGTACAAACTAGTTAGAAAGGAGCAATAGAAAGCTGAGAATGCAGGTGCGATGACAGATACATAGGTGGAGAGAAAGGGAAGGATATACGGGGTGGGGAGAGAGCTAGAGTCCAGTGGTTAATAGATGAATATTGACATTGCATTTAAATTTCTGGAGGTTGCAGCCGCCAGGAAAGCAAGAATATGGGAGCGAGTTCCACAGATGGGAAGTGCGAGAGAAGAAACTGCAGGAGTAGAATTGTCGTCTGCATTTGGCTAACCTGACTGTGAATGGGTGGGACCCAGTTACCAGTCTGGTTGCACGAGTGAACACCTGTTGAGGAGGCACCAGTGACCTAAGTTCGTCCGAGCAGAAGCCATGAAATGAAAGGAGAATGAGGATGTGAAATTATGTAGATGAGAAAATAATTTTTAAAATAAGAGAAATGATAAAGAAGCAGTGTTGCAAATAAGGAAGGGGAATTAAATCAGGAAGAGATTAGTTAGAATAGTAAAAGAGAAAAAACAAGAGAGAAGGAAAACAGAAAGCAGTGAGAAGAGAGACAGAAAGAAAGCAGCGAGAAGAGAGAGAGGGATAAAGCGTCGAGAAGAAAGAGAGAAAGCGACGAGAAGAGAGAGAAAACGGCGAGAAGAGAGAGAGAAAGCGGTGAGAAGAGAGAGGAAGCAGCGAGAAGAGAGCGAGAAAGCGGCGAGAAGAGAGAGAGAGAGAGCGTCGATAAGAGAGAGTGAGAAAGCGTCGAGAAGAGAAAGAGAAAGCGTATAGAAGAAATAGAGAGAGCGTCGAGAACAGAGAGAGAAAGCGTCGAGAAAGAAAGAGAGATAACGGCGAGAAGAGAGAGAGAGAGAAAGCGTTGAGAAGAGACAGAGAAAGCGTCGAGAAGAGAGAGAGAGAGAGAGAGCGTCGGGAACAGAGAGAGAAAGCGTCGAGAAGAGACAAAGAAACCGTCGAGAAGAGAGAGAGAGAGAGAGAGAGAGAGTGAGGGAAAATGGAGAATGGTCAAGATTTCTTTTTAATCATTTCACCCCGAGCAAGGCAGAAATGCCACTGATGAGAGAGAGAGAGAGAGAGAGAGAGAGAGAGAGAGAGAGAGAGAGAGCGTGTCGGGAACAGAGAGAGAAAGTGATTTGAGGAAGCAAACTGAAATACACAGGAAAGTAAAAACAAATACATTTTAAAAAATAGCAAGGAACTTGGTAAGAAAGAAAGAAAGAAAGAAAGAAAGAAAGAAAGAAAGAAAGAAAAAAAGAAAGAATGAAAGAAAGAAAGAAGTAAACCAACGACAGTGTGACATGCAGAATGATTGGAATTGTTGAAGACAGAAAAAAAAAAAAAAGAAAGAAAGAAGGAAAAGAGTAATAAATATTTTGTGGGCAAAGAAAATCCAAGATGGTGAAAGACGGTTAAAATAAAACCGGGGACAGATTTCAGCAATGATAGGAACAAATATTATGTAAGAAAAAGAAAATAAGGGAAAAGAGTTGCAAAAAGAAAGAAAAAAAGTGTCAAATAAAAAGAAAAGATTAAAAAGTAAATTAGAGAAGAAACGACAAAAGGTTTATGAAAATATAAGAAATAAAAGCTATGCAGTCAGTAAGAGAGAAAGAAAAAATGAACTGATAGCGGAAAAAGGCAATGAAAATCAAAAAGAAGAGGTGAAAGTTGAAAAAGAAACGTGAAGGTCACGAAGGAAAGAAAAAGAGAAGGAAAAGAAAATAAACTGAAATAGTTAGAAAAAACGAAACTATAACAGATTAATTTAAAAAGTGTAGAATAAATAGAATTAATGTATATATATATATATATATATATCTCCATCCATCATACGCATATGTATATATATATATATATATATATATATGTATATATGTGTGTGTGTGTGTAGATAGGCTAACTATCTACACACACACACATACACACGTATATATATATATATATATATATATATATCTCCATCCATCATACGCATATGTATATATATATATGTGTGTGTGTGTGTGTAGATAGGCTAACTATCTACACACACACACATACACACAGATACACGTATATATATATATATATATATATATATATATATATCTCCATCCATCATACGCATATGTATATATATATATACGTGTGTCTGTGTGTATGTGTGTGTGTGTGTAGATAGTTAGCCTATCTACACACACACACACGCGTATATATATATATATATCCATCATAAGCATATGTATGTATATATATATATATATATATATACGTGTGTGTGTGTGTGTGTGTGTAGATAGGCTAACTATCTACACAGATATAGACAGTGAAAGCCGAAGACGAAGCAAGAAATAGTATCTTACATAAGAGCTGGTTTTTGCTCGCGATATTAATGATGATAACCTTGAGAAGAAAGCGTCAATCAGTGAAAAAGGCGTCCTCGGCCTGAAGAATCTATTGTGGGGTTGTGTAGAAATCTAATCCTCTCTTTGCAGGCTTTCACCTCTAGCTCGGACCTGGAGCGGATGGCGACTTGGTAAATACACAGCCGCCGGGAATGACCGGTCAGAAATGGACGATCGCCTTGGGGTAAGAAATGCTCACCATTTTTGATCTCGGATCAGGCAAATTTCTCAACCTTCCAACCTAAAACTCCGAAATGATACTTAAGTCGACCAGATATTACACTCCTTCCCTTTTTCCTTACTTTTTCTCTCGGTCACTGAAGTCTTAGACTGTTTCTTTCTCTTTTTGTGTTCGTCCGTTGCATACATACACATTTACAAATGTGTGTTCACTTTGGTTTACACATATTTACTTATGTAGGTTCAAGCCTGATTCAAAAATATATCGTCAGACTCAAATGAATACATTTCCTCATATATGCACGGATGTAAATATGTATGTTGAAGCTATATAGGTATAATGTATACATATCTCTATAAACTCAATAAACAGAGACACGTAAACATACTAACTCTTAATGATATATATATACTCCACTATAGCCACATTGTATGGCTTACCCAGAACTCATAAACCAAACATTCCCATTAGAACTATTATATCTGGTATTAACAGTGCACCCCATAAATTAGCTAGAGCTATCACTAAAATAATTACACCATTCCTAGGCACCATTAGCAATACACATATCAGACACTCGGGTGACTTAATCCGTAAAATTAGAAACATTAATATGACTAACGTATCTATGGCAAGTTTGAATATTAAAACACGCTATACTAACATATCCATTAAAGAATGTCTAAACAATCTTAAAAATCCAAAGAAAGGCTCTCTCTACTTCACCATAAAATCATAAAAATATGACTTACCCATGGGGTCACTTATTACTGATGTCCTCGCTTGCTTATTTCTAAAGTACTTAGAATATGGTTCTTTCAAATATATAAGTAGTTATAATATATAGAGAGATGACAACATATATATATATATATATATATATATATATATATATAAGTATGTTACAATATCACTAGAAATTGACAAGACACAAGAAGTGTCGAAACAAAATTGCTACTTTTGTAGTGATATTGTAACATATCCATGTTTTAATTTCTGAATATATATATATATATATATATATATATATATATATATAACACCTAATGAGCCAGAGGAACCTACCTAGGTTTCTCCTAAACGGACAGTCAGGGAGCCAGCTTTCCCTGACGATCCGTTTAGGAGAAACCTAGGTAGGTTCCTCTGGCTCATTAGGTGCTATTTAGTTCGCTCTATCTTTGTATTGAGCGTTTTTGGTTAGTTGATTACTCGTGTCGGGTTTTTTCTTTGGGCTTCGTGATGATTTTGGTCCGATATATATATATATATATATTGTTTAATAGTTAGTTTTTGGTCATAATAGGGTTAGACCAGCACACATTTGTATTAAAAAGTGTTCGATACAATTATATTGTAGAACTTTTGAATATTTTCCATTTTTAAACGAGTGATTTCGCGACCTTGGTTTCCACCATGAGTGGTTTCTTCAGGCGATTTTTAATAACTGATTTTACCTTTTACCGTTTTTCTTTTTAAGAAAGCTCTTGTAACGGTGTTTTATCTGAACGTTCAAGTGGCAGGGGACTTATGAACGCACAACGCTTAAATTAAATTAAAAAATCTTGGCACAGTCTACATATTTGTCCACCGTTGTAAGGCTTGGCTGTTTTTACAATGCTCCACGTTATATCTGGGTCTTTTCCATATTTTATTTCAATTTCCAGATGTGGTTAGCCAATATTGTATTGTTTTTTAATTGTTCTATTTTAAATGTGGATCTGTGATTGAACCACCTGTTCTTAAAGGTGTCTTTCGTTGAGCCCAAATATATTTTGCTTTGGCCATCTGGGTCATGTACCCCTGCCTTGTAAATTATTTCTTTTGTGTTGCAGAGACCTTGAAGTGGACATTTATCTTTGTCCCTGCAGTTGCATTTTTTGTTAGTGGTCTTGTTTTGTACGATGCTATTTAAATTTCTGGCGTTTTTTTTTTTTTTGAAACTATCTAAATTATTAGTGCAGCTATAGCTTAGTTTGTGTTTCTGTTGAAAATTTTGTTTCGTTCTGATTCTTTTGGAACGTGTCTATCTATTAGTTTAAAAAGTATTTGACCTATTTTGGTCTTTACTTCTAATTTAAATGGTGGGTTGAACCAAATAATGTTTCGTTTCCATTGTTGTTTTTGATTTGTCTATTTGGTTGAGAATTATATTGTAAAATGTTTTTATGGCCAGAATTTCTTAATGCATCTTCATATATATTTTTTTTTCATTAAATATTGATTTGTTTGACGAATTATTAGATAGTCTGTGTTCTATTCCTTTGTAAATGTGTTTAATTATATTATTTGGATGATTGGACTTTGTATTTATGTATGATAACTTTATTTCCAGTTTGTAAATTAAGTTCTACATCAAAATATTGTATGACTTTATTATTGTGTTCACTGTAATATCAAAATTTAGTTCATTGAATAATTTAAAATGTTGTTTCCTTATTTTATCATTCATTATTTTGTTGTTTGGTGCTATTATTAATCCGTCATCTCTATATAATCTGTGGTTGTCAATATGGATTATTATGTTTATTTTGCTTAAAATGTATATTCCCGTCAATTCTGAGATTTCTGCTCCATCATAAGATCCTTGTGGTACATCGAATGCTCCGTTGTTTGATTGTTTGATCCATGCTGTACCTTTTTGGAAAATTATAGATTTTAGGCGATGTAATATTATGTCAATATGCTATAATGGTAATTTTATGTACATTTTAGCAAAATTAAATGCTTCTAGTAAACCTTCCTCGGATATTGATGGGTAAAAGTTTTGTTTATATCATATTTCATGAATGTGCATTTACTTTTGCATTTAATTTTTTGGAACCAGAAAATACAATCACTAGTGTTTTTCCACTGGTTTGCTTGAGTGGCTGTTCTTAACAAGTAGCAAATATTTTTTAATATTTGATGGCTTATTTTGCCCAGCTTGTTTACCAGTTAATATGTGTATTTTATTACTTAAATTTAATTTGTCTGTGATGATTTTAGCTTCCTTATTGATGAATTCAATGTATGAATCTGGGTCTTTATTGTAAGATTTGGTTAGTTCTTCTAAGATCTTTTTTCGTATCTTTTTTGGTTTATTTGGTTATATTGCTGGATTTATTTCCTTTAATAAGGAAGTTTTGTGTTTTATTTCTTTTCCTTACTTCGGTGTTTAATAATTTCTGGAATTTGTTTTTGATTTTTTAAAATCTTATACAGTTTAAAATAGAAAACTTCTTTTTCAAAACTAATTAAGTCTTTGATTAAAAGGGGATAATTCGTTGTTTTAAAATTGAAATTACTCACATTTTTATCTTTTCTTGTTTGTGTATTTTTATTCAAAAAGAAAAAAGCTTTTTATCTCATCCTTATTAGGAATTGTTCAATTTTTTTGTAGTAGTTGAAACATGTATTCTTTTTCTGTTAGGTATCGGTATGTTTTTCAGAGAGTGTAATATTTTTAATTCCTGCATTGTTGTTTCTTTGCTTCGCGTTTAGTGAGTGTATACACTGTTTGTTTTTGCGTTTGTTGAGATCACTGCCGGCAAAGAGAAGGTTTTCGTAAGGATATGCACCTCCAAACATTTGTTTATATATATATATATACGGGGTGGCAATAAATTTACTATACACTTATTTATAATAAAAAAAATAGTATTGGTAATTAATTTACTATTTCTTACCATAGCATTTTATTGTTATTAACCAAAATTAACCAGAACCATTTTAGTAATAAATTTCTGAATTGTTGATTAATTGTTTTGTCTTAATTGTTATTGTAAGTAACTATATATATATATATATATATATATATATATATATATATATTGTCATCCGCAGACTGATCTGTTTCACCGTATCACAACTCATCAGTACGGTTAGACTCCGATTGCGTTTTTATCCAGGATTGAAACCCGACCGAAATGGCGTCAGTCGGCGACTCTACCTCTGGGCTATGGGCGCTCGGTGTAAGTAGGCGGACTTTTTAGCGCATATCATTATACGCGCCGAATAGCTAGAGCGATTTAATTCATTTCACTGAATGAGCGATATATATATATATATAATTCACTTCTATACAAAGTGTTGGAATGGAGTTAGTCAATGAGTCAGTCGTTTATGACCAGTCAAAATGTTGGCTCTTTTATGAAAGACTGTAAAAATGTACTTAAAAATAATTCAGTGCCACGTATTGTATAAGATGAGCATTTAGACGTGATGTAATGGATAGCAAACTTGTCTAAGCTACGTCTGAATAGTGAGTTCGATTCTCACTGGGTGTCCCATACTTTCGGCCTTCTACTACATCTAAGCTATGCTTAGAAAATCAGCATATTGTGTAGGTTACCATTCAACTGTAGTTGGTGTTAATGCACCTTTTTGTTTTTCAACATATACACCCTTGTGCAAATTGAAACAAATCGAATAATGTCTTCCTAGGATCTTTCACAATTTCCCTGATTCTTTATAAATCGTCTATTGGCGTTGTTTTTCTCTTCCGACTACATTTTTCTTTACGTTTTCGACTAATGGATCCAGTTTGTTTCTTCGCCTTGATGACACGACTGACAATTAAAAGGCTGACACCAACAATATTCGCGAGCTCTCTGCAATATTTGCCAGTGTGTTCATGCAGCGTTACAATTTTCGTACGCTTCCTTAGATTAACGTCCATCACAGACAATGGCCAAAGGAACAACTAATCGACAATCGAGACAATAGTGTCTCAAATAAAAATCTGATGAAATCACAGATAACGCAATATTTTTCAAGACCAAACAAATTTCATTATACACTCCGAAAATAGATTCGTATTACTGCACACTACTGGTCGTTGTGGTGCAGTGGATATCGTCTCGGAACTAGAAATCAGGGAGCTGAGTTCGAATTCCAGTTGGATTCATTGCATTCACTTACGCACAAATGTCCTTGGGAAAGATATTAATCCGTCTCTTCCCTCCAGTTATGAATTAAATAATAGGACAGACTGAGTTCTATAGCCTTGGCTGGCAACCAGTCTACCACAGAAAGTAATGGCAACCTACTGCGGGATAATCTTCTGCCCAGTCAGTCATGTCTCTTTGGAGGCATGATCGCCCAAAGCGTGTATCACGTATGGCACTTAACTGACTGACTGTAAATGACCTAATCTGATGAAAAATATGAAAATCTGATGAAATCACAGATAATGCAATATTTTTCAAAGCCAAACAAATTTTATCATACACCCCGAAAATAGATTCGTATTACTGCACATCATTACAAATGACCTAATCCGAGGAAAAAACAGAAGTCGATTACACCCTGTCATTTGAGTGGGCCTAAAACTGACCGTATGATAAAAGAAAGGAAACTAAATCAGTTTTTTTCAATTAGTTTTCACAAGGGTGTAGATAAATTCAAAGAATTCACAGAATCTGAGTACATTTCAGAATTTGTTGTGTAGCTGGTAATAATTAGACACTTCCTCGTAAAATAAATATTTTTCTAATAACATTACTAAAATGAGGGCTTATTTCTCAATCTCAGCGTTGATTAACGATATGGAATAGGATGGTGCGGAGAAATATGGGAGTGAACCATTGCATTATTTCAACAACTCACATCTGGATGAAGTGGTGCCAACATAAAAAAGAAAGGCAGACAGAACAAAATATGAAAATATGCCTGAAATTCTTCTTGGTAGCCATAGAAACAAGATTCACATGCCATTTTCAATTGTTCTTCAAGAAGAAATTTTTAAAATACAATGTTCAAAGTTCAAAACAAACATTCAAGTCAAATTCCATCATGACTTTTCATATATCATCCTTGAGATGTCATTTCCTTTGAGGTCTGGCCAATTGAAAATTATACATTAATTCGTTAACTGATGTGCACAGAATCACAGAGTGCTATTAATGGTTCGTTCCTGCATAAAACCATGAAACCATTCCAAAAAGAAAACGAAAAATTCTGATACTCGTTATTTGATCAGGTCTTTGCAAATGGTTAGGTCGATAACTTTTCAGTGATCCGTCATACTCTAATTCTCTACATAAATATTCAAGTTCAGAGATCATTGCACGTCTCTATTCAATTTTTCTTCTTCCGTGTACTATGTTCCTTCATGACATGGCTCTCCACAATTTCCTTTGTAGCTTTTAAACATTTCTTTTTCTTAATTCTCCTAACCTTCTAACCCTAACCTCACTTGGTAGATTATGCGTTGTTTTTTAATGTCCGTTTTGCCATCATAAAATGTGACCTCAAAATGCCATCAGTCGTTTTGGTATTAAGTATCAATTAAGTACCATACGTGATACATGCTTTGGGTGATCATGTCTCGAAAGTGACATGATTGACTCAGCAGAAGATTATCCCGCAGTAGGTTGCCATTGCTTTCAGCGGTTGACTGGTTGCCAGGCAAGGCTATAGAACCAAATCTGTCCTATTATTTAACCCATAACTGGAGGGAAGAGACGGAATACGGTATTTGCGCATAAGTGAATGCAAATAATAAGTGTCCTTTTTGTTTCCATTTTCTTTAAAAGTTCGTTGCTGCTTACACGTTCAGTCTATGAAATCCTCAGCATCCTTCTGTGGAACCACATTTTGGTTGCTTCAAGTCTGATGATATTTCCCAGCGTTTACTGTCAGATATGAAGACATATCATGTGACAGTTTAATACCCTTTATCTTGTTTCTAGCGAAGTTTTTATGTTTCTTAATACTGTGCTTAGCTTTTGAAAGGCACCTTTTGTTATCTCAATGCGTCTTCAGATTTCACTATCATATTTTCTGTCGTTTTTTAAAACACTTCCCAGACATTTAATTTTTTGTCCTGATTGGACTTGTTCGTTTTGCTAACAACCATACATTCGTCTAGTCGATTAAAATATATATTAATTCTGTGCCATTATAAAAGGTAAATGAGAAAAAAAAACAACTCCTGAGCACAATTTTCTATATTGTCCACTTCAAAAACGTTTCCAGCGTCCGTTTGAATTGTGATCTGATGTGTCTTAGACCAGTCGACCACGAATGATACCACAGTCTAAACGAAGCCAACTCAAGCCTATATAACACCATTTTCGATTCTACGCAAATAACCACCTCTGCTCTGAAATGTATTGTAATTTCAGCATACGATATTACGGAAAATCCCGAATATTAACGAAATATTGAATTAATTATGATTTGGATCATAGTGATAGAGATTTATTTGGGTGTCTCTTTTGTTATGATCCAGTTCGAGATTCCCAGTTGCGTTTATTTTTGTCCCGTTTGATCTCGTCTGGTTCAGTATTATATTTTCCCCAGTTCAAGTTATTTTCTCCTCTCCAGTCCCCGTAGAAAGAGCGCTTCTTGATTTTGTCCTTTGGGCAGAATACAGCGGCCTCTTTGTTTTGTGGGTGGGCTGGGTCCAGCTAACATCTTGTCTTTTGTTGTTCTTTTCAGTTGCAAAATTTTTATTTTAGGGAATTGTTGTCATGCCCTACCTCCTCATGTCATTTCATGTCAAAGTTTTATGTCTATTTTTGTATTTATTGTATATTGTAAAATTTTTATGTACATTTGGGTTGTTTTTTTTATGTTTTGCGGTATTATGGTACATGGCGGATTGAGTGTTGATGGACATGTTCTTGTGGTGATTGCGAAAAATTGTAACGTATGTTTGGGTCGTGAGTCGGATTAGCGAGGTATAAGATAGATTATTGAAGACCAACCCGAGTTTTGTTCCCCCTCCCTTTTCGGCCTTGTGCCATAAGTAATGTAACAATTACTGAATAAACATCGACAGAATCATACCTTCTAGTAATAAGGCTGTTCAGATGTTTATTCTTTCTCTCACCAACAGATTTTTCAAAACGTATCTTGTTATTGACCGAATAAGAATACCACAGACTGTTAAGGAATCAACCATAGGACAGCATCTGAGAGAACAGGCTTATTATTTGAGAGAAACAATAAATATTTGAACAGCAACAGAATCTCTTGAAAATTGCCCACAATCATCAAGTCTATCCTATCAAGTAGGTCGTTGAAAGTTGTTGTCAATGTTTAGGCTTTTGAAGCCTAGGAGATCAGCACAGACATTCTACAAGATTCACTATTCGCCCTTACTCCTTTTTCTTTTTTATATTAACGATCTGCCTAAGAAAATTCTCAGATTGTTAGTTAATATTTATACGGATGAAGATAAATTGTATGGGTGATCCTCTAAAAATTTAGATAACTGGAACCTGTCAGATGATCTCTCAACTAACCTCGCTGTAATAACCAATTGAGTGAAAACTGATTTGTAGCTTGCAAAGCTCCAAAAACCAAACTAGTAAATTTCCATCACGACCGTGAACACTAAGCTCGCACCAGTCACGATGCATGCTTGCACGTTCAAAGAGATTCATTGCCTTGAGATTCTATTGGGGCTAAAATTCACCCGAGACCCCTAGAGTCAAAGGAATTCCTTGTCTTGAGCTTTGTTTTTTGGATTAAAGTTCACCCGAGACCCTAAAAGTCAAAGTTTTTGGGGGTAATGTTCACCCGAGAGCCTAAAATATCTATCAATGATATTGAGCACTTTATCCTATAAATATAGCACATTTTAAAACTATATTTATTCATATATATATATATATATATATATATATATGTGTGTGTGTGTGTGTGTGTGTGTGTGTGTGTGGGTGGGTGGGTGGAGAGAGAGAGAGGAAATTAGTCATAATTAAATTAGACCAGTACACAGTTGTATTAAAATTGTTCAATACAATTATATTGTAGAACTTTTGAATATTTTCCATTTGTAAACGAGTTATTACGCGACCTCGGTTTCTACCTTTTGGTATCATCAGGCAATTTGCAATCATTATATATATTATAATTCTATATACTAAGAGATGGACAGATGGCATACAGTTTAACGAACTATATTTTTTAGTTTTCATGTTTATCTGCTGAGTGAGGATCATTTGTTAAGCGCTAGCCATTTGTTTCATACGCAGGAACTACATTTTATTTATTTCACTCGACCCAGAGCGCTACCTGTCGTATTCTGCTCCGCCTTTTCAGCACCCATCTGACTTTAACTGCTTTCGGGTCATTTGCATATGTTGTAGTTAATTCGAATAAACATGTCGGCTTTTTTAGAAACACAAATAAATCAAGTATTAATAAGAAAAATACTGATAATATTATTCGGATTTCGTAGCCTCCTGTCTGTCAGTTAAGTGCCATACGTGATACACGCTTTGGGCAGAAGATTATCCCGCAGTAGGTTGCTATTACTTCTGCGGTAGACTGGTTGCCAGCCAAGGCTATAGAACCCAATCTGTCCTGTTATTTGGCTCGTATTTAGAGGAAGAGATGTATTATACTATTAAGTAGTAATTAGGGGGATCGGTTTATTACTTCATAGCAATATAAAATTGATCCCCCATTTATGCCCAGTAGAAGCCTTAATCATGTTTTCAATTATTATATTCAGTCTGTCAGTTAAGTGCCATACGTGATACACACTCGGAAGATACATGACTGACTGGGCAAAAGATTTTCCCACAGTAGGCTGCCTTTGCTTTCTACGGGAGACTGGTTGCTAACCAATGCTATAGAACCCAGTCTGTTCTGCTATTTGACTCATAGCTAGAGGAGGAAGAGATGTATTATAATATTAAGTAGTAATTAGGGGGGATCAGTTTATTACTTCATAACAATATAAAACTGATCCCCCACTTTATTCCCAGTATAACCCTTATCATGATTCCAACTATTATATTCCGTCAGTCAGTTAAGTGCCACACGTGAAACACGCTCGGGTGATCATGTCTCGAAAGAGACATGACTGACTGGGCAGAAGATTATCCCGCAGTAGGTTGCTATTACTTCTGCGGTAGACTGGTTGCCAGCCAAGGACACAATAGAACACAATCCATTCTATTATTTGACTCATAGCTAGAGGAGGAAGAGATATATTATTAAGTAGTAATTAGTGGGATATCAGTTTATTATTTCATAAATATAAAACTGATCCCCCACTTTATGCCCATAGAAGCCTTAATCATGTTTCCAACTATTATATTTAATCAGTTAAGTGCCATACGTGATACATGTTTCAAAAGAGATTTTCCCGCACTAGGTTGTCTTTACCGTCAGCATAGACTGGTTACCAACCAAGGCTATAAGCCCCTATCTTTTCTGCCATTTAAAACCATAACTGGAGAAAGAAGCGACGGATTAATAGCTTTCCCAATGGTTTTTGTGCATATATAAACTAGGCTTTCCGATTTCTCGTTCGGAGCCGACATCCACTGCCCCACAGCGCACATGGGTAAGAAATCAAGTTATATATATATAAAGAAAAAAGTGCGAGAAGCTTTTAACGTTTTGTTTAAAGAGTAGATTTATTGTTGCTATTATTATTAATAATACTTGCTTTTTGTATAATATATTAAATGTCCATAATGGTATCTGTGTTGCTACGCATGTTTCGAGTCTAAATTTGACTCTCTTCAGGCAAATAAATTTGTGATTTTACATATCGAAATACGTTTGTCTTTCTGACGGCCGAAAATACTGTGCATATATAGATAAGTGGTCAGTGAGTGAGTCAGAAAACTCATATGCGTGCGTGTTTGTTGTTTTTTTAACACTCATTCGTTAAATCTCTTCAGTTTTGGAAATCACTCACCTTTCGTTTAACCAGATTTTTTTTTTTTGCACTGACTTGCAAAATTCGATTTCGTCTTCAAATAAAGAAGTATTATTTTTCACAATTGCTCTCATTTTTTTTGTTTTTTAGCGCGTTTGAATTTAGTGTGTGTGTGTGTGTGTGTGTGTGTGTGTGTGTGTGTGTGTGTGTGCGCGTGTTTGTCTTAGTTTGTTCATGTTGTTTTATTGAGGGAAGGCTTTTATTTCTTGATAAATATTTCTTCCTGCATCATGTGTGTGTCATAATCTGCATTTTGGTAGATAGGCATTAATCTGAATTTACCTCCACTACATTAGGGTAAGTGCTGGGAAACGTACAATTTCCTGTTATTGGCTAGTTTAATGTTACTTCTGTGCAAAGCTACTCTTTTATTCAGGCCTTGTGTTGCTAGAACGTATATTTTTACACATACATCGCATTTTAGAGAATAAATCACATTCTTAGTATTGCAGCTCAGATCTGTTTTCATTTCAAATGTAGTTTTCCTTCTATTATTATATCGCAGGTTACACATCTTTTTTGTTGAATTTTGTGAGCCCTTGTGTTGTGTGCTGCTCGAATTTTGATGAGTTTTGTATGTTTTTAAATTTTGGGGTTGGCGTTTGCTTTTAAGTATTTTAGTTGTCTTTAAGATTGTAAGTAAGACTGTGTTGCTTTTGTTGTGTGTTGAGACGTATGCGACTATGTTTTCTTCCTTTTCATGTTTTTCCATTTTCTTTTATTCCATAGAGATTCTAATGGTATTTTTTCTGCCAGTTGCAAACTCTTCTTTATCCGTAGAGTGACGAATCCTCTTATTTGTTGCGTTTTTCGTAGTTCCTCTAGGCGTATTTTACGAAAGGTTGCATCAGCTATTATTGTGCAAATTTGGCGTGTTAAGGAGCAGGGGATGTATTTTAGACAACTTATATATATATATATATATATATATATATATATATATATATATAAAATAAATTCCGATGTTCAAATCAGTTGTATGGCCGTTTCTACATGTAATCCCTTAGAGAAATTTCACGTATCATCGGCAACTTAATGTAATTAGTATTAATTAGGATAATTAATACTTTTATTTTTAGATTAAAGTTTTATAGATATATATATATATATATATATATATAGGAAAGAATATTAATAAAAAGTTTTGAATTTAAAAATGTACTTTTTTTGAACAGTATTTGTTTATTTTTATTATATTTTATATTTCAAACCGCCCTCGTTCCTTCATCAGAAACAACTGATTTTTAAATTTGAATTAGAAACGTATTTCACGATAGCGTTCGAATATTTTTTTGTTTACATCACGTGGTGTGTTTTTTCACAACATGTGGCACGTCCGTAGAGAAAGTCTGTTTGTTTTAGATAAAAATTTCTTGGAATATCTGAAAAAACACACCACGTGATGTAAACAAAAAAAATATTCGAACGCTATCGTGAAATACGTTTCTAATTCAAATTTAAAAATCAGTTGTTTCTGATGAAGGACCGAGGGCGGTCTGAAATATAAAATATAATAAAAATAAACAAATACTGTTCAAAAAAAGTACATTTTTAAATTCAAAACTTTTTATTAATATTCTTTCCTATACATATTAAGACAGTATACGTGGATGATCATCACTATATATATATACGGAATGAACACATTGGCTTATAATCTAACTGAAAATCTAGGTAAATATTTGCATTACAATGAACAATGACTCAAGAAAACACGAAGCATCCCAATGCAAAAAGCTGTATCGTAAACTTTTGCACTGAAAAAGACGGTAATAACAAATCGAGTAAAAAGTAGTTCTAAATCATCCTGATTATCAGCCGAAGAGAAACGCGTTTTTTTTTCCTCCACTTATTAATTAGATTTCGCTTAGCCGTATTCGGTGGCCGACGCTCTCTAATATTAATAGGATAATAATTCATCCAACTATATTCTGCCTTACAGCACCATCTAATACGTTTCTTTCGATTTCCCTTTCAGTTCTTCAACTCCATCTCATGAAAAGCACAAAGGGAGCGTTCGCATTGACACATCGCCAAGGGTAAACTATCGGAAAGGTTCTCATGATTAATTTCCGAGTTCGATTCAGTACTGGGGACACACACTTTCTGATCTTTATTTTCCATATTTACAAAAATACAAATATACGGATAAACATGGTTATTAAACGAAAAAAAAAAAAACAATAGACAGAAAAGAGAGATAAGTTTACAGGTATAGCAAGTTTTTAATACAATAGTTCTCGCCCGATCAGAAAAAAAGCAACGTCGAGCCTTGTTAGTATTAAAATGGGTGATTGCTTGGTGCGCAATTGGCATGGCTCTCGTGGCTTTGGATCTTGAGGGGAGGTGCTAACATGAACATCTTAAGGAATTATACCAAGAAATCGGGGATTGAGTTCGAATTCAGTAGAATTCATCGCATTCACTTACTCGCAAATACCCTTGGAAAGATATTAATCTGTCTCTTCCCTCCAGTTATGGGTTAAATAACAGAACAGATTGGCTTCTTTATTTATATATTATATACATTAGCAAAAGGGTATTTCTCACGCGCATGCGCGTGCGCGCACAAACACACGCACACACATGCTGTATATGATGTTGAATCGTGGTAATATTTATTGCTATGGTTTTTGTTTTTCGGTGGATTTACTTATAAAATGTATTTTGGCGAGCAGCATTTTATCGTAAAGGGCTGGATATCGGGATTGAGATAGAACATTGATAAGTACAAAGATATTATCACTTTAAATTGGAGTAGATAGACTTAACTATAGCCCGGTTCACACTCCAGCCACGTCTTTTGAACAGGTGAAGAGGCTCATCGCTTGTTTCCTGTTTAGGACGTGGTGCCCGGCTTTCTTTTTTTTTTTTTTTTTTTGTCAATCTTCTTTCACTTTTCATTTTTCTGTTTTCTCTCTCTATTTTTTTTTTTTTGTCAATTGGAGTAGATAGACTGAACTATCGCCCGGTTCACACTTCACCCATGTCTATTGAACAGGTGAAGAAGCTCATCCCTTTGTTTCGTTTAGGACGTGGTGCCCGGCTTTCTTTTTTTTTTTTTTTTGCTAATCTTCTTTCACTTTTCATTTTTCTGTTTTCTCTCTCTATTTTTTTTTTTTTTGTCAATTGGAGTAGATAGACTGAACTATCGCCCGGTTCACACTTCACCCACGTCTATTGAACAGGTGAAGAAGCTCATCCCTTGTTTCCTGTTTAGGACGTGGTGCCCGGCTTTCTTTTTTTTTTTTTGTCAATCTTCTTCACTTTTCATTTTTCTGTTTTCTCTCTCTATTTTTTTTTTTTTTTGTCAATTGGAGTAGATAGACTGAACTATCGCCCGGTTCACACTTCACCCACGTCTACGGGAACAGGTGAAGAAGCTCATCCCTTGTTTCCTGGTTTAGGACGTGGTGCCCGGCTTTCTTTTTTTTTTTTTTGTCAATCTTCTTTCACTTTTCATTTTTTCTGTTTTCTCTCTCTCTATTTTTTTTTGTCAATTGGAGTAGATAGACTGAACTATCGCCCGGTTCACACTTCACCCACGTCTATTGAACAGGTGAAGAAGCTCATCCCTTGTTTCCTGTTTAGGACGTGGTGCCCGGCTTTTTTTTTTTTTGTCAATCTTCTTTCACTTTCATTTTTCTGTTTTCTTCTCTATTTTTTTTTTTTTTTTGCAGTCAATTGGAGTAGATAGACTGAACTATCGCCCGGTTCACACTTCACCCACGTCTATTGAACAGGTGAAGAGGCTCATCCCTTGTTTCCTGCTCTGGCGGGTCTCGGCTTTCTTTTTTTTTTTTTGTCAATCTTCTTTCACTTTTCATTTTTCTGTTTTCTCTCTCTCTCTTTTTTTTTTTTTTGTCAATTGGAGTAGATAGACTGAACTATCGCCCGGTTCACACTTCACCCACGTCTATTGAACAGGTGAAGAGGCTCTCATCCCTTGTTTCCTGTTTCGGATGTGGTGCCCGGCTTTCTTTTTTTTTTTTTTGTCAATCTTCTTCACTTTTCATTTTTCTGTTTTCTCTCGCTATTTTTTTTTTTTTGTCAATTGGAGTAGATAGACTGAATTATCTTGCCCACTTCACCACGTCTATTGAACGGTGAAGAGGCTCATCCCTTTGTTTCCTGTTTCTGATGTGGTTCCTGGCTTTCTTTTTTTTTGTCAATCTTCTTTCACTTTTCATTTTTCTGTTTTCTGTCTCTATTTTTTTTTTTTTTTGTCAATTGAGTAGATAGACTGAACTATCGCCCGGTTCACACTTCACCTAGTCAGTCTATTGAACAGGTGAAGAGGCTCATCCCTTGTTTCCTGTTTCGGATGTGGTGCCCGGTTTTCTTTTTTTTTTTTTTGTCAATCTTCTTTCTACTTTTCATTTTTTCTGTTTTCTCTCTCTATTTTTTTTTTTTGTCAATTGGAGTAGATAGACTGAACTGTCTTGTTCACACTTCACCCACGTCTATTGAACAGGTGAAGAAGCTCATCCCTTGTTTCCTGTTTAGGACGTGGTGCCCGGCTTTCTTTTTTTTTGTCAATCTTCTTCTACTTTTCATTTTTCTGTTTCTTTCTCTATTTTTTTTTTTTTTTTTGTCAATTGAGCAGACTGAACTATCGCCTGGTTCACATCAATCTACGTCTATTGAACAGGTGAAGAGGCTCATCCCTTGTTTCCTGTTTCGGATGTGGTTCCCGGCTTTCTTTTTTTTTTTTTTTTTGTCAATCTTTCACTTTTCCTTTTCATTTTTCTGTTTCTCTCTCTCTCTTTTTTTTTTTTTTTGTCAATTGGAGCAGATAGACTGAACTATCGCCCGGTTCACACTTCACCCACGTCTATTGAACAGGTGAAGAGGCTCATCCCTTGTTTCGTTTCGGATGTGGTTCCCGGCTTTCTTTTTTTTTTTTTTTGTCAATCTTCTTTCACTTTTCATTTTTCTGTTTTCTCTCTCTTTTTTTTTTTTTGTCAATTGGAGTAGATAGATCGAACTATCGCCCGGTTCACACTTCACCCACGTCTATTATTGAACAGGTGAAGAGGCTCATCCCTTGTTTCCTGTTTCGGATGTGGTTCCCGGCTTTCTTTTTTTTTTTTGTCAATCTTCTTTCACTTTTCATTTTTCTGTTTTCTCGCTATTTTTTTTGTCAATTGGAGTAGATAGACTGAACTATCGCCCGGTTCACACTTCACCCACGTCTATTGAACAGGTGAAGAGGCTCATCCCTTGTTTCCTGTTTCGGATGTGGTTCCCGGCTTTCTTTTTTTTTTTTGTCAATCTTCTTTCACTCTTTTCATTTTTCTGTTTTCTGTCTCTATATTTTTTTTTTTTTTGTCAATTGGAGTAGATAGACTGAACTATCGCCCGGTTCACACTTCACCCACGTCTATTGAACAGGTGAAGAGGCTCATCCCTTGTTTCGTTTCGGATGTGGTTCCCGGCTTTCTTTTTTTTTTTTGTCAATCTTCTTTTCACTTTTCATTTTTCTGTTTTCTCTCTATTTTTTTTTTTTTTGTCAATTGAGTAGATAGACTGGAACTATCGCCCGGTTCACACTTCACCCACGTCTATTGAACAGGTGAAGAGGCTCATCCCTTGTTTCCTGTTTCGGATGTGGTTCCCGGCTTTCTTTTTTTTTTTTTTTGTCAAACTTTTCCACTTTTCATTTTTCTGTTTTCTCTCTCTATTTTTTTTTTTTTTGTCAATTGAGTAGATAGACTGAACTATCGCCCGGTTCACAATTCACCCACGTCTATTGAACAGGTGAAGAGGCTCATCCCTGTTTCCTGTTTCGATGTGGTTCCCGGCTTTCTTTTTTTTTTTTGTCAATCTTCTTTCACTTTTCATTTTTCTGTTTTCTCTCCATTTTTTTTTTTTTTTTGTCAATTGGAGTAGATAGACTGAACTATCGCCTGGTTCACACTTCACCCACGTCTATTGAACAGGTGAAGAGGCTCATCCCTTGTTTCCGTTTCGGATCTGCTTCCCGGCTTTCTTTTTTTTTTTGTCAATCTTCTTTCACTTTTCATTTTTCTGTTTTTCTCTCTATTTTTTTTTTTTGTCAATTGGAGTAGATAGACTGAACTATCGCCCGGTTCACACTTCCACGTCTATTGAACAGGTGAAGAGGCTCATCCCTTGTTTCCTGTTTCGGATCTGCTTCCCGGCTTTCTTTTTTTTTTTGTCAATCTTCTTTCACTTTTCATTTTTCTGTTTTCTCTCTATTTTTTTTTTTTTTGTCAATTGGAGTAGATAGACTGAACTATCGCCCGGTTCACACTTCACCCACGTCTATTGAACAGGTGAAGAGGCTCATCCCTTGTTTCCTGTTTCGGATGTGGTTCCCGGCTTTCTTTTTTTTTTTTGTCAATCTTCTTTCACTTTTCATTTTTCTGTTTTCTCTCTCTATTTTTTTTTTTTTTGTCAATTGGAGTAGATAGACTGAACTATCGCCCGGTTCATACTTCACCCACGTCTATTGAACAGGTGAAGAGGCTCATCCCTTGTTTCCTGTTTCGGATGTGGTTCCCGGCTTTCTTTTTTTTTTTTGTCAATCTTCTTTCACTTTTCATTTTTCTGTTTTCTCTCTCTATTTTTTTTTTTTTGTTAATTGGAGTAGATAGACTGAACTATCGCCCGGTTCACACTTCACCCACGTCTATTGAACAGGTAAAGAGGCTCATCCCTTGTTTCCTGTTTCGGATGTGGTTCCCGGCTTTCTTTTTTTTTTTTTTTGTCAATCTTCTTTCACTTTTCATTTTTCTGTTTTCTCTCTCTATTTTTTTTTTTTTGTCAATTGGAGTAGATAGACTGAACTATCGCCCGGTTCACAATTCACCCACGTCTATTGAACAGGTGAAGAGGCTCATCCCTTGTTTCCTGTTTCGGATGTGGTTCCCGGCTTTCTTTTTTTTTTTTGTCAATCTTCTTTCACTTTTCATTTTTTTTTCTCTCTCTATTTTTTTTTTTTTTGTCAATTGGAGTAGATAGACTGAACTATCGCCCGGTTCACACTTCACCCACGTCTATTGAACAGGTGAAGAGGCTCATCCCTTGTTTCCTGTTTCGGATGTGGTTCCCGGCTTTCTTTTTTTTTTTTGTCAATCTTCTTTCACTTTTCATTTTTCTGTTTTCTCTCTCTATTTTTTTTTTTTTTTTGTCAATTGGAGTAGATAGACTGAACTATCGCCCGGTTCACACTTCACCCACGTCTATTGAACAGGTGAAGAGGCTCATCCCTTGTTTCCTGTTTCGGATGTGGTTCCCGGCTTTCTTTTTTTTTTTTTGTCAATCTTCTTTCACTTTTCATTTTTCTGTTTTCTCTCTCTATTTTTTTTTTTTTTTTGTCAATTGGAGTAGATAGACTGAACTATCGCCCGGTTCACACTTCACCCACGTCTATTGAACAGGTGAAGAGGCTCATCCCTTGTTTCCTGTTTCGGATGTGGTTCCCGGCTTTCTTTTTTTTTTTTGTCAATCTTCTTTCACTTTTCATTTTTCTGTTTTCTCTCTCTATTTTTTTTTTTTTTGTCAATTGGAGTAGATAGACTGAACTATCGCCCGGTTCACACTTCACCCACGTCTATTGAACAGGTGAAGAAGCTCATCCCTTGTTTCCGTTTCGATGTGGTTCCCGGCTTTCTTTTTTTTTTTTTGTCAATCTTCTTTCACTTTTCATTTTTCTGTTTTCTCTCTCATTTTTTTTTTTTTTGTCCCAATTGGAGTAGATAGACTTTGAACTTTTTTTTTTTATCGCCCGGTTCAACACTTCACCCACGTTCTTTATTGAACAGGTGAAGAGGCTTTTCATTTTTCCCTTGTTTCCTGTTTCGGATGTGGTTCGGTTTCTTTTTTTTTTTTGTCAATCTTCTTTCACTTTTTTTTTTCATTTTTCTGTTTTCTCTCTAATTTTTTTTTTTTTGGTCAATTGAGTAGATAGACTGAACTATCGCCCGGTTCACACTTCACCCACGTCTATTGAACAGGTGAAGAGGCTCATCCCTTGTTTCCTGTTTCGGATGTGGTTCCCGGCTTTCTTTTTTTTTTTTTTGTCAATCTTCTTTCACTTTTCATTTTTCTGTTTTCTCTCTCTATTTTTTTTTTTTTTTTGTCAATTGGAGTAGATAGACTGAACTATCGCCCGGTTCACACTTCACCCACGTCTATTGAACAGGTGAAGAGGCTCATCCCTTGTTTCCTGTTTAGGATGTGGTTCCCGGCTTTTTTTTTTTTTTTTGTCAATCTTCTTTCACTTTTCATTTTTCTGT
>JBBBDQ010001083.1:2930000-3040000 GCA_037127315.1 Ascarosepion bandense | reverse complement strand
AATTATTCTGAGGTGAATTTTTCTAATGCAGATAGAAGCTTACTTTTTTTCATTATTTTTATTTTTCAATGTAGTCTCCCAGAAGTGTCACACACTTTTTCCATCTGTGCACAAGCTTCCGTATTCCCTCAGCGTAAAAATATTTGGACTGATGTCTCAGCCAATCGCTCACAGCACTTTTGACTTCATCGTCAATTTCAAACTTCTTGCCTCTTGTGAACACTTTCAAGGGACCAAACAGGTGAAAGTCTGAAGGAGCAAGGTCTGAGCTGTAAGGGGGATGAGGGAGCAGTTCCCAGCCCAGCTCGTTGATGGTCTGCACCGTTTGGGCTGCTGTGTGAGGCCTTGCGTTGTCTTGATGCAAGACGACTCCATGTGACTGATGATCAAGGACAATTTTGTGTGCTGTCCCAACAAATAGGCTTAAAGTCCTTGCAATGTCATCCACTGTCATCCTTCTGTCAGACTGAATGAGGTCATTGACTGATTCGATCACCTCAGGAGACCTCAATTCTGTAGGCCTCCCAGGCCTGTCTTCATCCTCAACTCTGCCCCGTCTTTCTTTAAACAATTTAGCCCACTTGTAGACATTTCTTTGGCTGAAACGTGTGGTACCATACACAGTTGACATTCTCCTATGAATTTCAACTGGTTTGCACCCTTCAGCAACCAAAAACTTGGTAACTGACCTCTGTTCAATCATGGAGCATGATTTTTGGTCGGCCATCTTTGTTAATCTCCAAAATTCTCAAAGTTATTTTTCAATCTGCAAAAAAACATGAAATCCCTTTGAAAAAGAATTAAAGGAAAAAAATTTAAAAACAAAAAGTAAGCTTCTATCTGTATTAGAAGTCCTCATACCAAAAAATTCACCTTATTTACTGAATGACCCTCGTATTTAAATAACTACTAGGTGAATATGAATATTTAAGAGTATTAAAGGCTGAAGAGTCGACATGACTATGTTCGTCAAATGTTGATATCAAAAAGTAAAATAGTAAAAATGTTGTTTACTAATTTTTCTTCTTTATGTACCGTGTCACTTCAGGACGTGGGCGATCATGGACTTCCACTTGCCCCATCCCTTGTCGTTCTTAACATTTCTCCTCTTGATAGTTTCTTAAACCCCGCTCCGCCATTCACTTGCTCAAGCCTATCAAGTATGTCTCATGCTGTTTTTCCTTTCTCTCTATCCATTCTTTATTAGATTCTCCAAGCCCTCTTTCCTCATTATGTGTCCCAGAAACCTCAGCTATCTCTTCCTGGTGTCAGTTTTCTGTTCGTTTGTATCCTCTCCAAAATCTCGTCCTTACTCACATGTTCAGTCCATGTTATTCTCAGAATCCTTCTGTAGAACCACATTTCTGTTGCTTCGAGTTTC
The DNA here is from genome assembly GCA_037127315.1 of Ascarosepion bandense. Classification (NCBI taxonomy): domain Eukaryota; kingdom Metazoa; phylum Mollusca; class Cephalopoda; order Sepiida; family Sepiidae; genus Ascarosepion; species Ascarosepion bandense. Next base: position 3,038,619 of record JBBBDQ010001083.1, on the reverse strand, counting down.
TCCATCTTTGAAGAGATTTTCCTGCATTCGCTTCCATATAGGAGGACAGATATCACATAACAATATAGTACTTTTTTCTTTGCTTTCAATGAGATGCCCCCGTCCCTTAATACTCTAATCACTCTTTCGAATGCATCCTTGACTATGCCAGTAAGCCGTTGGACCTCAGTGTCGCACTTTCCGTCCTCAGAACGCTTCCCAGATATTTAAATTTATGTACCTGCTTGATTTCAATCTCCCCGACTTGTAATTGGGATTTTCGGCTCCTCTTTTTGCTAATGACCATGCATTTGGGTTTCTTGTAGTTTATTTTTACATATTTCTTTTCGATTTCTTTAGTTACTTTCGGTAGGAGGTTTTGTTTCCTTTCCGTGTCTGCTGTCAGCACTGTATTAATTCAGTTTCTTATATTCTTCTATTTCTCTCAGAATTGCCTCGGTGTATAGGCTAACTAGATCCGGTGAGAAGACACATTTTTGTCTTACACCCCTTTCTATTTTAATTCAATTATTGGTTTTATATTCATGCTTAGAGTTTTATTAATAATTCATATACAGCAAATATTGTAGATGTATAAAAAGTGGATCCAATATATTTTATAAAACTGTTATATTATTTGCTTATCTATATATATAAAAGGCAATCTGTGAGTCTGTGTGGGACTGTTCCCTATGCACGCCAACATTTTTTAAGCTACGCCATTCAAACTTTCGAGGGACACATATCTACGGGGAAACCAGGTCGACACATACTTTTTGAGTTTAAGTTCAGCAATTTTCCCTTTCGCACTTTTTGGTCAATGGAGCCGATTGTTTACATTTGCGCCGTAGAACATCTAAGATCTAAGATGGTTGCTAAATTATGTCACATAAATCAAATCACACGTGTCAAACGCGACTAAAATATTTTTTATAAAATAAAAAAGAGCCTTTATATTTAATTTTTATTCCGACGTTTTAAAAATACATTTGGTCAACCAAAAAATGTGAATAAAGAAAGCTTCACCCAATCCGAAAACGCCAAGACGCTAAGACAAGAGTGAGATTCGAACCCGTTCGTCATGATCTAAAAAAAGCTAATGCTCTAAATGCTCGGTCATCTCTCAAGTGTTGTAACCATTACAACACGCATTTGCATCTAAGAGTGGTGTCATCTGTCTCTTCCTGATGCCCAATATCAATTTCCTTTCTGTTTCCATCATTTCCAAGACCTCATCATTGCTCACATGCTCGATTCATGATATTCGCAGTATCCTTCTGTACAACTATATTTCAGTTGCTTCAATTTTTTCCTTCATCTTCGATGATATTGTCCAGCATTCACTGCCATATTGAAGGACGTACAGCACGTAGCAATCCAGTACACTCTTCCTTGTTTCGAGCGAAATTGTCCTGTTTCTTAATACCTTACTCAACTTCTGGAATGCTTCCTTCGCCATGCCAATTCGCCTTCGGATCTCTGTGTCTCACCTTCCGTCTTCTGTTATAACGCTTTCCAGGTATTTAAATTTTTGTACCTGCTTGATTCTAGTATCCCCGATCTGTATTTGGCATATTGGGTTTCCCTTTTTACTGATGACCATGCATTCGGTTTTCTTGCAGTTTATTTCTAGTCCTTTCTTGTTACTCTTCTCAGTTACCTTTTGTAGGAGGTCTTGTAGTTTCCTTTCTGTGTCTGATATCAGCACGGTATCATCTGCGTACCTTAGGTTGTTTAAATTGTGGCCTCCGATTACGAATCCAGGTATAACGTATTACGAAATTGAAAATAAATTACATATCAGGCGTTGAACATGACAGAAATGGAAGCAGACGGCTGTTAAAAAATGAGCGAATAAAACGCATCCTTCAGTATTGACTATAAATTTTTTTCTGTATCGTTACGGAACTATATTTTTGACAAATATTAAAAAAAATTAAAATCATATCTTAAATAAATATTCATAAACTGACGTTAATTTTCAATTAAAAAAAAAATTAACAATCCCATTTTATCCGTAAAAAAAGGATATTTTAATAAATATTTTGATCTCTTTGACTTTCCATACGATTAAAAAAATAACCATTATTTGCACCAAAGGGTCAGTGTTAAATTGTAAAGCTGAAACCCTCAGCTATTGACATTTTTTAACTGAAAATATAGCGTGATGTGTTGATTAAGGGCAAACGGACTGTTATATATCTGTGTGGCCACCCGAGGTTGAAACTAATTGAGATGATTTTTTTATAGATTGACACGATCGGACAAACACCATAGATAAGAACTGAACGACTCTTCTACAGATAAGGCAAATAAGAAGCTGGCTTGATCAAGTCTCATGGCGTGCTGTGAGCGATCAAAGGGTCCCAGGCCACTTACGTTTTTGTCTCAGATATTCTTGTCTGATAACGGAATGTTCGAGAATCTACGTAAAACGTCAGGGTAATTCCAAAAAAGGACGCAGCTAAAACTAGTGATTCCCAGAAGAATACAAACAATTCTTTAACATACACATCTATTGACATTAAACACAGACACGTTGCGAAATATATAAATTGAACATACTCAAACTTATACACAAGTATATGTGTAATTACATATGTGCATCTGCAGGCCTTTAACTGTAGTAAATTTGATTTCTTATCAATAGGCTAAAATTGGTTAAACTGTATATGTATGTATATAATAATGACTAGATATTCGTTTCCGACCACAACAATTTAATCAATCCCAGTTGCAGACGCCTGCTCAGGTCCATTTGTATTTCTTCAGTATTCACAGGGCCAACTTGTGGCGTATACTGCAAATATACCGACGAAACATTAATTACAGGCTTACGGCCATATCATGTTGAATACGCTCGATCACCGAAGTTAAACAACGTTGAGCCTGGTCAGTATTTAGATAGGTGACCACTTGGGAATACCAGGTGCTGTAAGCGTTTAATGACGGATGTGCGTTGTGGTGCAGTGGATATCGGCTCGGAAAGAGAAATCAGTGAGCCGAGTTCGAATTCCATTTAAATACCTTGAATTCACTTAAGCACTGGTACTCTTGGGAAAAGTATTTATCCGTCCCTTCCTCCGTCCAGTTATGGGTTAAATAACAGCGTAGGACTTGGGGGCCCTGCCCTTGAAAACAAATCCCAATGAATCTTGATACTCGAAAAGAAAAAAAGTATTACTAGACACAAAAACTTATATAAAAAACAACAATAAATTGTTGAAAGAAAAAGGTATTACCAGCAATAAATAAATAAAATTTAGTTGGCAATAAATGACCCGCCGAGGTTGATATGCCATAAAAACAAAACAAACCAACCAACCTTAGTTACAATTTCGAGCAGAACGCCTAAAATAAAGTCGTCGACAATTTGAACAAGACTAGTAAGCTCAAATATCGACAGATTCTGAACAGTTCCGTCGATTTCACAAAGAAAGCTTCACCCAATCCGAAAACGCCAAGACGCTAAGACAAGAGTGAGATTCGAACCCGTGCGTCATGATCTAAAAAAAAGCTAATGTTCTAAATGCTCGGTCATCTCTCAAGTGTTGTGACCATTACAACACGCATTTGCATCTAAAAGTGGTGTCATCTTTTGTGCTATAACTTAATTTACTGAAAATTTTAATGTTCCATTGGAGTTTAGATCAATCAGTTGAGTGCCATACGTAATACACGCTTTAGGCGATCATGTCTCGAAAGAGACATGACTGACTTTATAGAACATTATCCCGCAGTAGGTTGCCATTGCTTTCTGCGGTAGACTGGTTGCCAGCCAAGGCTATAGAATCCAGTCTGTTCTATTATTTAACCCATAACTGGAGGGAAGAGACGGATTAATACCTTTCCCAAGGGTATTTGTGCAAAAGTGAATGCAAGGAATTCAACTGGAATTCGAACTCGGCTCCCCGAATTGTCGTTCTGAGTCGATAGCCACTGCACCACATCCCTCATAAGTATTTAGATACTTTAGACAAAATTATTGCTCATTTTTAAATGAAATAATAAAATCAATTCTTTTTTAGAAATGTATGTATTAAACTATTTTAATAAAACTAATAGAGTACATAATATCAATAATGATTATATATAATCTGCAGACAGGTCTGTTTCGCTGTATCACAGCTCATCAGTACGGTTAGACAGCCGATTGCTTTTTACCCAATATTGAAACCCGACCGAATTGGCGTCAGTCGGCGACTCTGAGCTACGGACGCTCGGTAGAATGAGGCACACTTTTTAGCGTGTATATTATTATTATACACGCCTAATAGCTGAGAGTGTTCTAATTCATTGCTGAATGAACGATGAGTATATATATATATATATATATATATATATGCAAAAAATCTAAACGTGAGCCAAAACCTACCGCGGTATCACACTACGGTTCTTCAGGGTTCTCTTCTGGGTGTTCAAGACAATTAAATTATAGTTAAGTTAGCGCCAGTTCTAGCGATTTAGTTTCTTATAAATAATAAATAGTGTTAGTTTCACTGTGATTATATATATATATATATATATATATATATATATATATATATATATATACGGGATAAAAATAATGAGAAACAACAAAATATGGATTTATTGTTGGGTAGCCAAGATTGTAATGTTTCGGTTGTTATAACCATCATCATTTCTCAAAAAAAATTTTCATTTTACATTGCCGGAATTTATTTTTCATTTTTCTTTATATATATATATATATATACAGTTTGTTCGTATATATCTGATTTGCATTCGAACCTTTTTCACTTTATTAATAAACTGATTCGTAATTTCTCAATACATAATTTTCTTTAAGTTCATGCAATGGCTTCATAGACATCTTCTGATATCAAACATAGATATACTCCGATATGTAGTTCAGGTATACAAACTGTACTTTACGCATTGAATCAGGCACGCAAAAGTGAATCTTCTCAGTGGAGAACAAAAATAAAATTATGGAATTAGAAACGGGTTGTGTGTGTGACAAAAACAAAGCCGTTGATGCGATCATCATTTGCACGAAATTCAGAAATTCCGTTCAACAAATGCATGAGATCCTCTCCACAAAAAAAAGTTAGATAAATAATATCAATACTGTAATGAAGACACAGAACCTATTCACTCATCTCAAATAAACAAAATAACAAATATACGAAATTAATGGATTTTATAAAAGAGATGAAGAGAAAGAATGACTTTTCAGTGTTGACTAAGAAAGCGATCGTATCTATACGCAACCTTCTCTTTATATGTTACTACGAATATGGGTAATCAGTAGAAAGCTTAGCAAATTTATTGTTAGCAAAGCTTACTGATGCTGATGCTCCCTTGGCAATCGATCTAATTCGTTCACCTAAAAAAAGAAGATCACTTACTTTTATTCTGGCAAACAACTTAGTCAGTCACGTCATTTGTGAAAGATGGAAATAAGAATACGAAATAATGTCAAAACGAAAAGAAATAAAAATAGACGTTCCGGTTACTTTTAAAATCTCTGCAAACACGAGAAAGTCTCCGAATAGCTTATTTTTTTCCTCGACACTTAGCAAACTTTGATGGTGTGTAAAGACAGTTTTCTACACAATACTTCAACCGCGTCATCTTCAATTGAAACATTCTTCTTCTTCTATGTGCCTTGTTCTTTCAGGACGTAGGCGATCATGGCTTCTCACATCTCCCTGTCCCTGGTGGCTCTTAGCACGCTTTCTCCTTTTACACCACGCAACCTCCGTTCTGTCGTACACTAGCTCAAGCCCATAAATCTAGAATATAAATGTATAGAAACTAGCATGGTCACAAAATAAGGGATAAGTTTATATAGTGATTATAATATAGAATTGATCCTCCATTTTATATCCATATTATAATTTCTTATAAACGGTTTGCATATATATTCTTCTTCTATGTGCCTTGTCCTTTCTGGACGTAGGCGATCATGGCTTTCCTCATCTCCCTGTCCCGGATGGCTCTTAGCACGCTTTCTCCTGTTGCATCATGCAACCCTCGTTCCCTCATACACCTGATCAGATCCTTCAAATATGTTATCCGCTGCTTTCCCCTGTCATTTTTCCCTCTATTTGGCCTGTTTGTATCAAGTTCTCCAAGCCCTCCTTCCTCATTGCATGTCCTAGGAACTTTAGTTGTCTCTTCCTGATGCTCGGTATTAATTTCCTTTTCGTTTCCATCATTTCCAAGACCTCATCATTGCTCACATGCTCGATCCATGATATCAGCAGCATCCTTCTGTAGAACCACATTTCAGCTGCTTCAAGTTTTTCCTTCATCTTCGAAGATATTGTCCAACATTCACTGCCATATTGAAGAACCAACATTACATAGCCATCCAGTACTCTCCTCTTGGTTTCTAGTCAGACATTACTAAGCAATACTCACTTAACAGTGACTGCTATTTCCCTTCCAGTAAAAAAGCATCGACAATAATCTTGTGTTTAATTCCGCCATTAAAACGCTTGTGTTATCAGGAAGGCCGAGGTATCAGAATGGTAAAAAAACATATTTAACCATCTATGGAAATGGTCTTGTCACATTTGCTTCTTTTTCTATGTGCCGGGTCTTTTCAGTGCGTATGCGAACATAGCCCTCCACACCTCCCTATCCCCTGTAGCGCTTAACACTCCTCCTCCTGTTATGCCGCTCAAACCCCGCTTCGCCATCCATCTACTCAAGTCTCTCAAGTATGTCATACGTTGCTTTCTTTTGACTTTCCTTCCCGCTATCCGTCTCGTAAGCATTAGATTCTACAAGCCATCTTTCCTCACTACGTGTCATAAAAAAACTTCAGCTGTCTTTTCCTGATGATATGTATAAGTTTCCTTTTCGTGTCTCTCTTCTTAAAGACATCTTCGTTGCTCACATCTTCTATCCATGGTGTCCTCACTCTTTTCTCTCACTATAACCCCCTGTCCCTTAGCGGCCATCTTGCCTTGCTTAGGATGAGATGATTTAGAAACATATGAGAAGAGTAATAAGAAAATATCATATATCTGTTTGTTTTCCCAATTGATCGATTACATTGTCTCTGACAAACAACATGGCAGCCCAGTGAGGAGATATTTTCTCAAAAGAACTAATGTTAGAACAGAGCGCAAGGCGAATATGAGACATTAAGCAACCTTAGCAGAAAGTAGAAGTCGTTTTACCAATTTTGTATTTCATGAGTGCAATCTTTGCATCACTTGGAATTCGTCTATGCAGAAACAAGGTTATTTGTATAGCCACGCTTTCTCAATTAGTCGAAGTCTTCTAATCATTTTGCGAAACATTCTTTCAAATGAATATGTCTCAATGTGCTGTTTATCATGGGAGATCATTTTTATCTCTTGAAAATATCCATTATTATTGTAAAATATTTGTTTGGCAACGATCACTTAGTCAGTTAAGTGCCATACGTGATACACGCTTGGGCGATCATGTCTTGAAAGAGACATGACTGACTGGGCAGAAGATTATCCCGCAGTAGGTTGCCATTGCTTTCTACGGTAGACTGGTTGCCGACCAAGGCTATAGAACCCAATCTGTACTGTTATTTAACCCAAAACTGGAAGGAAGAGACGGATTAATATCTTTCCCAAGGGTATTTGCGCGTAAGTGAATACAATGAATTCGGCTGGAATTCGAACTCGGCTCCCCGGTTTCTCGTTCCAAGCCGATATCCACTGTGCCACAACGCACGTCCCACTACTGAACCTAGTTTCGAAAAGCATATTTAAATGGTAGCGATATTTGGTTTGTAAGCATCTTAAAAGAACTTGCCAATATGATGTGTTGATATTTGCTAAGCTAAATTCCGCCTGGTAGCAACGGCACACGGATTTGGAAAGAATCTGCTTGCAATCAAAATCCTTGTTTTTGTCTAGATTGAGACACCGATCGCTGAAGAACGCAGACACCTCAGCCATCGAGATAATCAATATTTCTTTCAAAATCATTTCAAAAAGAATAAGCAGTTCATTATTGAACAGAAATATATGATTAATTTGATTATTTCCATCAATGTTTCAAATCCTCATCTCTGCATTCTTTCTCGTCATCTTGCGTTATCTACTTGTGTTTTTCACAAAACTTTTCATAGTTTTTCTTTCGAGCTAGTCACAAAGTTTGTAATTTTTTCTCTTCTTTTAGATACCATAAGGAGTTTTGGCTAATTTCATGATAAAATTTGATAGTATCGTAAAAGTTTTATAGCGGTAGCCGAAGGTGTAACACTAACACTTCCGGAATAGCCTAGTCTTAATATGCTTCTTCATTTTAAGGAGATTGAAACTGCGATCTAGTTATTTGTAGAGTGTTTTGCTGGATATTTCTCGCTGAACACTGAAGTTGATAACGATTAAATAGAGGCATTACAATAATTGTTATACAGTAAATGGAAAGAATATTGGAAACATCTTGAACTTTCAAGTAAATTTATTTCAATATGGGGTAGATCTGCCTTCTGCAGTAATTACAGCTTTAATTCTGTGTGGTGTCGTTTTATACAGTTTGAATTATTTCCAGAAGAATATTTATTCATTCTTCAACTAAAACAGACAAGTTCTCCCAATGATGGTGGTTTTCTCGCTTGTTTTTCTAAAATGGACCTTAAACTTCAATGATGTTGAAATCTGGCAACAGTGCTAGATAGATAAGGTATTCTACTTCCATAGAATGTTTCTCGTGCCATTTAACAACAAATTTAGCAGTATGAATGGGTGCTTTAATACCCTGAAAGAGGGCATTTTTCTCCGGAAACTGTTTCTGAATCATACGATAACATTGATCACTTAATATTCATAAAAGCAAACGTCATACCAAATGTACCACGGTTGGTATGACGCTTGCTTAATAACGTAATTGTCTGGATTTCAGTTCCTGGTAGTCGATGCGCACTGCTGATGAGTCCCAAATATTGAACGAAACAGCCATCCAGTGCTTTCTGTATTCTGTTAAATTCAAATCCTCCTACAATTTCTGTGTATATATAACCTCTGTGGGTTATTTAATGCCCAAAAGGTGGGGTATTAAGGTATTTTTTTAAATGTTTGATTATAGTGAGAAGCTTGGTTTAGTCAGATTTAGATGAATTTTTCCTTATCATTTTGTATTTAATAATGCATTGCTGGTAATAATATTTTCCTTCAAAAATATTTTTTGGCAATAATTTCTTTCCTTCAAAAATGTATTGTTGATAATATTTTTAATTCAAAAATATATTTTTTTCTATATAAGTCTATTTTTATACTTTCGTAGTGTTTTGATCCCAGTTTGGGGGTTAGCTGGGACCCTCACTGGTGCTACCACTCCGGGTCAAGGAGGACATGGGCGCAACAGCAATTAAGAGGTGGTTCCATGCTTCTCACAACCTCCTAATCAGAGGCCTTGTTGCCGGATGCAGTTTATCGTCATACCCAGCACCTATATATATATATATATATATATATATATATATATATATATATATATATATAAGATTGTATAAGCGTGCGCTAATTCATTTATACATTATGTATATATTTTTAGAGAGGACTTTTTATCCGACATTATTTTATTGCTGTAAACGTTATTTTTGTGGGTACATATGTTTTTGTTTTTCTCCTTTTAGAGATGCATTTAGTTTTATGTGTTTTTTCCTCTGTTTATCCTGCTTGATTATGTTTGTCGCTTTGATGTGTAGCTTCCGCGGAAGATAAACGTTTATCTGATTTTCTTTCATTATTTTTTGTTTTTATGTTCGTCTTTTCACTAAACTACAGAAATGTATTCCTCATCAGCAACCTACTCTTGGATTTTTCCTTTTTCTGTTTTTTTTTTCCTTTTATCTCTTGCCCCAGCTGATTCTTTTTTCTCATACGTTGTTCTGCAGTATCTCCCCACTTTCCAATTTTCATAACTTTTCTTCGTTTCTCCCATCTTTCCAAGCTCTTTTCCCGACAATTTCTCTAAACTTTAACTTTCCACGTGAAAATCTTTTCTTTTTCTTACCCATCCCTGAACCCAATATATCAACCGCAAACCGCATTCGAACCCCTAAACACTCCTTACTACTTTTGACGCTTTCATCATTTCACTAGTCTTTCTTCCTCACTTTCTCCCCAAAACAGAACAGAACACGAAATATTTGGTCAATGTCCAAGAGATGTGAGGAGAAAACGGACCCGGTCATAATTCACCCAATCAGCAGTCTGCTTAGCTCTGGGCCACGCCCATAGCCAGTGCCCGGATCGGAGACCCCTCACCAAATTAGGTAAAAATATCTATTTTCTGATTTATGGCCCGAAGGGAAGCCTGACTTAATTTTGTATAATCAGCAAACGGCAAACAGCAAGATTATAAGCGTGTGTGTTTGCGTGCATCTCTCCATATTTGTCCATTTCTTGGACCGACTTTCTTGGCTCTAGAATGCGTTGTCTGCCTTCATATGGAAGTAGTTGAGTTATTTATTATAGACACTCATAGGTTGGCCACATGTGTGCTCCCCGCGCGCCACTGACTCTCAAATATGCACGTTACATCAGGCGAATACTTGTGTTTCTCACACTTTATAATCGATTTCTTTATTTCTTCTTTTTCTCTATTAATCTTGCCACTTTCAGTCTTTTGATTTCTCGATCTTTGGCGTCTTCCATTTCATTACTGTGCCCCTTTCTTTCTTTTTTATCTTTTTTTTTCTTTTCGCTTTCCTTTCATCGTCCCCTTTTCAATCTTTTGCTCCTACGTCTTTTCTTAATTCTTAAAGAGTTTCCTTCTTTTCTCCCTCTAATTGTTTCTTCTCCTATTTAAACTTAATTGTTTTTCTTGACCAGTCAAGAATTGTGCGCAGGTATTTTTTTTTTATCATATCACCCCGAGCAAAGCGGTAACGCCACTGATGCGCAGGGGGCTACGTAAGAGTGAAAAGATTAGAAAAGAGAAAAGCCGGAAACCACATCCTAAACAGGGGACAAGGGATGAGCCTCTTCACCTGTTCAATAGACGTGGGTGGAGTGTGAACCGGGCGATAGTTTATTCTGTTTACTCCAATTGAAAAAAAAAAGAAAAAGAAAAGAGTGAAAAGATTGGAAAAGAGAAAGCCGGAAACCACACCCTAAACAGGGAACAAGGGATGAGCCTCTTCACCTGATCAATAGACGTGGGTGGAGTGTGAACCGGGCGATAAAAGAAATATTTTTATATCCGTTTATTCAGGTTAAGTGATTATTGTGGTTTGTCTTTTGTCAGACGTTCTTGCTAGTTTAGATTCAGAATATAAAAATGATCCCCCGCTTTATGACCGTACAAGCCTTAATCATGTTTCCAACTATTCAGTCAGTTAAGTGCCATACGTGATACACGCTCTGGGTATTTGTGCTTAAGTGAATGCAAGGAATTCAACTGGAATTCGAACTCGGTTACTTATTGCCTGTCTGAGTATATTCATATCTATCTATCTATCTCTCTATCTATCTATCTATCTCTCTATCTCAGTGTATTCATATCTATCTATCTATCTACCTGTCTATCTATCTATCTATCTATCTATCTATCTATCTATCTATCTATCTGTCTGTCTGTCTGTCTATCTATCTATCTATCTATCTATCTATCTATCTGTCTGTCTCAGTCTATTCATATCTATCTATCTATCTATCTATCTATCTATCTATCTAAGTCTATTCATATCTATCTATCTATCTATCTCAGTCTATTCATCTATCTATCTATCTATCTATCTATCTATCTATCTATCTATCTATCTATCTAAGTCTATTCATATCTATCTATCTATCTATCTATCTATCTATCTATCTATCTATCATCCATCTATCTCAGTCTATTCATATCTATCTATCGATCTATCTATCTATCTATCTATCTATCTATCTATCTATCTATCTATCTATCTATCTCAGTCTATTCTATCTATCTATCTATCTATCTATCTATCTATCTATCTATCTCAGTCTATTCATATCTATCTATCTATCTATCTATCTATCTATCTATCTATCTATCTATCTATCTATCTCATTCTGTTCATTATCTATCTATCTATCTATCTATCTAATTCTGTTCATTATCTATCTATCTATCTATCTATCTATCTATCTCAGTCTATTCATATCTATCTATCTATCTATCTATCTATCTATCTATCTATCTATCTAACTGAACATTGGCTATCTGCAGTCTCGTTTCATTTACATCTACAAAATTGACGAATTTGTAAGTTATGGACAACACAATTTATTGTAAAAATGTTTTCATTATAATTATAATAATTGTTCTTTTCTTTATTTGTTATATTGCTATATCTCTGTTTAGCTCGCTTTGCACAAGCGAACGTGCATATTTGAGATGCTTGCTGAAATGTCTACGCAGAAGTTCATGGCATACTTTTAAAAGTCCTGTTCACTTGCAACGTTCAAAACTGCTTTCCTTTTCAAAATTTTACGTACATTTTATAAATGTTTCTGAAAACAGGTCACAAATATCAGAAAATGATATAATTAATAGCGGGTGACAATGTTTTATCGCTTCATTATAGTTTTAGTTTCATTATATTTAATTTCTTTTTTTCTGCATGTTTTGTTTTGTTTATTTCAGACAATTTGTTAAATGACAGTCGATAAATAGATAAGACACACGGTAACACAAATGAACTAAAACATGAACTCAAAAAAGTAAAATATCAGATCCAAAGTTCCGGGCGGAGAGGAACCTAAACGAAAGGTAGAGACTCGTCTTGGAAAATAGACAAGAACCCGATCCCGTTTATGCGGAGTCTGTGGAGTTTTACCCGACCGTACGCGCCCGGAATGCACCACATTAAAAGCCTACCTTATGTCACATCACGCCTTTTGTGGAGAGGGCTCGGGTAAATAATCAGATTTCCGCGCGAAGTCTAAGCTGTCAGACAAATTCTGTGAATTCGAGTAGAGAAAGACTCAATCGGAGGTCGGTCTATGGACTGAGACTCAGATAAAAATAAAAAAAAAATAGGCTTAGTGCCTGATTCCGCGTATTCGGGCCTGGGCCAGTTTTGACCTTTAGACAGAGTGTGCGCTCAGGTTCCCCATGTTAAAACTCACCTTGTGCTTCATCCTGTTTTAGCTGCTGATTCAGGAAAAATACCCACAGTTCTGCTAAAGCTTTAGCTTGATGGACTCTCTGACTCATTTGAGGCATCTCTACTGGCAGATGCTCGTCTGAGAAAAAACAAATACGACCGATCCTGTGCATGCTTGAGTTGGGGAATGATTGGATGTACACGATCGGAAATCCTACATTAAAATCGACCTTGTGTCATATCCATCCTCTGTGAGAAGCATTAGATTAATTACACAGAGTTCAGCCCTAACACTAGTTTGTCAGATTCTCTGTCTTCGATTTACGAGAAACTCAGCTCGGCTTGGGAAAGTAGTCAACAAACACGATATTTTTGCCCGAGTGAACGCGCTCAGAAACTTTGTTAAAACCTATCTTGCTTGTTCAAATCAGTCGGGGCTTCGTCGACGGACAGTGACAGGGATTCTGAAAAGAATAAGCAAGCATAGTGCCCAATACCGCGTATGCGAAGGCTGGGTAAATTTTTCACCCCGAATTCTACAAGTGTGGATACATGGGGTAAATAATCAGATTTCTGCGACAGCTCGAATATATATCAACAGTCGGGCTCTATGAGTAAATATCCAGAGTTCCACGAGAGCTTGTCGTCAAGCAGTCTGTCTTCGGGAAGTGTACAACTCAGTCGCAATTCTCTGTACGGACGGAGACACCAAAATGCAATGTAAAGCTGGGTAAATTTTGACCACTTTCCAGATTGTACGCATTTCGTCTTTCTGGGGAAATTTCAGGTAAATTATCAGAGTTTTCAGCAGTGCTTCCTGTCAGACTGAGACTCAGTTCGAAGACAGAGAGATTGACAATTGCGAGCTCGTCAGCGGACTGTCATAACTCCGTAGTTCCGAGAGAGCTGACAATTGTCAAGCTTCTGTTGGGAATCTGTCTTCTGACGAAGACTCGGCTGAGAAAAATAGACAATGCGTTGTGCCCGACCCCGCGGTTGCTGGAGATGGGTAACTTTACGCACTCGCGTTACCCACGTTAAAACCGACCTTGTGTCACATCCCTTGGGAAGACTTCGTGAAAAATCTAGAGTTCAAAGTTCTTTATTTTCAATACCTAATTATTTATGTTGCTCTTCTCTTGTAACTCGTGTTTTCTTCTCTCTCCCTCATTTTTAATTTTACCTTCTTTTATAGAGAAAGCAACATTTTCCTTATCTTTAATTAATTCGTCTCTTTTCACCCCTTTTTTCAATTTTCTTCAGATATTTCTTTGTCTCCATATTCCTCTTCGAAAGATCTATATGTATCCAATTTTTCTACTGGTTTAAACACGTTTGCTCCTTTTTACACCTGTTTTTGTTTATATTTTTTTATTGTCTCAGAACCCCAAACTCTGTTCGACTGTTTTGATGGTTGTTGCGTGTGATTTTCTTATTCGTTAAATATATTTACAGGTGCATTCTTTATTTTCTTGAGATTCGTTGAACTGCTATGAAATTGAACAAATGGCCAGCTTTTCAAATTGTAAATGCAAATTCATTTAAATGACTTCATACCTTTGTTTTGTTTTTGTCCCTTTTTGGGCCGAGTACAAATCAGCCGGTGCTGTGTCTACGGGCGGAGATAATACAAACTGCCCGGTGCCCCTGCTTCTGGCGCTTGCTAATTTTTTTACCCGTTTTAGTAGGTAGACCTTCGGGTAAATATCGAGATATCCGAGAGAGGTCTAATAGTGTTCGTTAGAGTACCGTTGCAGTCCATCGAGACAATATTATAACTGTTACTAGTATTTACTAATATTATAACAATGGCGCATTCACAAATTACCCAGATGCTCATAATTATAGGTTTTACTTCATCACGTTTGGATTTGTCTGGTGTGAGGTTAAGCTAATTCCCAATCAGGGAACATCTTATGACTGTTTGGTCAAATTGAAGAGTTAGCTCTGTCAACGTGCTAATTCATGCATGTTGTCTGTCACACATTGTGGCATCCCAGTGACGAGAGATTTTTAGTTTAAGTCAAGACATGAGACTCTGTAACAGAGAGCGAAAAGAAATCGATATTTTTTACTTTCTCAAAGACATTAGTGTTAAGTGAACATGGGTTCAAATTCCTTTCTGTGCATTCCACTGATAACCGTCACTTGGGGCAGTGCTTCTCAAACTATCTGATGTGGCGGACCGGTAGTTTTTTTTTTTCCAATGTGCCAGGGACCGGCAAGCAAAGCAAGCCAATCCAGCTGAGTAAGAGGTGGGGGAGACTGTGAACCCCGGAATTTTTTTTTTTTTTTTTTTAGATATGCACTATTTCATGGACATTTTGAGACTATCTGTAATAAACATGAGGACATGATATCTTGTTCATTCTAAGGGCAGTCATCAATGACGTAACAAGTCTTCCCAGTGTACTACTGACCGTTACCATATTCGTGCTATATTAGTTATGGCCACTGGTTTCGAGGGTATATATTTTTAAAAATCCAGAAAAATATTTAAAGTTAATATCAATACTTCGTAAGCAATTTAATAAAAGGCATTAATCTTATAAAAAAATAGACAAACAGTAAAACAAAATATTAATTTTAATTAATTTAAGACGTATTTAAAATATATGATATGTATATATGATGGATATATGAATGGAACAAAGTCTGATGCGTATTCAGTTCACTGTTTTGCTGTTCATTATATCGCATTCGTTAGTTGGATAGCAATAACTTTTAACATGAGTGAGTAAATGAACAATGTAGCCATAATAATATAAAACTCAAATGAAAATGTAAAAAAAAAAAACGAAAACGAGTCAAATATCCTGGCAGTCTCTCGTGGCATAGAGTATTACTATTGTTTCTTTCTTTTCTGAAAAAAATCTCCGCGTACCGGCAGGCGATGGCTCGTGTACTGGCGATGGTACGCGTACCACACTTTGAGTAGCACTGCTCTAGAACTTTCGAAAGCACCACAAGATGGAAAATTCTAGTAGAGACCTCCGAGAAGAATTACCTGAGGTTTTAAAGACCTTTTTTAAAAAAGAGATATCTAAACTTTTAAAATTATTTTGAAAAAAAAAAAAGAAAACAAAGAAGGATATCTGATTTAAAAGTATTTTTTTTTTAAAAAAGCGATACCTAAGGTTTAAAAGTCCCTTTTTTAAAAAAAAGAAACATTTTTCTTGAAGCTTTAATTTTAATTCTAATTCAAAGCTAATAGATTAAATTTAGTATTCTTAATAAGTAAATACTTTGGTGTATTTCAAACTGAATTAAAACTGATTAAAATATTTTTCTATCTATCAGTAAAATCAATAAATTCGTCCATATATATACAGATTTGTCAACATATTTAAAAAAATCTTTCAAAAATATAATATATAATTTTATGAAATCTTATTTGAGAAAAAATAAAAAGATTTATAGTTTAATTAATCTGAATTAAAACAAATATTAATTTTAGTTGTAAAATATCACAGAAAGGCATCTTTTTGAAGACCGAGTGGATTATTTTTTGAATGATGAGTGATTAGACAGCCTGTTGTTTGGAAAATTTCACTAAGGGGGACAATAACTAGAAAAATTACATGATGTATGTTTTTACCCTGCTCTCCAACTGAAGTGAGTTGTGACACAAGGTCGGTTTTTAAAGCGGGGAAGTTGAATATAAATGCTCAGGCCACTGGTCAAAGATTACCCAGCTCTTGAATACATGGTAACTCAGTACAAAGCTTGTCTTAGCGTGTTTAATTTTGTCTTTTCTGGTTTGAGTAACAGTCATTTTTTTGTCTGTTTACTTTTGTTAATTTTAATTTGGTTACTTTTAATTAATTAAGGCTTAACACGTAGGAAATTCTTCGGACCCCACTACCCGAAAAGGAACGATAAAAAATAGTTGGTCATGGCAGAACGTAAATTTCTTTCGATCTGCGTGAGACCAGGAAAGCTAAGATTCTTCGTTACTTGAAAAATGGCACGAATTGGTCAGCAAACCCTGCCAAAAGCGAAACGTGCCGGAACTGGGAAAACCTAAGCATGGAGTAGACAGACACAAAAGAAATAGACGAGAACGACTCGAACGCCGATGGCTGTACATCTTTTCAAACCTTTCTGATTGGGAACATGAAAGCCGTCAACTGGTCTGGTTTCACACCGACGGCGAATTCAGATCAAAGAACATTGAAGAATTCGCAAATGACGGACTGCTTCATTTTTTACCCTATCAATCTTTTTCTCTTTTCTTTCATCTACTTTAATTAGTCCATTTTTCCCTTTTTTTCCTTTTGCTCATTCTTTATTTTCAATGCCTAATTATTTATGTTGCTCTGCTCTTGTAAGTTGTGTTTTCTTCCCTCTCTCTCATTTTCAATTTTACCTTCTTTCGTAGGGAAAGCAACATTTTCCTTATCTTTAATTAATTCGTCTCTTTTCACCCTTTTTTTTTCAATTTTCTTCAGATATTTCTTTGTCTCCATATTCCTCTTTGAAAGATCCATATGTGTCCAGTTTTTGTACTGGTTTAAACACGTTTGCTCCTTTTTACACCTGTTTTTGTTTATATTTCTTTATTGTCTCAGAACCCCAAACTCTGTCCGACTGTTTTGATGGTTGTTGCGTGTGATTTTCTTATTCGTTAAATATATTTACAGGTGCATTCTTTATTTTCTTGAGATTCGTTGAACTGCTATGAAACTGAACAAATGGCCAAACTTTCAAATTGTAAATGCAAATTCATTTAAATGAGTTCATATCTTCGTTTTCTTTTGTCCCTTTTTTTCATAATTTTAAAAAATGATTTTTTGCCCTCGTTTCTTTAAAATCCTTTGACGCATCTTTTTTTTCAAACTTTTTATCTTTCATGATTTATTTGTTCACAGTTCATTTCTGCCTTTAACACCAATTTTCTCTTTTTTACAAAAAGACTTTCTACATTATTCAGATTATTGTACTCATTTTTGCTGCCATGTTTTCGAGGTTTCGGACATTGTACGCTCCGGTTATTTCGAATAAAGGGTTCGGTTCGAAATTCCCTGAAGAAGGCCGGAGCGTACAACGACCGAAACGTTGTAAACGCTCACAATCTGGTCATAACACATTACATTGCATTTAAATATAGGGTTCTGTTATCATTTCGAGCTCTCACGCTGTGTGACGTCATAGAATCTCATTACAAATTTGCGAACTGCGTTTGCTATTTTTGGTAACTGTTGCCGTTGCTTAGCGGAGTTTTATGTCAACAGAAGCTAAAATCCTCGCTGATGGTGGATGTTTTTGTGTTAACGTCCTTGTAAACTCTTTGAAGATGGCTCATGTGAGCCGAAGCTTAGAACCAACATAATAAAAAATTATCCAAATGAGAATCCCTAAAATTTTCTCAGATATAAATTTCCCTGAAATCGACGAGGGGAGAATATTTTTTTTACTGCTTATATCAGTTTTAATGACAGTAAATCATTATAAGTATTTTGCAAGTAATCCACTTATGCTTCTTAAAAATATCTGTCTGAAGTTTTATTTCATAGCCCAATGGATGAAAGCGCCGATAGTTCTGCTAGCTTGCGAGTTCAAGCCTTCAGTCAGGCAGTGCAGAAATATACATCAAACTCAATAAAAAGGCCTATAAACATCAAAAGGATGCATTTACTATTATGAGTTGTGACATTCTCTCTGAAGAACAGCAAACGTGACTAGACCACAATAAAACCAACATACCTCAGTGGATCAAAGAAAAATAACCAAATGTGAAGGACTCCTTTGGAAGACAGGATGATAATGTCAATAAAATTTAAGGAACTAGTTGGAAAATATTTGTAGCCAGGGCCGTAGCTGATGCTAAAAAAAAACACCGGTCACAGAGAAAATTGCCCGGATTTATTAGTTTACAATGTGATGAGGTCATCAGTGTCATCCGTTTCCAGAAACTATGATTTTTTCGGCTATTCCAATGGAAATTAGGTACAGAACTTGAACGTTAACGAAAGCAGGAAATCGGGTTCGGACTTTCTCAGTATAACCAGTCTTTTCTCCTAAAATTAATAAATAAACAGATTTTTACTGCGTTCATTCGGATGTTTTTTTTTTCGTTTTTCTTTCTTTCTTTCTTTCTTTCTTTCTTTATTCGTGAATTGTTTAGTTTGATTTCTGACGAAGACATTTTTCACTATGATTGCACGGATCGGCCCGGACCCGTTGTGCGCCGGTAGTGAGATACGCTCATGTTTGTAGCAAACCGCAGAACTCAGACCTTCTCTATCCAGTGATAATGCGCCTACATTATCTAAAATCAAGAGCTCTTTTCTTTACAGGCTCCAAAGGAGAATCAGTAATGTGATAGGTACCGACCTGGAGGCTCGACTACAGTCACTTCCCCACCGACGAAATGTGTCCTCCCTTTGTCTGTTCTATAAATACTTTCATGGCTTCTGCTCCAACGAACTTAAGTCACTGGTGCCTCCTCGACAGGTGTTTATTCGTGCAACCAGATTGGCAAATGGGTCCCACCCATTCACAGTTAGACGACAATTCTACTCCTGCAGCTTCTTCTCTCGCACTTCCCACCTGTGGAACTCGCTCCCATATTCTTGCTTTCCTGACAGCTACAACCTTCAGGAATTCAAATGCAATGTCAAAACCCATCTGTTCTTTCACCACCCCGTATATCCTTCTCTTTCTCTCCACCTTTTGAAACTGTCATCACACCTGTATTTCCATCATTCTATTGCTCCTCTCTATCTGGTTCGTCTTCCTCTTCACTCCCTTCTAATTAATCTTTTTACACTTATGTAGCCCCCTGCACATGAGTGGCATTACCGCCTTGCTCAGGGTGATATGATTATATATATATATATATATATATATATATATATATATATATATATATAATTCAATATTTTTTACGGTGGAAACCATTAATCTGAAACCAATTTTTTTAACAGTTTTCTATTTATTAGTAATTTAAAAACTAATTACAAACTGAAACGAACAAAGGACAATCTAAATCTTACTTTTGGCCTCTATAAATAATAAATAACTCGCAAAAATAACTGATGTTAAAAACAAAAAATAACATCACATATAACAAGGCAATAAAACATGGCAGATAGTAAATTAAGAATTAAAATCAACTTTCTTTTTCACGTTTACAAAAATTCACAATGATGTGTGAAATCCTGGTTTTTCCCAAACAGAAAAAGGATTGACCAGATGCTTAAAGAAAAATTCGAAACCATATTTCACAAGTAGATGTTAAATTCATATTCTGACCAATGGAAGCGATCTGCAAGACTTGAAAGGACTTAGTGATCCAGTGCGAAAAATCTGAATGACTACAAATGTCAGTCAGAGAGTCACAGATTTAAGCAGGAGAGACAGCAAGCTAAAATATGACAAGGCAGAAATTTCAAATCGACCCGGACATAAAAGGCCGCGTCGAACATCGTCCTCTTTCTCTTTCCTTCTCGTGTGCTGATTTCTTTTACTTCTTCTTCTCAATCCAAAGGCATTCCTACAAAACAAACGCTCATATATACATACATACGTACGCATAAACCTTTCCAGCAAATTACTACTACGAACATTTCTTGATACCCTTAACTTTCTCATTGAACATTAACTGCTACATATTCTGGTTATTCTATTCTTTTAATAAATTTCTATTTTAATATGAAATATATATATATATATATATATATATATATATATATATATATATATATTCTTACACTATTCCACACTCTTCCACACAAATCCACGCATTCCAATCTCCAATCTACAACCAACCTTCTGATGATAATTCTTGTAAGCTGTAGGGAGTTCGGTTATGTATGGCACAAGGCCGAATTCATATACATTGACCATTTCTCCACTTCTACAACATATGAAAAAGTACCTGTGAGTAAAATACATTCCAATGCCCAACAACTTAATCAGTAGTGCAATCCTTCATTTTAAGGCATTAGGGCTCACAGAATAATGTTTTCTTCTATCGGGTGCCAATACAAAAAAGCTGTTTAATTGTCATACGGGATACAGGCTTGAGCAATCATATGTCTCCACAACTTCCTCATCTAAATCACTGTTAACTCTTTTGCCATACTTGATAGACGTTTGGGCGATCATGTCTTTTTCAATCCATGACTTTCTAGGTAGAAGATTTTCTTGCAGTTGGTTGCCATTTCTTTCGGTGGCAGACTGGTTGCCTACCCAAATTATAGAACCCAATCTAACTCCTATTCCATTCTTTTTTTTTTTTTAGATCAGTCAGTTAGTTGCCATACGTGATACATGCTTGGGCGATCATGACTCTTTCGATCCATGACTGACTAAGCAGAAGATTTTCCTGTAGTTGGTTGCCATTTATTTCTGTGGCAGACTGGTTACCAGCCAAGGTTATAGAACCCACTCTGTCTTGTTATTTAACCAACAGCTGGAGAGAGAAGATATAGATTCATATCTTTCACAAGGGTATTTGAGCGAAAGTGAATTTAACGAGTTCAACTGGGATTCGAAATCGGATCTACGATTTCCTATTTTGAGCCAATATCAATTACACCACAACACACAACGAGAATATGTAACTGGCTATCTATACTTAGAAAATAGAAAAAGCCATAGAAAATACATGGGAAAAAATCAAGATGAGGCCAGTGATCTGCTTTTTGAGGGTTATGGCAAAGGGGAATGGCACTGGGAATTCAAATTAGAAGGCAATGCTGTTGAAACTATGGGTACCATCCAAGTGAATATATATACTTTTTTTAGCCTCAGGGTAATCCATTCAATAAGTTGTACGAGACGTGGATTGACAGCCAGGCGGGTTCAAAAGCACAATTTTGGTTTAGTTAAGATGTCGGTGAATTATGATGGGGGTTAGGTTGGATGTGCGTTGTGATACAGTAGATATCAGCTCAGAATAAGGGATCAGAGAGCCGTGTTCGAATTCCAGTTGAAGTTGTTGCATTTGCTTAAGCACAGATATTCTAATGATTAATCCGTCTCTTCTCTACAGCTATGGGTTTAATAGTCTACCGCAGAAAGTAATGGCAACCTATTGCGGGGTAATCTTCTGCTCAGTCAATCATGACGCTTTCGAGACATGATCGCCCAAGAGCGTATCATGTATGGCACTTAGCTGACTAGATTGTGTGTGCTGAACATCTTCAGCACGATATCCAGGCTAAAGGATAAGAATACAAATATCGCAAAGAGCACAGTTTAATAGTGTTATAAGGTGAACACACCTATTCCTCAGATAATGAACTCTCCCTCCTATGTTAATAAGAGTTAACAGGAAGTTAGCGGAAGAAGTTCTTGGGAAGTTCTTGGGAAATTCATAGGAGTTCTTTGGAGATCTATTGGAGAGATCTATTGGAGTTCAGTAGAACTACTAGGCAGTTGATATTAGTCGGCAGATAGCTGAATACTAAGGAGTCAGCTTTAAGTGGAAGATTACCAAGTTCCTAACATTTTGGGTGCGTTAAGTCGATTAACAACCGACATAGCACGATTATAACCTTCAGTGCGAAAACTACTCCACAACATAATCGGCAACGAAGATCTACGAATTCACTTGTTTTTTTTTCAAGGCAAAAGTCTCCACAACAAATAGTAATCGTCAATGACACTGCAAATCTGGGATTTACTGCCTTCCCACCAAGGCTGATGCGACACAAGATCAATTAAAGTGGGGATTCCGAGCTCTTAAACTCAGCTAAAAATAATCTGTAGACCATGTTATTCACCTCAAACAAGACTTTACCCTTCGTCTGGGTTCCTCTCCGCTCGGAAGCAGAGAGTTGACAAAGAGAGAGTTCGGATCATGTGTCAATGACACTCCGAAACCTAATGCTGACTGCTATTAGTTTTTATTTTTATAGCTACTTCGGTCCACAGACAATTCTATCTTTGAGAGTGTCAGATGGGTGTTAGCTGCTCTACAACAAAACTTTTAACCAAAACCTGCAAGGGGAGAATACCAAGCAGCTCAAGAGAGTCGAGGTGAATTGTATTTTGAACAACCTCAGAACTATTCTTAGCTCTCTCAATTGATTTGTACAACTGAACCCCTCAAGAAACTGAGTAAAAGTTTTCCTTCTTTGGAGCTTTAATTCCTCACTTACGAATCTACTTACAATTTAGGCCACTTTTTTGCATTTAAAATAGCTTAGGTTTTTATCGTTAAATGCTTGCTTTGATGGGTTTACTAAACATTTTTTTACATAAAATACAAAAACAATCAATATTTTCTTAATGTTCAAATACTTTCCTTTGGCTGAAGAAAGCTTTGCTAATACAAAGAAATTGACCGTTGCGAGCGATCAATGATCTTTGAAGTCAATACATTCTATCATATAATCTTTTACAGCCAAATTTACTCCCTTGCAATTATTTATCGCCAAGAACGTAATTGTTTGGCTGCAATACTGATAACAAAAAAGAATAAAAAGATATTTTACCTCGAATAACTACAATATTTTTTAGGTTAAATTTGACTCTTCTAGACTATAGAAGGGACAAATTTTGACCTCAGAAGTTCTGAGATCAAAATATTTTTTACTTTATAGCAAATACAATATCTCCATTTCCATTTTCCTATAAATTACTTTATTTTTCAACAAATGATATGATGGCCTCTAGTAACCTCAGCAATCCAACGATGTCAACTTTATATCTGCTATATCACATTTGGGTTTTATATAAGCTCCATGCCAGTGATTGGGTCAATAAGTGCTGGAGTTCAAGCATGATCACAGCCACGCAAAATATAATTCTCCAATATAAGTATAGAGTAGAATTTAATCGAATAAAATTATTAAAACAGCAATTACTTTTTTTTTAAACAAAATAAAGTTAAACTGAAAACGGTAACGCATCATTTATCAGCAGTCAAATAAAGTGACGCACAAGACTGATATTTCAATGTTTACTTACATCATCATCAGCAGATGATGAACAGGGATTTGCGTAGCATAAGTACTGCTAAGTAAAACGAGTTAAACATTTTATAAGCAAAACAAATGTATAATTAAATGTTAGGTTTTCTGCCCTCACAGAACTTCTAATTTTATGCCTAAGTATTTACGGCAAAGATGAAAAGATTGAATTTACCCGCTAATACCTAAGAACGCTACGGATTTGAAGGTTATTTTCATGGTAGGGGTGGGTCATGGTTTCAAAAGAATGTTGCGAAAATTTTGCGAATAAAAGTCTCCAAGCCGGAATTGCAAATTAATTAAAAAGAAATAGAATACAGAATAAAAGTGTTCCTGGGTATGACCTTAAACTGCATCCGGCAGCAAGGCCTTTGTTTGAAAGGTTGTGAGGAGCATGGAACAACATCTTAATTGCTGTTGTTCCTAGGTCTACCCTGACCCGGAATGGTAGCAAATGTTAGGGTCCCAGGTATGGGTAAATGTCAAAATGCTATGAAAGTATTTACCAACAAAACTTTTTTGAATGAAAAATATTACCAACAAAACTGTTTTTGAATGAAAAATATTACCAACAAACTATTTTTTGAATGAAAAATATTACCAACAAAACTTTTTTTGAATGAAACATATTACCAACAAAACCTTTTTTGAATGAAAATGTTACCAAGAAAACATTTTGAATGAAAAATGTTACCAACAAAACCTTTTTTGAATGAAAAATATTACCAACAAAACCTTTTCTGAATGAGAAATATTACCAACAAAACTTTTTTGAATGAAAATGCTTCCAACAAAAGCTTTTTTGAATGAAAAATGTTACCATCAAAACGTTTTTGAATGAAAAATATTACCAACAAAACCTTTTTTGAATGAGAAATGTTACCAACAAAACCTTTTTGGAATGAAGAATATTACCAACAAAACCTTTTTTGAAAAACAAAAATAAACAAAAACAATAAAACAAATAAACTAAATAAAACAAATCAAAACGATTTTCAGCATTAAATGACCGAATGAAGGTTGATATGCTGGTTAAATGAACCAACAAACCAACCAACCAGAACAAAAGTATTATTACTTGGAGCAATTTAGTGACATGAAAATTATACCTTTTAAGAAGAATAATAGCGATAATTATAGCAAACTCCCAACTATAGTATGCAAGTTTGGTTTGGCAAGAAATGTATTTTCATTTCATACGTAACCAGCCCCGGATAAAATGGTTTTAGTTCATACCATTTCGGGAACAAATAGCATGGTGTAGCAAAAGAATTATATAATGACACGCCACATGCTAATAACTTTTTTCTTTCTTTCTACATACAGACACACACATATACATACATATTGATTTTTTAGTCAAACAGTATATTTAAATATTAATCTCTAACAGCCTGATTATTTACAATAGATTGTGTTACAAAACTGTCATTCGACAGAATTCGACCCTGCGACCAATATAGGGGAAGCCACTAATTGATCAGGTGCGTCTTAGACTGCTTGACCACGGATGATTCTCTAGTCTAATCGAAGTCTATATATATATATATATATATATATATATATATATATATATATATGCATATATAAGAGATATTAAGGCAGACACATTATTTCATGGTGAATGGGAAGTTTAGGCCTATTTCAGAAGAAACCATCATCAGCTTCCGTCTTTATATTATTGAGTGTTGGGTTTTTCTTTTGTTAATAATAATGCTTCCATTATTCCCCATTTTTTTCCTTGTGGATAACACTATATTTGTTTTATCAACAAGTACGTTATGGATAGGGTTTAGTAGGTCCCCGTGTGTGTTTAAATGAGATCGAATTGAGCTCTTTTCGGAGTGATGCAGCGTGAGTCTTCCAGTCAATTTAGTAGTTGTATGGCCGACATAATTATTTACAAAATTGGCTGGATCAAGAACGCATATATATATATATATATATATATATATATATATATATATATATAAATGGAACTTTGTGTGTTTGTGTTTGTGTGTGTGTGTCCGTTACCTATAGACTCCGAAACTGCTGAACTGATTTTCTTTAAAATTTACACAGTTGTACTATAAGCGTCTGCGAGGGTTCTTAGCTCGGTTTTGTGTTGAGGTACCCCAGATAAATATCGAAAATCGAAAAAATCGGCTTATAGAAGGAATGGTCCGATTTTAATCAAATTTGATACACTCATAGACAAAGACATAAGAAACGATATTCAGAACTTTCAAGGTTGCAGTTCTTACAATAATGCAGAACATCGATAATATATATATATAAAAGGCAAGATGTTTGTGTGTGTGTGTGTGTGTGTGTGTATGTGTGTGTGTGTGTGAGTGTTTATCTACCTGTATGTATTTTTTCAGCCCTTTTATTTTAGTTTTTGCTTCGGGTTTGGCTCTAAGTAGGTATAATTGTAGTTCTTAGTCTCAGCCATGATACCATTTTCGCAAACGACTTATTTAGTTTTCAAAATTCAGTTTACGACGAAAAAACTTATTTGATATCGATACCAGGAAAACCAAAATTTGACTTACATCCATTCATTTTACTTTCAGTCTACGGTTTCGCTTTAACTGGAAACAACTATTGCTTTTTAGTCTTTCGTGCTATACTGCTAGTATATATATATATATATATATATATATATATGTGTGTGTGTGTGTGTGTGTGTGTGTAGATAGTTGTATGTTCAAGTATTTTCGTATGCGCGTGTGCGTTTTTGTGCTTCGAATCCAGTCATTTCGGACAGAAAGAATTGAGTTTTGAGATCGCCATCGACATTTCAATTGCTCTATAAAAGGGTTGCTGGCGATATTTGAAGAAGGCATAGGATAAAGACAAGAAAATGCCGGAAAGAGGGAAGGTGTAAAGAGAACGAACGAGAAACTTATAGAAAGAGCGAGACTTTAATGGTTTTGCTGCTGATGATAATGATGGTGACCAAGCAGTGATGATGGATGAGAAAGAGGAGTTGATCGTGAAATTGACAGGGAGAAGAAAAAATAAAAATGAAAACCAGAAGGAAGAATGTTACGAATTAGCACTTTGATAGCACGAACTACTAACGTTACTAATTCTCGTGTTGTTGATAACAATATGAGTAATAGTAATGATGATGATTTATTCGGAATGTCAAAGGGAATGAGAAAGTAATATGATCCGGTTGACGAGTGAAAATATCGATGGTAATAAAAGAAGGAAAAATGATAAAAGAAGAAAAAACGATAAAAGAAAGTAAAATAAAAAAGGAAAAATAATAAAAGAAGGAAAAAATAAAAGATGGAAAAATAATAAAATAAGAAAAATAAGAAAAGAAGGAAAATGATTAAAGAAGGAAAAAATAAAAAAGGCAAAATAATAAAAGAAAGAAAAAAAGAAGGAAAAATGATGAAAGAAGGAAAATAATAAAAGGAGAAATGATAAAAGAAGGAAAACTAATAAAAGAAGGAAAAATGATAAAAGAAAAAAAAGAAAAAAGGAAAAATAATAAAAGAAAGAAAAAAGAAGGAAAATGATGAAAGAAGGAAAATAATAAAAGAAGGAGAAATGATAAAAGAAGGAAAAATAATAAAAGAAGGAAAAACAAAAAAGAAGGAAAATAAAAAGAAGAAAAAATAAAAAAGAAAGAAAAATGATAAAAGAAGAAAAAATAAAAAAGAAGAAAAAATAAAAAAGAAGGAAAAATAAAAAAAGTCAAAAAGACAAAGTAAGATGGAAAATAGCAAAAAGAAATCAAAGATGAGAAAAATGGGATTAAAAAGAATTTTTTTAAAAAAGACACAAGGAAATTATATGCAACAAATGTAACGGAAGAGGGACATAATACAAAATGGAGTTAAGGATTCCGAAGGATCATCCAATCCAAGAAGATCTGATTATTATGGAGAACGGAATAAAAGTAAAAGAAACTAAAAATATGGGAAAAATTACATTGACGACCGGAGTACTGAAAAAATCTGCAGAACTTGAACACATTGGAGGAGATATTCAAACGACTCTAGAAATTGATGAAAGTGCAGATATACCCATCAATATTGGGGAACTTGGAATAGTTCCGATGAGACTGGCAAAACATTGGAAATAATCGCAATCTAAGAAAAAATCGAAAACTACCATAGCAACATTGCTTAAATCAGCCAGAAGGTTAATAGCCCACTAGAGTCAGTCAGTTAAGTGCCATACGTGATACACGCTTGTGCGATCATGTATTGAAAGAGACATGACTGACTGGGCAGAAGAAGATTATCCCGCAATAGGTTGCCATTGCTTTCTGCGGTAGACTGGTTACCGACCAAGGCTATAGAACCCAATCTGTCCTGTTATTTAACCCATAACTGGAAGAAATAGACGGATTAATACCTTTCCCAAGGGTATTTGCGCGTAAGTGAATGCATTGAATTCAGCTGCAATTCGAACTCGGCTCCCCGATTTCTCGTTCCGAGCCGATATCCAATGCGCCACAACGAGAGTATTGAGGCATTTTTGACGCTTGATCTCGAGATAAAGAACGATCACATACAACTGCAGATGCAAACACACTGATTTAAGATAATAATAATAATAATAATAATAATAATAATAATAATAATGTTAAAAACCAGAAATAGAAAACTTGTCTATTTATTGATATGGCTTGTCCAGCGGAGTGTAACATAGCAACCAAGGAATTCTAAAAACTCTTAAAATATAAAGACCTGGAAATTGAAAACAAGAGTCGTGCCAGTGATAGTAGGTGCACTTGGAATGATAAAAAATGGAACAAAACAACACATTGAAAGAATCCCTGGAAAGCCCAGCTTAAGAGATATACAAAACATTGTCTTGTTAAGTACAGCCAACACACTAAGGAGAACTTTGTCTATGTAACGATAGGGATGATAGGGGAGATAGAACAAAAACATGAAATGGAGCGATAACGACACGCTACGACCTGCCCTAGGTCTTCCCGCAGACTTGGTAGGTAGTGCGACCATAGCAGAAATCAAATATGAAGAAAAATGACAAAATAATAATAATAATAATAATAATACGAAGAAGAAGAAGAAGAAGAAGAAGAAGAAGAAGAAGAAGAAGAAGAAGAAGAAGAGAAGACTAGATTTAGTTATATCGAAGGAGAAAGAAATTTGTCTATGGATGAGAAAATAGTGCGACTGACTAAAATGTAAAATTAAAAGCAAGAGAAAAGTTTAATAAAGATAAACAAAAATATATTGGTCCTGAGTATGACCATAAACTGCATCCAGCAGCAAGGCCTTTGATTGGTAGGTTGTGAGAAGCATAGAACTACCTCTTAATTGCCTTTGCTCACCCTGACCCGGCGTGGTAGCACCTTTTAGGGTCCCAGCTATGGATAAATAGTTAATCCCAAACCGAGGTCAAAATGCTATGAAAGTATTTATCAACAAAACATTTTGAATGAAAAATAATACTAAAAACATTTTTGAAGCAAAAATATTGCCAACAAAACAGTTTTGAAGGAAAGATGTTGCCAACAAAACGTTTTTGAAGGAAAAATATTGCAAATAAAAATACGTTCTAGAAGAAAAAAGTTACCAACAAAAATATGTTTTTAAAGAAAAAATGTTACCAACAAAAATATGTCTTTGAAAATATTACCTGCAATACATGTGACTCTCAAAGAAACCCACTTTACAAAGAAAGTATATTCTATTCATATAACTTTATTTTAAAAATTTCGTTGGCATTCAGTCAGTTAAGTGCCAAATGTGATACACGCTTGGGTCATGTCTCTTTCGAGACATGATCACTTAAGAAGGCTTAATAGCCCACTAGAGTCAGTCAGTTAAGTTTCATACGTGATACACGCTTGGGCAATCATGTCTCGAAAGAGACATGACTGACTGGGCAGAAGAACATTATCCCGTAGTAGGTTGCCATTGCTTTCTGCGGTAGACTGGTTACCGACCAAGGCTATAGAACCCAATCTGTCCTGTTATTTAACCCATAACTGGAAGGAAGAGACGGATTAATACCTTTCCCAAGGGTATTTGCGCGCAAGTGAATACAATGGATTCAACTGGAATTCGAACTCAGCTCCCCGCTTTCTCGTTCCGAGCCGATATCCACTGTACCACAACGCAGATCCTCGTTGGCATTAGATAACCCATTAAAAACAAATCAAATCAAACCAAACCAAAAACCTATTGAAACATGAGGGTGAAACCAATATACATAGTTGCTGAAGAACTCTGGAAAGGCCCCAAAACTTAGTGAAGCTTAGAAGGTTCAACACCACCAGAACAATGGTTTAATAATAAAAATGAATGAATTAATTAAAATGCTGGTGAAAGTGCTGGTCTTTTGGGTAAAAGCGAAATCACTTAATCTCCGGTGTCAGTCAGTTAAGGGCCATACGAGATACAGACTTGGAACTGCGGAAAAATATTCTGTCTAGGCGGAATATTTTTCCGCAGTAGGTTGTCATTACTTTCTGCGACTGGTTACCAACCAAAGCTATGGAACCCTGTTTGCCTAGCTATTCAACCCATAACTGGAGGGAGAAGAATGAATTAATACCTTCCTCAAGGGTATTTGAGCGTAAGTAGATGTGACGAATTCAACCTAGACACAAAACCTAGCTAAGAACACTCGCAGAGGCTTATAGTACAACAGAGTAAATTTTCAAGAAAATCGATTCAGCTGTTTCGGAGTCTATAGGTAACGGACACACATACACACACACACATACACACAGAGAGAGACAAAGTTCCATATATATATATATATATATATATATATATATATATATATATATGTAAAAATTAAGACAGACACGTTATTCCATGGTTAAGTGGAACTATGGGTCTATTTCAGGCGAACCATCTTCAGCTTCCGTCTTTATTGTACAGAAGATTTTCACGAATCTATCTTCTGTAAAATATAGACGGAAGCTGAAGATGTTTCGCCCGAAATGGGCCTACACTTCCACTTAACCACGGAATAACGTGTCTGTCTTAATTTTTACATATATTTGCTCTCTCTCTCTCTCTCTCTATATATATATATATATATATATATATAGAGAGAGAGAGAGAGAGAGAGAGAAAGAGAGAGCGCTCCTCGAAAGTTATCCTACCACTTTATATACAGGAAACTTCTTTGGATTCTTCTATATCTACACTGCATATATATATATATATATATATATATATATATATATATATATATATATATATATATATATATATTCATGTAAATCCTTCGTTGAATAAAGACGGAAGCTGAAGATGGCTCGCCTGAAATAGGCCTATACTTCTGAATTACCATGAAATAACGCGTCTGTCTTAATTTTTCTTGTATATATATAATCTTATTTTTTATACGTCTTATATATATATATATATACATGTGTGTGTGTGTGTGTGTGTGTGTGTGTGTGTGTGTGTGTGTGTGTGTGTGTGCACCCGTCTCTTAATATAAGGAATCAAGCTTGTATGAGTGGCAGGACTTGGTGATCCATATTGATAATTAAGTTCATAGAGGCTAACATCATGATGAGGTGGGAAGAAGAAGAAAACGATCGGCTAGAATTTCAGATGACCGAACGAACGATCGGTCAACCGACTCTCATCTTCTGTTTCGATCTTCCTCTTGGCAAACCTCGGCTCCAATTCTTCACATCACAATATCCTACCCCCACCCATTCCATGCAATCAATTCTTAACCTTCAATACCATAAGCCTACTTTCTCCAGCATATTTACATATCCTTACCTTTCTCTAGAACTAAAGGACAACTTTTATTTTTCGTCTCATCACTTTCTTTTACTTCTTCACCGTATTTTCTGTCCGTATCAAAGAAGGAACAATCAATCGAAAATTTTAGTCGTATGGAAAGGTCAAAACTTAGAACGTGCGTGTGCGTGGGCGCGCGCACACTACCACATACACGCACTTACAGACACATATATATATATTTATTTAGTGTATCGAGGCAGCAAATAATTTTCTAAACATATACTGTTAAATATAAGAGACAATGAATGTCTATAATGTTTAATCATGAGCCTTTCTAAACATAGTATTTTGGCTTTAATTTCAGTTGAAAATAAAGACAAAAATTCTCCAATTTGGAGAATATTTTCAAATTTTAGTTGGAGAATTTTTGTCTTTATTTTCAACTTTACTGATTTACAAAGAATTTTTGTAACATAAATTTCTCAAGCCTTAACCGTCATTTTTTTATTTATTTGTTTTTATTTCTGTATTTCCCTTTTTAATTTTATTCCCATTTTGAAAAATCGAACTGTTGCTGAGGAGACGTGAAATCTCTCTTTCGGATATCATGGTGAAATGTTCATTCAATAATTTTGAATGTTGAAAATTTATTTTATGTTATATATATATACTATATACTATATATATACTAGCGGAACCCGTGGAATTTCCACTGAAGGATAATTATGATTGACTGGAAAAAAATTTACTTTGTCTTACTACAAATGATAGTAACGTCTTCAAACATAAAGGTATTAGAGAATAAAATAACGATGACACAGTGTTTAATTTTATTAAAATATCTATAAAAGTAAGGTCCATAGAAGCTACTTTGCTATAATCATATATTAAACGGTGTATGCACAGACAATAACCAAAATTCTGTACGCTATTTTGTGAGAGATTTTGAAAGAGAAAATGTTTTTTTATTACTGAAAA
The DNA here is from genome assembly GCA_037127315.1 of Ascarosepion bandense. Taxonomy (NCBI): domain Eukaryota; kingdom Metazoa; phylum Mollusca; class Cephalopoda; order Sepiida; family Sepiidae; genus Ascarosepion; species Ascarosepion bandense. Next base: position 3,005,995 of record JBBBDQ010001083.1, on the reverse strand, counting down.
ATCATGGCTCCTGTGTCCATTGTAAACAGAAAAGACCAACTGAGTAATGGCCAAAAGTGTAGAGGCCAGAAATTTCGTTATTAGGCCACTGGATACGACAACAAACCTACCTATTTTACTATATTGTACAGTACACACACATATGCACACACACAATAATTGCTACAACAACCAGCTGAAGCTGCTACTGATACGGTAATGCTATAGGCTTTCTCCTCCTATTCTCTTACTCTTTACTACCCTTCCATTTGGCAAAGGTGAGAGAAAGGCTGAGGACAGTAGCGTTTAAAAAGACAGAGGGGAAGGAAGGGCTCGTATAGAGAGTAAGTGGCGTAACGGACGGAGGAACTAAGTAACTAAGGAAGGAACAAGCAGAATTATTATATGATATATATATATATATATATATAATTAGCACCTCGAATATGTTCTCGCTGATTTTTCATGAAAAGAAATTTCTTACAAAAATTAGTAAAAACATGTCATTAAATTTATTGTCCATCGGTAGCCACTACTTTCTCCCAGCTTTCTGGCAGCATTTGAAATTCACGTCCGAAAACCAACAGGTCTTTTGAAGCTAACATCGTGTCGTTCCATTCTTTTTCATCTTTATAAGAATGAATGTGCTGTTCAGCCAGGCCATGTGCAATCTATCGGAACAAGAAATAATCCCAGGGGGCAATGTTAGGTGAATACGGCAGGTGTGATTGGACTTCCCATTTAAGTGTATTTGAATAAGTGTTAACCCGTTTTGCAACAAAGCGTTGTCATGTTGCAAAATCCCTTTGTCGTGTCTCTGCTCGTATAGCGGCCGTTTTTTATTCAATGTCCGGCTCAAACACATCAGTTGTAGTCCATAGCGATCCATCCCTCGTGATGGTTTCGGTCGGTTTGAGCAGATCATATTAAACTACACCTAGCTGATCCCGCCAAATGCAGAAAAGTAGCTTCGAACCATGGATATTCGGCTTTACCGCCAATTTTTATGCATGACCGGGCTTACCACACGATCTTCTACACTTGGGGTGATCGTAGCATATCCATTCTTCATACTAACATTTCTTTACTGCCGTTAAACCAGCTATTCACACGTAAAAAGACGCCATCTGACGTCTCTCGGCTTCAACTCGCAGGGAACCTAATGTCATTGCTTTTGAATCATTCTGAACGCTTTCAAACGTTTCGAAGCTGTTGTCTGATCAACTCCTAATGATTCTGCAAGTTCAGCTTGTGCCTGACATGCCTCCAATTCTTCGTCTTCAAGTTTTTTTTTTGTGTGTGTGTGTGTGCCAGAGCGTTCTTTATTATCCATCAAAATCTTTATTTTTGAAGCTTCTAAACCAATCACTGTATGTTGCTCCGACAGAGCACGGTCACCGTAAGTCTCGGCAAGAATTCTGAGTGGTTCAACCGCAGATTTCTTTTGAATAAAGTAGTGCAGTAAAATTTCCCGCAAATACCTCTTCTTTGGCACAAAATTCGACTTGTTTAACGCTATGAAAAACAGAAATTTTTACACTTCGTCAAAATGGCATGCACTGAATTTCAAGCTTGCTTATAGTATTTCTTTATGGATGGGTTACCCTCTGGGTGATCATGCTTTTTATATCCATGACTGACTAGGCAGAAACATTTCCCATTATAGGTTAGCATTTCTTTCTGCGGTAGACTGGTTGCCAACCAAGGATATAGAACACAATCTGTCCAGCTACTCAACCCATAATACTTTTACAAAGTCTATTTGCCGGTAAGTAAATGCAACGAACTCAACTGGAATTCGAACCCGGCTCTCCGATTTCTCAATTCGAGCCAATATCCAATGACTCACAATGTCGATCTCTACTTTGTTATTAAGACGTGTGTATTTATCATTACTGACAACGCAGTATCTTTGAAGACTGCCGATAAAATGCAACCCCAACTTCTACTCCAACAGTTTCTTTTCTCGCACTTCCCGACTGTGGAATTCTCTTTCACATGACTGCTTCCCCGACGGCTACAATCTCCAGGAGTTTAAATGTAAGGTCAATAGACACCTCCTAACAAACTAACTTCCATTCTTTCAAACACTCTTCCCACCCAACCAACTATCTATCACCCCACTTCTGACATTTCCTTTGTTCTCGGCTTGGAGTTAAAATGTCTTGAATATTGTTGAATTCTATTCTGGGTGAGCCATTATTTTTTTTATTTTTTGTTCGTTTTGCCTAATTTTTGGTTGATTTTAAAACTTTTCATGCTTAATTGAAGGATTGATTTTGTTTTCTTAGACATTTCATTGCCTGGACTTTAACTAAGTTAAAACTTATCAAGTCAACAACGTTTTTTTTTCTTTTTGTTTCCTGTTTAGGATGCGGTTTCCACTTTTCTCTTTTCCAATCTTTTCACTCTTTTCCTTTTTTATTATTTTCTTTTCAATTGGAGTAGATAGACTAAACTATCGCCCGGTTCACACTCCACCCACATCTATTGAACAGGTGAAGAGGCTCATCCCTTGTTTCCTGTTTAGGATGCGGTTTCCGGTTTTCTCTTTTCCAATCTTTTCACTCTTTTCCTTTTTTATTATTTTTTTTTTCAATTGGAGTAGATAGACTAAACTATAGCCCGGTTCACACTCCACCCACATCTATTGAACAGGTGAAGGGGCTCATCCCTTGTTTCCTGTTTAGGATGCGGTTTCCGGTTTCTCTTTTCCAATTTTCTTTTCACTTTTCTTTTCCTTTATTATTATTTTTTTTCAATTGGAGTAGATAGACTAAACTATCGCCCGGTTCACACTCCACCCACATCTATTGAACAGGTGAAGAGGCTCATCCCTTGTTTCCTGTTTAGGATGCGGTTTCCGGTTTTCTCTTTTCCAATCTTTTCACTCTTTTCCTTTTTTATTATTTTTTTTTTCAATTGGAGTAGATAGACTAAACTATCGCCCGGTTCACACTCCACCCACATCTATTGAACAGGCGAAGAGGCTCATCCCTTGTTTCCTGTTTAGGATGTGGTTTCCGGCTTTCTCTTTTCCATTCTTTTTACCCTTACGTAGCCCCCTGCTCATCAGTGGCGTTACCGCCTTGCTTGGGGTGATATGATTAAAAAAAAAAAAAAAATCTAACCACTCTTCCTATTTATCTCCCCCTATGTTGCCCCAAGCGCAATAGTGGCAGTGGAATGCCTTGCTTGGGGTGAAATGATTTTTTAAAAAAAGTATATTGTTTTCTTTATTACTATCTTGCGTTCAACATGAACATTTTACTTTTTCTGATTCCTTCTCTTCTTCCGACGACAAGTCGATAATCTTGCATTAAAAGACTTCAGCAGTATTTCGTGAATAAAAAAAAATGACCTTCAATAAAAATCAATATCAAAATGTTATCGGCAATGTCAGAAAAAAAAGCGGCATTTTGAATTTTGAACAATTTGTGATCACCGCATTTCAGTTTTAACGACATTTAAAATGTTCTACATAAAATAATGTTCCTTTGATCTCATCAAGCAATAAACCGTTGGTAACACTGAGAATTCGAGTTCTGTTTCTGTAGCGACTGCATCCGTTTCATATCTTCAGCACTCCATGGTCTGATTTCTCTTCCAATGTACCACGTAGTTTTGGCATCAGATCACATAGATCTGTATAGAGGCGATACTAAAGAATTTCAATATTTTCGATTTTGAAAAAGCATGGTTTCTTCTTTCCTCATTATTTACTGCCAGAATTTAGTTTCCTTTCTGTTTTCAATTGTGCTTTATTTATATTTAATGGCGTTCTTGATGCGTAATTCTCAAGAATCTGAAGTGAATAGCATTGTATCGAATTGTATATATATATATATATATATATATATATATACAGTCATCCGCAGACAAATCTGTTTCGCTGTGTCACTGCTCATCAGTACGGTTAGACTCCGATTGCTTTTTAACCCTGGATTGAAACCCGACCGAATTGGCGTCAGTCGGCAATTCTACCTCTGAGCTATGGGCGCTCGGTAGAAGGAGGCAGACTTTTTAGCGTGTATATTATCATTATACACGCCTAATAGCTGAGAGTGTTCTAATTCATTGCTGAATGAACGATGCGTTACGGAAATTAACGAAGTTTATCAAAATGGTTATAAACAACCGACAATTTGAAATTATTTGTTTGAACATTATTTTTTATTATAGGAAAAGAACCTCTGTATGTGTGTGTGTGTGTGTGTGTGTGTGTGTGTGTGTGTGTGTGTGTGTGTGAAAACGCTAAGAGACATGGGATGATAGGGAAAAAAGACAAGATATTTGGGAAAAAAGACAAGATATTTACGAAAAAAGATTAAAATAGAAAATATCAATGGTGTATAAAAAATTGTTGAATGTAAGAAGTATAGGGAGAAAAAAGAAAAGAGAACGAGGCAAAACCGGCTGTAAAGGGAAAGGAAAACAGTTAAGTGCCCTGTTGACTACAAAAGGGTACAACTCTTTTACCAGAAGTAGGAATCAAAAGCAATGGTAATCGTTAACGGTATCAGCAGTTGGCACACCTGGTCGTTCTTGAGACAGACTCATCATATATCCGATCTTGTTACTCTAATACAGAACGCGCATGCGTGCGCACGAGCGTTTACTACTTCATGGATCCAGTCTTAAAAAGGAAGGAACGGTGCCTCAGAACGGAGAAAAATGTCGAAGAATTTTGAATAGGCTATCTTCATTAATTTAAAGGGGCACAAGTTAGAAAACTGCCGATAAGTTGTTGCTATTCTATAAACCACACTATGAAAGTGATTTCTGTTTCTTTTACGTAAGATCGACTAGAAATGAGAAACCAGTCGAGCTGGGTTCGAATTAAAGTTAAATTTGTTGTATTCACTTACACGCAAACACCCTTGGGGAAACGTATGAATCCACCTCTTCTCCTTCCATGAATTAAATACCAGGAGAGACTGGGTTCTATAGCCTTGGTTGGCAACCAATCTACCGCAGAAAGAAATGGCCTCCAACTACGGGAAAATCTTCTGCCTAGTCAGACATGGATCGAAAGAGACATGATCGAACAAGGTTGTGTCACGTATAACACTTAATTGACTGATAGGGATAAAAGAATTGAATAGCAAGACAGATTAGGTTCTTTAGTCTTGGTTGGCAACAAGTCTACCGCAGAAAGAAATGGCACTCTACTGTGGGAAAATCTTTTGCCCAGTCAGTCATGTCTCTTTCGAGACATGATCGCCCAAGCGTATATCACCTAGGGTACTTGACTGACTGATTCTAACTGTACTATTTAATTCAGGACCATCTCATCGTCTTTAATCTAATTTGATCAGCAGTTCGGTAAAAATCTGATTTAAAATATGGCGATCGTACCCACATCTACCAAAAATGAGAAAAGAACCCAGTATTACGAAAGTCAACAGATAAATGAAAAAAACAAAGATGATCAGGGACCAAAATTTGTAATAAAAACAAAGGCGAAGAAATCAATTAAAATGAAAAACCTCGGTGTTCTTGATAGGCTCCAAAGGAGAATCAGTAACGTGATAGGCACCGACTTGGCAGCTCGACTACAGCGACTTTCCACCGAAGGGATGTGGCTTCCCTTTGTCTGTTCTATAAATACTTCCATGGCTTCTGCTCAAACGAACTTAAGTCTCTGGTGCCTCTGCAACAGGTGTTTACTCGTGCAACCAGACTGGCAACTGGGTCTCACCCATTCACAGTTAGATCAACCAAATGCAACATACCGTGGGATAACCTTCTGCCCAGTGAGTCATGTCTCTTTTGAGACATGATCGCCCAAAGCGTGTATCACGTATGGCATTTAACTGACGGACTAAATATAATAGTTGGAAACATGATTAAAACTTCTACTGAGCATAAAGTGGGGGATCAGTTTTATATTATTATGAAGTCACTGTTCTCGACACGATCCAAAGGAGAGTCTGTAATGTGATAGGTACTGATCTGGTGGCTCGACTGCAGCCATTTCCCCACCGCCGAAATGTGGCCTCCCTATGTTCTATAAATACTTTCATGGCTTCTGCTCGGACGAACTTAAGTCACTGGTGCCTCCTTAACAGGTATTTACTCGTGCAACCAGACTGGCAACTGGGTCCCGCCCATTCACAGTCAGGTTAGCCAAATGCAGACGACAATTCTACTCCTGCAGCTTCTTTTCTCGCACTTCCCGCCTGTGGGACCCGTTTTCATGTTCATGCTTTCCTGGCGGCTCCAACCTCAAGGAATTCAGATGCAAGGTCAATACTCATCTCTTAACCACTTGACCCTAGTTCTTTCCTCACCACCCTATATATCCTTTTCTTTCTCTCCATCTCTGCAACTATCATCACATCTGTAATCCCTCCCTTCTCTTGCTCCTTTCTAAATGGTTTGTCCTTCTTTTCACTCTCTTCTATCTACTCTTATGTAGACCCCTGCACATCAGTGGCGTTACTGCCTTGCTCGGCATTTTTTTAAAAAAATGAAAGAAAAAAGGTCCTTTCTACTGAACAGCTGACCTTCAAACGTTATGAGACATTTACTCCTACTGAGTGCCATAATCGGACTAGTTTTCTTACCTGTTATCAAATGTTAATGTAGACAAAGTTAATGAATTTTAATGATGATTTAAATATTTATAATAGGTTCAGTCAGTTAAGTGCCATACGTGATACACGCTTGGGCGATCATGTCTCGAAAGAGACATGACTGATTGGGCAGAAGATTATCCCGCAGTAGGTTGCCATTGCTTTCTGCGGTAGACTGGTTGCCAGCCAAGGCTATAGAACCCAATCTGTCCTGTTATTTAACCCATAACTGGAAGGAATAGACAGATTAATACCTTTCCCAAGGGTATTTGCGTGTAAGTGAATGCAATGAATTCAGCTGCAATTCGAACACGGTTCCCCGATTTCTCGTTCCGAGCCGATATCCAATGCGCCACAACAAATTGTCAAATGATGTGGTTTATGTCAAATTGAATGGTTTTAAAAGGTTAAAAACAAGCAAAGCACTTATACAACCATTGACGTGCGCAGAGACACACACACACGCGAGCTAAACAACTGGGCCTCACACAGTCATAACTTCATATAAACGATATGGGGCTTAGCATATATATGTATATGTGTGGCGTTTTGCACATGCATACGCATTTAATTTATGTATTGTGAATCTACCTAGTTTGATGCCAGAGGTTTCGTGTATTTCTATCTATTTATATATCTTTTACAATCTGTGGAGTTTTTAGTCGTGTACATTTTTGTTCTTAAATTGTGTATTTGCGTAAATATATATCTAATTCTCTTTATATGTTCATGCATTGAAATATGATTGTGTCTGTCTCGACATCATTCATTCAAAGCTGGTCACGTTACGAATTCGCCTTGACTGTATCCAATATATAGCAATTTAGTCTGTGTACAAATAGAGCTTTAAAATTTAACAGATAAAAGCTAAATTTTGTAATTTGTGCATGTATATATGCGTGGGGATATTAATCTGTATATGTGTCTGTTAGCCAGTGTTTGTGAATATACTCGTCTATTTTTCCATGTGTGGATGTTTGTAGGCTTATTTATGTATGCATTTATTTATGTATCTTCCTCGTTTAATATACGAATAACTTTCTAAATCTAATAAATTGTTAAACTTAGAATTTTTTAAAATTTCGCAACAATAATAAAGTAGATGTAATAGTTAATTAATAATGCTGATCTCAATTTAATCAAATATTAATACTAATGCCCCCCAAATTATTTTTAACTCTGCTCACATATTCTCCAATTTAGAAGTTGCTTTTGTCTGATTGGTCCACATTGTACATACAACAATGTGTCCCTGATTAAAGGGGTTTTGCTTGTTTTTAAACTTTTAAAACCATTCAATTTGACATAAACCACATCACAAGACGCAAGGTGTCGAAAAAAATAGCTACTTTTCTAAATAAATATTATTAGCTCTTTGTATTGAGCACTTTTTTTAAGAATAGTGTTTGTTTGGATGAAGAATATTATTCTATCCGTATGTACACTATGCTCGTATATATATATATATATATATATATTTTAATCATATCACCCCGAGCAAGGCGGTAACGCCACTGGTGTGCAGGGGGCTACGTAAGAGTGAAAAGATTGGAAAAGAGAAAGCCGGAAACCACATTCTAAACAGGGAACAAGGGATGAGCATCTACACCTGTTCAATAGACATGGGTGAAGTGTGAAACGGGCGATAGTTCAGTCTATCTACTCCAATTGAAAAAAAAAATTAAACAAAAAGGAAAAGTGAAAAGATTGGAAAAGAGAAAGCCGGAAATCACATCCTAAACAGGGAACAAGGGATATATATCATTCAGTAGGATTCGAACCTACGACTTCTATGCGGCTTCCTCCAATTTTATATATATATATATATATATATATATATATATTGTAATGGTTGTTACAATGGTTTATAAAAGTATAGTATCACAACACAAAAATTTTCGATTTTCGGAGCTACGTTTGCTCCTCATCTGGTGATAAGTTGAAATGAAAAATAAATGGTGAAAACGATTTATTTTTTGTAATATGATATGTCAGTGAATATGGTGGGAGTTTAGTACGATTTAACCGGCAGTTTGTAGCCATAGTGATAAATTCTTGGGTTAGGAGAGGGGTGCGGAGTAGCTTGGTTTTGGACTGGTCACTTTTTAGTTTTGTCTGGGTAATTCTTATATTGGGATGTAAGGTTTTTTAAGAAAGGGTAGATACTATTTATTTTACTACTATCGACGAGTGGATGGAATAAAGTTGCTATTAATGTTATGTGAGTTTATTTTCTTTTATTTATACGATGTTCGTTCTTTTATTTTGAGGATAAAACATGGGTATTAATTACCTTTTTGGATGGGATTATTTTATGTCAATGAGGTATTTTTTGGTTAATAAAATTTTAACGAAAAATGTTTTCGGTGTTTACATAACACTGCTAATTCGTCTCTATGGTTCAATAATTCGTCAATGTTCGGGTACTTTAGAAAGTGTAGCTTTTCGCTTAAGCATAAAGGGCAGATGTCGTTAAGCGAGTTGCAGGTTCTAGATTTTTTTTGTTTTTTTCTCGGGAAAGCTCTACGATGTATCGAGCACACTTTATAAAAGTAAATGCGTGAAGAGTGGGTTTAATACCTACGTGTTCCATAACTTTCTTACACTACATATATATATATATATATATATATATATATATATCATGTGAAGAAAGGACAATAAGAAATTAACTGTTCCTTATTGTTTATTTTTAGTTTTACAGTATTCAATACAAAAGTAGAACTAAATATTATTGTAATATAATTTAGCATTTTCGCAGCACAGTATTTTTAAAGTTTCGGAATTATATTTTTAATATGACTTCATCTTCAAGCAATCGTTTTTTTTTTGTTCAAAAATGTTTTTTTCCAAAAGTTGAAATGTCCAAAATCCTGGATTCGAACCTGTGAACTCTATCTGTCTTTCTCTGTGTTTGTAGAGGTCGAAGGTTGGAATCCTGTTGAATGACACACTTTCATAATAAAATTTCTCAAGATATTCAGACTAGCATATATATATATTATGGAATTGAAATTTAGATGCGTTTTGTATCAAGGCAGTGAAATATATGAAAAGAAAATTTGAAAGTGATTCAACTGGAAAAGCAAAAATATCCAATTATTATTTTTAAGCTTAGTCCAAGTCACCCACTGAGGACAACATACAGTTTTTTTGTTTTCTTTTAATCGTGTCGCCTAAAGCAAGGCATTTTACTGCCACTGTTGTGCAGGGGGTTTCATAGGAGGAATGTTTTGAACAGTGAGAGGTTGCAGGGGGTGTCAAGAATAGAGTCGGAGAAGAAAGAGTGTACTGATGAGAGTGAGGTGCATGTAGAAAAGCATGAGAGAGAGGATGTAAGTTAGTGAGACAGGAGATGACTATTGACTTTACATTTAAATTCTTGGAGAGTGTAACTGTCTGGAAAGCAAATATGCAGAAGAGAATTCCACAGGCGGGAAGTGCGAGAAAAGAAGCTGATGGAGTAGAATTTGCGTTTACAATTTATTGGCTTCACAGTAAAAAGGTGGGACCTATTTGCTAATCTTGTGGCTCGAGGAAATTCGTATATAGGGGATACGAGTGAGCTAAGTTCATCAGAGCAGAAGCCGTGAAAATATTTGTAGAAGAGACACAGGGAAGCTACACTGCGTCGATGAGAAAGCGACTGTATCCTAGCTGTCAAGTCGGTATCGATCACATTGCAGATTCTTCGTTGGATTCGGTGAAGGACACCTAAGTGTATAGAAGGAACACCGGACCAGATATGGCAGCAATACTCAATGCACGGTCGGATGGTAGACTTGCATATATGCAGGATTGTTTGAGACGGGAAAAACTTCCTGGTCCTACACAGAGAACCGACTTTCTTAGCAACGGATTTAGCTATGGATTCTATATAGTTATTCCACTTGAGGTCTGGTGTGAGAGTTAACCCGAGGAGGCGCAGTGTTTCGCTTTCAGGGAGAGAAACGTGATCCATGTTAATGGGCGGGAGGAACGATTGTTTGTGGTGGTTATTAGATAGAATCTTCGTTTTGGAAGCATTAAATTTAACGAGCCATTTCTTACCCCAGTCCACCACGGATTGGAGGTCCTATTTCAAGCTCGGCAGCGAGGTTTGCTTTCTCAGCCTTGGTAGATTTTTGATCGAGACGAGAGTAAACCGTAGTGTCGTCAGCATATATGCCCAATTGGGATCTTATTACGTCAGGTAGATCATTAGTATAGATAAGGAAAAGCGTATGACCGAGAATAGAGCATTGAGGGACTACACTGATATTATTGGGAGGCTTGTCCGTTCAATACCACCCTCATTGTACGATTTGAAAGGAAGGACTGGATTATGTCAAACAATTGTCCAGTTATACCATAGCTCTGTAGCTTGCATAGAAGGCCACCATGCCATACTCTGTCAAACGCTTTGGAGATGTCAATTCGGGCTTCGCCTTTTTTGTCGAGGGGCTGGTGTATATACTCAGTGATGGTCGTGAGCATATCAGCAGTAGACCTAGTGAAGCGGAAGCCATAGCGTTTGTCAGAGAAGAGTCTATGGGCTGTGAGATGTTGTACCACCTGGGCGTTGATGATGGCTTCAAACACTTTGCCAAAGATCGGTAGGAGGCTGATAGGGCGATAATTAGCGGAGTCAAAGGGTTCTCCAATATTTTTATATATAGGAACCACGGAGGATGATTTCCAGCAGGCAGGAAAGCAGGATGTTACTTAGTTAACTGAATATTACGCTTCAAATTTATAAATTTAAACAAGACTACTTCAGGAATCACAACACAGAAATCCTGTTCAATAAAAAATTGAAATAAATGAATAAGTATTTCTAGCCGTGTAATTGAAGCAACGTACATGAATGTGAGGTCTTATTTTCTTAAATCTTTACTTAAGATTTTCTGAAACGTAACTGGCCTTATCCAGGCAAACGGATAGTTCAACACAATTTCTGGAATATGAATGGATGCGGTTTTGCAGAAGAATTTTTCCTCAAAGCTTTTGATAAATTCAAGAAAATAATTTGGCCATTGAAAATAGGAAAATAAATCAAAATTGCAGAAAAATCGAAAATCTTTTTACAGAAAATCGAAGAAGGGAAAATAATCCAACGAGGCAGTAAGTATTACTTTTTGCTTGGAATTTTTAAAGATAGTTTTTGTACTTTTGAGTTCGCGAAATAATGAAGAAACGTTTTTGAAAAGGTGAATAATGTCAAAAAATGAAGCAAAAATTTTAGTTAAAACCTTTCTCCAGATTTCTTACTGGAGGTGGGTGTTTTCAAGTAAACGTAATAGCATATCTCGGTCAAAACATTACTATTTATTCCACCACTCCCTCCTTTGACGAAGAACAAAAAGAAAAAGATGAATAATAACAAAATATTTTTTTAATTAAAAGATAACTTAAAACACTTATTTTTGTTATTTAAGTTCAAAAGAATTATCGATTAATGCGTACACACACGCGCAAACCTATCGTCAACGAACCCTTTTCGATAATTCTCAAAATAGAATCTATTTAAAAGATAGCAATTATTCTTTGTTTGAATTTCATTTATCAAATGCCTAGAAATGTAAGAGTAAATTATTAGCAAGTAATATGAAACCTTCGGGCACAAATATATCGGAAAGGGACAACACAACACCGCCAATTTATCACCACCATCTGAACACACGCCGATCTGAGTGACAGGACAACTCAAGACCGATAAAAATCAGCACCAGAAAAAAAATCTTTTTTTTTAATCGAATAAAATTTATTGAGACTTAAAATCTTCTTCTTCTTCTTCTTCTTCTTCTTCTTCTTCTTCTTCTTCTTCTTCATGTGCCATGTCCCTTCAGGACGTAGGCGATCATGGACTTCCACTTGGCTCTGTCTCTTGTCGCTCTCAGTAATTTTTCTCTTCGTATCTCTTCCAAGCCCCTCCCTGCAATCCATTTTCTCAATCCCATAAATCTAGAATATAAATGGATAGAAAGTAACATGGCCACAAAGTGGGGGATCACTTTATATACTGAATATAACAAAGAATTGATCCCCCACTTTATTTCCACATTATAATTTCTGATTTGTTAATCAAATTCTGAATAGGTATGATTCCACCTCTTCTCATTACTGATTAGCTACACAGAAATGCTTTTAGTTTTATTTATTTTTCTTCTTCTTCATGTGCCGTGTCCCTTCAGGACGTAGGCGATCGTGGACTTCCACTTGGCTCTGTCTCTTGTCGCTCTCTGTAATTTTTCTCTTGGTATCTCTTCCAAGCCCCGCCACGTCAACCATTTGCTCAGACTTAACATGTACGTCTCGCATTGCTTTCCCCTCTCTCTTCTTCCATTTATCCGACCTGTGAGTATCAAGTTCTTGAGGCCTTTCTTCCTCATTACGTGTCCTAGGAATCTTATTTGTCTTATCCTGATATTCATTATCAGTTTTCTTCCTGTTTGCATCCTTTACAACACCTGTTCATGGTATCCTCAGCATCTTTCGTTAGTTAATACTTCTCTTCAAATATTGAATTTGAAAAGACGTTATGCAAACTATGAACCAGTTTTTAAATATTTTACTAAAGTGAATCCTAAAGAAATTTATTTGTTAATAAAGTAAATTGACATATAAAAAAAAATCCAATAAAACCCTTGCTTTTAATTATTTTTAATAAGTACATGCAAAACAAAATGGAACAGAGGAGGTAATTCAGTAGTTAAACTGATCTAGTGGAGGTAATTCTGTACTTGGCATTTGAAAGGCAAAAATTAAATTTTATTAATAAAACCGGAAAATAACACAGACATTTACTCTCGTACCGGATCAAAACCATAATTCAATCAATTCGTACCAGTCATGAGGCCAGTTAACCCTGAAAGTTTAATCCTCCAGTGTATCTTGAGATATCTTGAACATCGATAGACCGATAAACACATAAACTGAGAAACGTGACCGAATGCAATAACATTGCTAGCTGAAGAAGAAAACAATTTTTTTTTAAATTTAAAAAGAAAAGTTATTTTTATGTTTTTAAAACTCATACACATTTATGTGTGATATTGTCTGTTATTACAATGGTGATATATACTGTAATATAATAATCTGGCCCCACCCGAAGAAGGCTGATGAAGCGTGGGTGTTTTCGGTCATTGAAAGCAGCGGATGTCATTTTGACCCTATTTCCGGCAGAGCGGAAATAGCTCAGAGCAAACAGACAGGTGACTCTGAGAATTACGTGGGCGTCGAGTAGGCGTCGCGGATCGAGGCAAAACCCGGAAGAAAACGAGTTCCGGTTTTGGAAGATATATAAAGACCTCGAAACACAGAAGTCGAAGAAGAAGTCAGTCAGTCTCGACAGACGAGTCTGGGCAGAGAGCCAGACAAGACCAGAGTAGAGGAGAACAGATATGACACCCCCCCGTCAGCTGTCAAACCTTGGAAGAGCGCTCCCTCAACTCTCTGTTCACTAGACCACACGGTCCATCGTCATTAATAAAAACACAAGTCATATTTTTATATACACCCGTGTTTGTTATTTGTCGCTATATAACAATACCCTTTTTAGTGTAACTCACTCGTAGTCGTATTAGCAGCAGACTAAGACAAAATCAGGGAGAAGAAAAAAAAATAGAATTTGATTATTCAGAACAATATCTCGTACTTCATTTTGTCTATCGCTTATTATATTACATTTTATATATCTAGAACTGCAAAATATTAAACTTTTAAAGTTTATAATTTGAACTAAGGATGCTAAAACAGGAAAAAAAATCTACTGGGTACAGTGTTGTTATTGCCACGGAAAAGTAATTTACCATGGAGTGTTCATTGTCAGAAACTGCATAACTATTCACTAATTGTAGCTATTCAAAAATTTCTTCTTCCTCTATGTGGCTTGTCCTTTCAGGATGTAGGCGATCATGGTTCTCCACGTCTCCCTATCCCTTGTAGCTCTTAGTATGTTTGCTCATGTTACACCTCGCAACCCCCGTTCCGTGATCTACCTGATCAGGTCCTGCAAATATGTTATCCGCTGCCTTCCTCTGTGTCTTTTTCCTTCTATCTCACCTGTCAGTATCAGGTTCTCTAAGCTCTCCTTAATTATTGCATGTCCCAGGAACTTCAGTTGTCTCTTCCTGATGCTCACTATTAATTTTCTTTTTGTTGCCATTCTTTCCAACACCTCATCGTTGCTTGCATGCTTAGTCCACGATGTCCGCAGCATCTTTCTGAAGAACCATATTTCTGCTGCTTTTAGTTTTGTCCTCATTTTCGATTATATTGTCCAAGATTCACTGCCGTATTGAAGAACTGACATCACAAAGCAATCCCACACTCTTTTCTTTGTTTCTAGTGAAATTTTCCTGTGTGTTAGTACTTTACTCAGTTTCTGGAACGCGTCCTTTGCCATGCCAATTCGCCTTCGGATCTCTGTGTCGCACTTTCCATCTTCTGTTAGAACACTTCCTAGGTATTTAAATTTTTGTACTTGCTTGATTCTGGTGTCCCGCACCATTATTTGGCATTTTGGGTTGCACCTTTTGCTGATGACCATGCATTCGGTTTTCTTAAAGTTTATTTGTAGTGCTTTTTTGTTACTCTCCATCGATACCTTCTGTAGGAGGGCTTGTAGTTTCCTTTCCGTGTCTTGTTTCTCTTTCAGTTATTAAAAAAATCGACCAAGTTATGTTGACATAAAGAAACTGGAAGGTCAAGAACCTCAACATATAAGGTTGATCACGTGATGAAATGTACAGTTGAAAAACGAAATGTCTACAAAATCTTTGAGCCTTAGAAAAACACGATTCTTTCCAGAGAAATAATATTCAAAGTTCATTTAAAGCAGGTTTTACGTATTGAAGTTGCGTTCCAATGCTATTGCTGTTTAATTAAGTTTTTGGTAGAATATGCTAATTTCGAATGAGTTATTTTCGCCACCCAGGTTTCAACCTTTCGGTATCTTCAGACGATTTTACCGTTATTTCCAACTCTTGAACATGGATTTTTTACGAACGCGCAACTGGGATTTTCAAACAACCGAAAAATTTTCAAAATTAGGGAAGAGTTATTTAAGGACCTTAGAATACTGTCATCCGCGTTTATATGATCCTATTTAGTATTTATGGCTATGATTACATTAGAACATAATTTCTGATCTTTCATTTAGTAATTTTTTTCTATCTGGAAACAACATAATAGTTAATTATTCTTCTTGGCTTAATCTGCATACATTGCTACCTTTGCATGGTTTGGCTATTTTCACTATGCTCTAAGTTATATCAGGGTCTTTTCTATATTTCAGTTCTATTTTCCACAGGTGGCTAGCAGTTTGGTACAATATTTGAGGTTCTTCAGTTTAAATGTTAATTTTAAAACTGTCTTTCGTAGATCCCAAGTATAATTTTTTTTATCTATGTCCTGTAACTCAGCTTTGGAAATAACCTCTTCTGTATTACAAAGTCCGTTTAGTGGGCATTTGTCTTTCTCTCTACAGTTACATTCCTTTTAATGATGTTATTTTGTACGTTGTTATTTAGGTTTATTATGTAATTTTCTAAATTACTAGTACAGCTATAACTTATTTTTTTTCCTTCTGGGAACAAAATAATAGCTAATTTTTCCTTCTAGTAGAATCTGCAAACATTGCCACCCTTGTATGGTTTAGCTATTTTAACTATACTCCAGTTAAATAAGTTTTTTTTTTCATTTTCAAATTTAATTTCTACACATGGATAGCTAGTTGGTACAAGTTTTCTGGTTTTCCAATTTAATTGTAGATTTATGATTAGTTTATCTCATTTTAAAACTATCTTTGGTAGTTTTTTTCCAATTATGTTTTTCTTTGTCCATCTATGTCGTGTACCTCACCTTTGTAAATAACCCCTTCTGTACTACAAAATCCGTTAAGTGGGCATTTGTTTTTGTCCCTACATTTGCATTTCTTGTTAATGATGTTATTTTGTACGTTGTTATTTAGGTTTCTGGCGTTTAGTTTATTATGTAATTTTCTAAATTACAAGTACAACTATAACTTAATTTGATTGAATTCCTATTATAATTTTGTTTAATTCTGAGGTTTTAGGGAAATGTTTAGTGATTAATTTAAAAAATATTTGTCTTATCTTTGTTTTACTAAGTTAAACGGTGTTTTGAACCAAATAATGTTTCGATTTCTATTGTTCTTAATCGTATATTTGTTTGGCTGGTGTTTGTATTCTAAAATGTTCTTATGGCCAATTTTTTTAAAGTCATCTTCATAATTTTTCTTCCATCAAAGATTGGTTTGCGTGATTAATTTTTTCATAGCCTGTTCTCTGTTCCTTTATATATGTGTTTGATTATGCTTTTTGAATGGTTAGATCTTGTGTGTGAATAGAGAAGTCGCCTAGTTATGTGTTTATGAGTAAAGTGCATTTCGATATGTTCAAAAGAGCAGGCACAAATCGTTATTAGAAAGTAATTATATTTATAATTTTGATTTCTTTACTGAAACAAACATTTGTTTTTAAAAAAAATTTCACGGTGAACCATAACTGAAGCGACCATTTATACCACTCTTTGCAGGTACTTGCATTTTGACTAAGGTGTAATAATTTTAGTCCACCTTAGTGTATCAACAATTTTCTGGCTTTCGGAAGGGTCCAAACTTTTGCCTAATAATCAACTCTACAGATTCAATGCAAAGGAGTAACTTCTTCTTCTATGTACCCTGTCCCTTCAGGACGTTGGCGATCATGGCTTTCCACGTCTCCCTATCCCTGGTGGCTCTTAGCACACCTTCTCCTGTTACACCATGCAACCCTCATCCACCTGATCAGGTCCTTCAAATATGTTATCCGTTGCTTTCCCCTGTCTCTTTTTCCTTCTATCTGGCCTGTTTGTATCATGTTCTCCAAGCCCTCTTTCCTCATTGCATGTCCCAGGAACTTCAGCTGTCTCTTCCTGATGCTCAGTATTAATTTCCTTTTTGTTTCCATCATTTCTAGGATCTCATCATTGCTCACATGCTCGATCCATGATATTCGCAGCATCCTTCTGTAGAACCACATTTCAGTTGCTTCAAGTTTTTCCTTCATCTTTGATGATATTGTCCAGCATTCACTGCCATATTGAAGAACTGACAACACATAATCAATAAAGTATATGACCCAATCTTAACTTGAATTGATAAATGTGAATGTTTATTCTTCATATCAACCAAGACTAACAAGACATTTGAAGTGTAAGGAAAATAAAAACTCATCAGTTAGAAAGATCACCAGTGAAATTGTCACCAACTGTGAAAAAATGTATCATTTTATCTGGATTACATGTGTTTGGAGATCATCACGAAAATGAAAAAAAAAAGAAAAAAAAAGAAAAAACAAAATACAAAAAAAAAAATTGCTGAAATGCATGCTAATGTGGCTTGAAGAATTGAACTTTTGATTCTGTTGAGTTTTTAAGAATCTAAGTTGACATTTTTTTTTTTATATAATCATATCACCCCAAGCAAGGCATTTTACTGCCACTGTTTTGCAGGGGGTTGCATAGGAGGAAACTTATGAGAAATAGTGACAGGTTATAGGAGGTGTCAGGAAGTGGGTAAGAGAAGAATGATTGTGGCCATAAAGTGGGGGATCCGTTTACATATTGATTGTAATGTAGAATTGATCCCCAACTTTATATCCACATTATAATAGTATAAAAATTATTTTTTTCATATCGCCCTAAGTGATATGATTATTTACTGCCACTGTTTTGCAGGAGGTCACATAGGAGGAAAGTTATGAGAAAGAATGACAGGTTATAAGGGGTGTCAGGAAGTGGTTAAGAGAAAGATGAAAGTGGACATAAAATGAGGGATCAATTTATGTATCGACTGTAATATAAAATTGATCCCACACTTTATATTTACATAATAATTTCTTGTCTGTTGATAAGCCATAGAAAACGAATCAATCATTCGATGAAATACTGATTAGCATCTTGAACAATATATATTTCTGATAATAATGTCGCCCCAAGCAAGGCATTTTACTGCCACTGTTTTGCAGGGTGTTACATAGGAGGAAAGTATGAGAAAGAGTCACAGGTTATAGGGGGTGTCAGGAAGTGGGTAAGAGAAGGATGAGAATACTGATGAGAATGGAGTGGACGGAGAAAGGAGCATGAGAGAGAGAGAGAGAGAGAGAGAGAGAGAGAATGCAGGTTAGTGAGATAGGAGATGACTATTGAATTAACATTTACATCCTTGGAGATTGTAGATGTCGGGGAGGCAAATTAATGGAAGGGAATTTCACAGGCGGGAAGTGCGAGAAAAGAAGCTGTTGGAGTAGAATTTGCGTTTACATTTTATTTGTTTTACAGTAAAAGGGTGGGACCTAGTTGCTAATCTTGTGGCTCGAGTAAATTCATATATAGGGGGCACCAGTGAGCTAAGTTCATCGGAGAAGAAGCCGTGAAAGTATTTTTTAATCGTTTCACCCCAAGAAAGGTGGTAACGTCCTGCAATTCAGTTATTTTTTATTAAGATTTGTCAGTTAAATGCCATACATGATACGTGTTTAGACAATCATGTCTCTTTCGATTCATGACTGAGTAGGTTGCCATTTCTTTCTGCGGTTGACTAGTTGCCAACCAAGGCTATAGAACCTAATCAATCCTGCTATTTAACCCATATCTGAAAGAAGAGAAGAATTAATACCTTTCTGAAGGGTATTGGCGCAATAGTGAATGCAACGGAATGCAACGGAATGCAACAAGAAGTACTGGTTTCCAAACTCCGCTGCCAACGTTTACCAACGGTCGCATTCGATGCCATAATCCAACATAAAATAGGAGACATTAATTTTGGAGCAAGCCTGTGATGCACGGATATTAAGACAACCTGTAGGGTGATGTTAACAAGCCAAGAGTCACTTTCTCCAATAAATATCGACCTCAAATGACCTCTGCCATTCATGCTAACTCCTTTAGACAAATATCCACACACAATCTATATGACATGTTCACAATGCGCAAAGATCAAACTAATTTGTGATTAATTCTGTATCTACATTCAAACGAGATAGCAGACAGCGAAACACACTGAATGTACTGCGTCAATTTACTCATAAGTCAACTTTACTATTTTAATACTTTGAATACCAACATCCTATGATTGGCAACTGGGTCCCACCCATTCACAGTTAGATTAACCAAATGCAGACGACAATTCTACTCCTGCAGCTTCTTCTTTCGCACTTCCCACCTGTGGAACTCGCTTCCATATTCTTGCTTTCCTGACGGCTACAACCTCCAGGAATTTAAATGCAATGTCAATACCCATCTATTAACCACTTGACTCTAGTTCTTTCACCACCCCGTATATACTTCCCTTTCTCTCCACCTTTGCAACTGTCATCACACCTGTATTCCCATCCTTCTCTTGCTCCTTTCTAACTGGTTTATCTTCCTCTTCACTCTCTTCTAATTAATCTTTTTACTATTATGTAGCCCCCTGCACATCAGTGTTATTACCGCCTTGCTCGGGGTGATACGATTAAAAAATAAAATTGCCAGCTCCCCGCCTCTGACGTGGCAACCCATCCACTTAATATTTAGTCTCAATCTGCCATTTTCCAGCATGCTCGCCCCTCAATACATCACCTTTCCTTAATTACCGGCCAAAAGAAATGGAATTACCTACCGCGACTAAACGAAATAAAGAGAACGTAAACAATTAAGGGAATTCGTGTATGCCCCGGGGCCGAATAAAGAGTACACTGAGTGCAAGCGAAGGCGGTATTTTAACTATGGAGTTGAGTGTACATTGGAGTAAATAGTTCAGTAGGTGGACATGACAGGATTTAGCTGTTCGTTGATGGTGTACACTGCAGATTCGAAATAATTTCTGTTCATCGTTAATTTTGCATGTGTGCGTGTATCGTCTTGATTTCTAAATATCTGTATGTGGCGCCTACATATTGCAACCTGCGCGCTGCTGGGTGCAAACCTGTTGACAATGTCAAAGATGTCAGAACCGTCAAATAAATTCCTCTTCTTCTCTTTAGGTGTCTGTATTCTTCATTGATCAATTTTTATTTGGCTGATATTTGAACGGCGCATACAAAAGAGTCCTTCTTACTGAGCGGTGATTAGCTTGTGTGGCGGACCATTCACAACGATTTCGATTATACAAGGCATACCTCAACTGTTACTTTGTTTTCTACTAAGCTTAGGAAACACAGACATACGCAATTCGCACGCGCAAGCTTTCTATCTCTCTCGCTCTCTCTTACTCATACACACATTCACATACACACACGTCCAAGTAATTAATGGACTTTATTCATAATCCGACATTATTATCGTATTACTTTAAACTTTATATTCAGAGTATACGTGTGTTTAAGTAGGCATACTTGTTTTTAAACAGTGAACATTTACGTCTACCGGTCTGTCGTTTCGAAGGTTAAAAAGATAATTGTACCTTCGGATAGGGTTCGAAATTGCATTCCCCTCCCAAATGTAGCGGAAACGCCTGTTCATCCTGGAGTGTTTTAGCCCGCTCTGCCGCTGAAAGCTTGTAGTCTCGTAAAATTTTGGGTGAATTTAACCCTCCAAATTATGTGTATTCAAATAACTTAATGAACAAACCTTCTCAAAAAGAACATTTAATAATGTCATTAAAATTTACTTCATGGTGAAGGCTTTCAGTGGCGTAACCAGAATAATTTCTGACCAGTACCAGTGTTCTAGTTTAGCTAAATAGGTAATCTAATTGGAGTAGATAGACTAAACTATCGCCCGGTTCACACTCCACCCACGTCTATTGAACAGGTGAAGAGGCTCATCCCTTGTTCCCTGTTTAGGATGTGGTTTCCGGCTTTCTCTTTTCCAATCTATTCACTCTTATGCAGCCCCCTGCACATCAGTGGCGTTACCGCCTTGTTCGGGGTGATATGATTAAAATATATATATATATATATATATATATCTTGAATATTTATTATGTATTTATTTAATAATATCATTGAAATTAATTTGATTAATAATGTTTTCAGCGGCTTAGCTAGAATAATTTCCTACCAGTATTAGTTTTCTAGTTTAGCTAAAAAGGTAAGATCTTGAATGTTTATTATGTATTTATTTAATGTCATTGAAATTAATTTGTTTAATAAAGCTTTCAGTGGCTTAGCTAGAATAATTTCCTACCATTACTAGTCTTCTAGTGTAACTAGAAGACTAGTGTAACTAGTGTAAGACCTTGAATGTTTATTTTCTATTTGTTTAATAATGTCATTGAAATTATTTTGATTAATAAAACTTTCAGTGGCGTAACTAAAATAATTTCCTAGCGGTACCCGGTTTATAGTTTCGCTAAAAGGTAAGATCTTGAATGTTGATTATTATTATATTTAATAATGTCATTGAAATTAGTTGGATTGTTAAAGCTTTCAGTGGCTTAGCTAGAAATATTTATTACCTGTTCCAATGTTCTAGTTTAGATAAAAAAAGTAAGACCTTAAATGGTGATCATTTAATAGTTTGACTTGTCGTTTGAAACCATGGCATAACATAAGATTTCACTAAATTTTTCCTCTTCTTCTGATAATTTTGTGCTCAGTGTTGACAAATTTTTAGTCTCTACAAATCATAGAATGTTCGTTCTGGTTGAGCCTATAAATATCCTTAGACATTGATGAGTCAAAATATGTACCAATTATGACAGCGACTTGCAATAACGAAAAATGTTTAATCGAATTCGCGTACTTCATTCACATGAGTTAATTATAGAGCCAAAAGAATAATTTGAGCAACTTTAATATAGGTCTAAATGATATGACTAGAGCTCAGAGCATTTCCGAAACAGTATGATTTGGCGGATGTTCACAGCCGGTTGTGGCCCGAGGAAATATCACTCACCGTCAACAAGGCATTGGCTAGCTAAAATTTTATCACTGAAAGAAATTACTGGGCATTCAGTCAGTTAAGTGCCATACGTGATACACGCTTGGGCGATCATGTCTCTTTCGAGACATGACTGACTGGGCAGAAGATTATCCCGCAGTAGGTTGCCATTGCTTTAGAAAAAAAAAGACATCAATAGAATTACAACAATTAAAAAAAATTGGACACAGCTTTAATCATAGTGACGGATAAACATGTACTCATGTACTCAGTACTCATGTACTCAGTACTCATGTACTAATGTATCCATGCATGCGTGTACTCAGTACACATGTACTCATGTACTCGGTACTCATGTGCTCATGCACTCAGTACTCATATACTCAGTACTCGTGCACTCGTATACTCAGTACTCATGTACTCAATGCTCAGTACTCATGTACTCATGTTCTCATGTACTCTGAACATTTTATACTGGTCAATATACATGAGTACGTTTATAATGATCATCAAGACAATGTTCACAGCCATACTCAGTTGTACGGACATGATTTTCCTTCAATCTTCAAATTAAAATCCCACCATGCACTTAGAAAATGTGTTAGACCAACAAGTTTATTTATATTATTTACATTGTTTGGGGAGTTCTCATCTTTATTGTCATATTCACGACGCTTCGGTTTTCTTCAGATTATTTGAAATGCCCAGTAAAAGCCTGAGCTACGTTTTCAACAATTATATTCAATCAGTCAGTTAAGTGCCATACGTGATACACGCTTTGGGCGATCATATCTCGAAAGAAACATGACTGACTGGGCAAATGATTATCCCGCAGTAGGTTGCCATTGCTTTCTGCGGTAGACTGGTTGCCAATCTGTCCTGTTGCTTGACCTATAGCTTCAATGATAGGAGATGGATTGTATTATTAAGTAGTAATTAGTGGGGGATCAGTTTATTACTTTAAGACAATAGAAAAATGATCCCCACTTTATGACCAGTAGAAGTCTTAATTATGTTTCCAACTATTATATTCAGTCAGTCAGTTAAGTGCCATACGTGATACACGCTTTGGGCGATCATTTCTCGAAAGGGACATGACTGACTGGGCAGAAGATTATCCCGCAGTAGGTTGCCATTGCTTTCTGCAGTAGACTGGTTGCCAGTCAAGGCTATAGAACTCAGTCTGTCCTGTTATTTGACTCATAGCTAGAGGGGGAAGAGATGTATTATATTATTAAGTAGTAATTAGTGGGGGATCAGTTTTATATTGTTATAAAGTAATAAACTGTTCCCTCACTATATGCCCAGTATAAGCATTAATCATGTTTTCAACTATTATATTCAGTCAGTCAGTTAAGTGCCAGACGTAATACAGTCTTTGGGCGATCATTTCTCGAAAGGGACATGACTGTCTGGGCAGAAGATTATCCCGCAGTAGGTTGCCATTGCTTTCTGCGGTAGATTGGTTACCGACCATGGTTAAGGAACAAAATCTGTCCTGTTATTTAACCCATAACTGGAGGGAAGAGACGGATTAATACCTTTCCCAAGTGTATTTGTACGTTAGTGAATGCAAGGAATTCAACTGGAATTTGAATTCGGCTTCCCCATTTTTTCGTTCCAAGCCAATATCCACTGCACCACCCACGCACATAGGCAGTGAAATATTGAAATATTGATCAGTTTTTTATGTATATGTGTGTTAACAGAAAATTAAGTTTTAGTCGACATTCCTAGACAGTGAATTTGATATTTACCTGCTTGGTAATTGAAAATCTTATTAAAAGACAGGAACTCCTTCCGCGGGAAATACTCTTTTAATCTAAACGTGTCTGAAGGTTCAGTCATGAGAAATGCTAGGCACAATTAATATCTTTAATAAATGTACGTATGTAATTGGGACCTCAACATTCAAAAGCCTGTATCTGCTAACTTTATGTTCGTACCCGACAGGGGAAATAATCTTTTGGAAATTAATGGATTTTTTTTTAAAATCCTCATTATTTATTATTGCAATAATTTTATTTAGTGGTTATGAGTATTTGTGTAGATACCATTGCTTTTAAAACAGTCAAATTAACAACTACCAGTCCTAGTGGAACAAATTCACCGTTATTTCTTATAAGTATTTTGGGTAATCGTAGGACAAATTTGTATGAATTACATGCAGTAAATATCGGTTGAAGCTAGACAGACAAACAGGTAGGGATATATATATATATATATATATATATATATATATATATATATTAAACTTTTAATTTCTTATCCTTTCACTAGTAATATGTAAATTTATTTTTAAACTAAATAATTAAGTTTAAACAACTAAATGTAAATAGAATAATTAGGCTTACTTTTAAATTAATTTTTTAAATTTGTTTAATTCTGTATTGTATTATATTTGCTTTGTTGACTGTATAATTAGTATAATTTTGCTTATGTAGTGGTGTGATGATTTTGTGATCACAACGGTTTGATTAGCTATTATCTCTTGAATATGTATATAAAAAACAATTCTTATCCTTTCACCGTTTATTCATAATATTTATTTTTATTTTTTATGTTAATTTTCATTTTCTCTTATCATCTTTTCTTTCTATTTTAAATTTATTCCTCTCTTCTTTCTTCTTCCCTTTTCGTTTACGCTTTAAGATACTTACCCTTTCTTTTTAACGCTCTCTCTCTCTCTCTCTCTCTCTCTCACTCTCTCTCTCTCTCTATCTATCTATCTCTCACCTAATCCACTATCTTAACGTTTCAAATCTACGGGTCAGCAGCCTAACTGACATGTTAAATGTATCTTTACATTTTAGTTGACATCCGCTCTTACGCGTGCTCTTTGATTATATGTTGCGTATATATATGCTTATGTATGAATATGTGTGTGTATTCGCCGAACTGATGTATTTTTTCTCAAGTTTTCTTTTTTAAGGGAGCGACCTTTATTTTTATTCGGGTTTGTTTCTTTTTTTTTTTTTTTTGGTCTTTGTGAATTTCATTCGTGTAAAATCTTTTGTACAATAAAGACGGAAGCTGATGATGGACCACCTGAAATATGCCTAAACTACCGATTTACCATGAAATAATGTGTCTGCCTTAATTTTTCTTATATTTTCTCTATATGTATTTATATACATATATATTTAGAGCTCTCTTAGAGAGTTATCCTACCACTGTATGTACATGATACTCATTTGGATTCTTTTATATCTACACCGCATGCTGATATATATATATATATATATATATATATATATATTATAAATTATATTTTAGAACATGTACATAATTTTTCTATATATATCCACGACAAAGGTACGTTTGTTTCGACATTGAAACTTGAATGTCTCATCAGGCGGTGTGTAAAGTAATGGAAAGTCTCTTTCCTTATATTTGTTTAGTTTTGTTAGAGGTGTTGGTGGGGGTTAGTGATAGGGGAATAAGTCGCTGACCATTTTTGGAGAAGGTGTTTTTTAAGGTGGTTGATTAATGAGAGTCTTTGATTTCTAGACAGATTTAACCTTGTAAATTTTTATTATCTAGTGACCAGACTACATCCTTTGGATTTCTTAGAAGAGCCAGTATTGGGTGGCGTCGGATATTTTTATTTAAGCAGTCTTTGTAATTAATTTAAGTTTGTATATTTAATCTTAACTTTGGATTTAGGGAATATATTTTTTCTATTAAATTTTTAATTTTTGATTATTAATTAGATCATAGTTTGGAAATTTTGGTGTAGGGAGTGTAAGTTTTATTTATATATATCTTGTGACTAGACTATATCTTTCGGAATTTCTTAGAGGAACAGGTTAGGAGTGGGATGCGTATTCAGTACAGAATATTTTTTGTATATAAGTAGGGTTTTTGTAAATAATCTAAATTTGTATATTTAATCATAATTTTGGATTTAGGAAGTCGATTTTTTCTATTAAATTTTAAATCTTAATTAGATCACAGTTTGGAAACCGATTTTTTCTATTAAATTTCAAATTTTAATTATATCACCGTTTGTGGTAAAATTTAATGTAAGAGGTAAAATTTTAATGTTAGTGTTATTTAGGTACTGGATAAACGCAGGTAATAAGTGCGTAATAAGTAGAATTTTATGTAAGGGGAAAGTAGAATGTTTGTATTTGAGGTAATATGTGTATAGGTAATAGGTGTGTTTGTATTTAATGTAATAGTTGAAGTTTTGTGTGTATTAAGGACAGTATATATAATTAATCTAATTATGGCTATTAACCTTACTTTATAATTTAGTAAATCGATTACTTCTATAAAATTCTTAATTTTATTTAGAGAAAAATTTCTAATTTAATTATGAATATTAAACCTTACTTTAAAATTTAGTGATGTGATATTTCTATAGAATTTTTTTTTCTTTTATACATATGGGGTCCTAGCTCTGGCTATTATAGTATTTTTTAGCATGATTGTAATGTTAGTTCTCTAATGTGCTTGCAGTTTACTGTGGCTTAAAAGCTTGTTACTGTTCATATATTTAAGGATCTCAATTATTTCTTGAAGACAGAGGAAACATGGTTCCTTTATAGATTTAGGTGTTCTTGCTTGTTTAAGGATTTTCCATTTAAATTTAGGCGTTTTATTTTCGTCTTTTAACTTCCAAAAGTATTTGGAGAGAGATGTTATGTTTTGTTTTTCTTTGTTATTGAAGGACGAGAAGTGATTTTAAAATCGCTTTTTAAATACGTTCATGGTATTTCCGATATATAATCTTAGGATTCTCCATGTATGAGATCGAACACATATATATCAGGGATTTTGTTAGACATTTATTGGTCATGGGCATTGGTTAGGGTTTCTAACTGGGACATAAATTCCTTAAACTAATAGATAAGCATTTCTCCAAAAATAACCCTCTAAATAAAATATTCAATAAAAATACAATTAAATTAAGCTATAGCGGCTCCAATAATCTAGAAAAAATAATTAAAGTACATAACAGCAAAATATTAAAAGCACACAAGAAAAATAACTCCAACACTAATACCAGTCTGCCACATAATAACAGCCTTTGTAACTGTAACTGTTTTAAATTAATGTTTTGGACGTTGTAAGAATTCTTCCTTCGTTCTGTATTCACTCGGATATATATATATATATATATATATATATATATATATAAACAGATTAGATGATATGTACGGGGAATTGCTTCAAAGTTCTCAGCATGGCTCACTTCCGAATATCTGAACAACCATCAGAATAGTTTTAGCACCGCCTCATTATATATATATATATATATATATATATATATACGCATCGCTCATTCAGTAATGAATTCGAGCACTCTGGCTATTGGGCGGGTATAATGATAATATACACGCTAAAACGTCTGCCTTCTTCTACCGAGAGCCCATAGCCCAGAAGTAGAATCGCCGACTGACGTCAATTCGGTCGGTTTCATTCCTGGATTAAAAGCAATCGGAGTCTAAACGTATGGATGAGCTGTGATACAGCGAAACAGATCTGTCTACGGATGACTATATATATATATATATATATATATATATATATATATATATATATATATATCACACCCTGATTGAGCACTCGGGAAGAATGGTAGACTTTGAAAAACAGTAGCTGCTCTGGCTTGAACGCATCGCTCATTCAGTAAAAATGAATTGGATCACTCTAGCTATTTTGCGCGTATAATGATAATATATGCGCTAAAAAGTCTGCCTTCTTCCACCGAACGCCCACAGCCCAGAGGTAGAATCACCGACTGATGCCAATTCGGTCGGGTTTCAATCCTGGGTTAAAAGGCATTCGGAGTCTAACGGTACTGATGAGATGTGATACAGCGAAACAGATCTGTCTGCGGATGACAATATATATATATATATATATATATATATATATATATATATATATATATGTGTGTGTGTGTGTGTGTGTGTAAATTAATAAATATACATATGGGAATACACAAATGTATAAAATATTATTCAGGTGTTAATAAAACAGTGCTCAATGTAGTATAAACAGAGCTATTAATTATATACATTAATGAATATACATATTATCTTACATCGGTATCCCTACTCCGATTTTCATGCGTTACACAATGTATATTACTATGCACCTGATGATTTTGTAACCAAATGATTGCATAACGCATGAAACTCCGAGGCGTGCCATAGATGTTGTATAATATGTATGTTTATTAATATATATATATATATATATATATATATATATATATATAAATATGTATGGATAAAGCCGTGGATAAAGCCAGCCATTCATAGATGGACAGCTAAAAGCACGGACAGTCTGAGGTTTTCTCTGCCATTCTGATGATGAGATTATAGTCTCGAAATATTAAGAAACAGGTCATACAAACACCTCCCGACCTTCCTTTATTTCATTCAACGCATTGTGATAGCCTTCAAGACATAACACAATATTATCATCCACAGACAGATATGTTTCGCTGTATCACAGCTCATTAGTACTTTTAGACTCCGATTGCTTTTTAACCCAGGATTGAGACCCGACCGAATTGGCGTCAGTCGGCGATTCTACCTCTGAGCTATGGACGCTCGGTAGAAAGGGGCAGACTTTTTAGCGTGTATATTATCATTATACACGCCCAATAACTGAGAGTGTTCTAATTCATTGCTGAATGAACGATGCATATATATATATATATATATATATTTATATATATATATATATTGAGCAAGATAAGATATATTAGATAGCACAGTATTCTTGGTGGCAAAACTGAAGGACGATGTAAATGTGATTGGTCAGCAGATTGAAATGGTCACGCTGCAAAGGCCAAACGTTATATTTGGCCTTTAATCAGAGTGGGCAAGAACATGCATACCACTGTCCATTCTGTCCTCGTCCCCCTCCCTCAAAGACCTCTCCCCTTCCCCACCCTTCTCTAGCTACTTCTTCAGTATTCCTTGTGGTCCTCCGGTCATTTCTCCTCAGTTTCTTCTGCTAGCCTTACCCCTACCATACACGTGGTCAGTTTAAATTGACCAGAAACCGACACCTTCTATTTGCATTAGCCTAAGGCAGTTCTTTCTCGCTGGGTGCTAAGATATAGCTGTGGGGTTGTATAAGTTGGAATGCTGAAGTTATTTGCTGTGAGGTTCGCTAGTCTTTAAGGCAGATTAGTAACAGGAAGATATTTTAACATAGTTTGGCGTTAGTTGTAGTAGCTGAATGGTTGATTTCTGGGTTGTGATTTCTGAAGTAGTCTTGTTTAAATTTATAAATTTGAAGCGTAATATTCAGTTAACTAAATAACTGTATGTTGTCCTCAGTGGGTGACTTGGACTAAGCTTAGTAATAACAATAACTGGATATTTTTGCTTTTCCTGTTGAATCACTTTCAAATGTTCTTTCATATATTTCACTGCCTTGATACAAAACGCATCTAAACTTCAATTCCATTTATACTGCGCATTCATTAATGGATTAGAGCACTCTGGCTATTGGGCGGGTATAATGACAATATACACGCTAAAAAGTCTACCTTCTCCTACCGAACGCCCATAGCCCAGAGGTAGAATCGCTGACTGACGCCATTTCGGTCGGGTTTCAATCCTTGTGTAAAATGTGTGTGATCTTAGGTTGTTTTTGTTTGTTTTGAATCGGTCAGTGTCGAAATGTTATGAACTTTTTTTTTTAGCTTAGATCTCTGATTGGAACCCGGAAGAACATGTGAAAATTCAAGACAGTCAAGACGAAAAGTATAAATGAGAATTTGTTTCACTGAATAAAAACGACAAAATGATATGATTGAGACAAAACGGTTCATTCGGTTTATCAAACTGGATTTAAATATTCTCATTAAAGGAGGAAAAATATATCAATGAATTTACGTTCTTCTAGAAACCAGTCAGTTAAGTGCCAGACGTGAAACACGGTTGGGCGATCATGTCTCAAAAGAGACATGACTGACTGGGCAGAAGATTATCCCGCAGTAGGTTGCCATTATCTTTCTGTGGTAGATTGGTTGCCAGCCAAGGCTATAGAACATCAATCTGTCCTGTTATTTAACCCGTAACTGGAAGGAATAGACAGATTAATACCTTTCTCGAGGGTATTTGCGCATAAGTGAATGCAATGAATTCAACTGGAATTTGAACTCGTCTCCCCGATTTCTCGTTCCGAGCCGATATCCACTGCACCACAACGCACATGTTCTTCTAGAAGAGCAAGGATTAAAATAAAGAAATGTAAACGCGGGAAAATATATTGACCTCTCCACAGAACAGAAGAAATCAGAGCAAGAACATAACAGTGGTGCCAATTTTTGATGGCGCACTGGAACTAATCCAGAAAAACTCTGATAAAGAGAAATAAAGAGAAAGGGAAATATAGTTAGATATACAAAATCTGTAGAGATACGCTTCACATTTTTTACACCTATAGACAGTGTGAATACATAAATCATGGATGCTATGTCCACACTGTCTAGAGCAGGAGTTTCCAATGTTTTTGTTCTTATGTACCCTTTGGCATTTTTATAGATTCCTGAGTATCTCTAAAAGTTCAGGGTGAAAAAGTAAAACAATGTAACTGAAATTTTGATATTTTATTGAGAAGTCTTTTTGAGTAGAATCAATGACTTATAACATCAGTGAATTTAAACGCAGGTAATTTATAAAATAGTTATTCATTGTCTCTTATATTTAACAGTATATGGTTAGAAAATTATCTGCTACCTCGATACACTAAATATATATATAGAGAGAGAGAGAGGGAGTACTGTGCAAAAGTATTAGGACAAGAACTATTTTATCTTTTATGAGGCATACTGACAGAAAATAAAAAAAATATAGTTAAAGTAATTTGATTTGATTTACTCAACAATTGCTTTAACAAGGAAAAATCAATTAAATAATAATAATAGCCTTTTGCTTTGATCACAGCCTTCATTCTGTCAGGCATTGACATCACAAGCTTCTTCAATGCATCTAATGATATCTCCTGCCAAGCAGCTTGTATTTGTTCTCAAAGCGTATCTTGCGATATAGCATTAGATTTATCAATTCGAGAAAAAAGTCAGTCATATCCAAGGATAATAGAATAATGAGTAGTTTCAAAAGAACTTGTTTAAAAGAAAATAGGAAAAATTAAATATAACTCGTTTTTAATACATTTTTTACACTTAAAATCAATATTTATTTGTAATTTACTTGATTTTTCACGCAGTTTTTGAATTTCTGTGAGGTTTTTAGGAAAATCACCCCTGTTCTGATACTTTTGAACACTACCGGTAGTGTGCAAAAGTGTTATGACAGGGTTGATTTTAAACTTTATTTTAATGTCTGATAAAGGATAAAATATTTCTTGCTCTAATACTTTTGCATAGTACTGTACTGTACTTCTATATATATATATATATATATATATATATATGTGTGTGTGTGTGTGTGTGTGTGTGTGTGTGTGTGTGTGTGTGATGAGTTGTGCCTCGTGCCAAGACTTACTTTTTTAGTGGTTTACAGAGAAAAAGATATTTTGGCGAGCAAGTTTTTGTCGTAAAGTGCTCGATATCGGGATAGAGATAAAGCTTTTATAGGATTTATGTGGAAAAGTTTGTCACTTAACTGAGAAGAGTCATTACGACTTCGAAGTTTCCTAGACACCCTTATAACGTCCTCACTCCTCAGGGCTTTAAACGGAAGATTTAAGACATCATAATAGTGCCTTCAGGATACTTCGAAGTGGGCAGGACTACGCTCAATTAAACGACAAACTGCTTCACATTAATATATATATATATTTGTGTTGTGTGTTTTGTATATATATTTATATATTTATATGTATATATATATATATGTGTGTATGTGTCTATGTATATGTATATGGGTGTGTGTGTGTACACTTGTTGAATTGATATACTCCTTAAGTTAATTTTTTTATTTTTTATTTTTTATTTTTTTATTTTTTGTATGTTTTATTAATTTTTATTAATTTTCTATTAATTTCTTATTTTTTAATTTAAATGTAATTTTGAGATTTATATTTAAATTAAAATTTGTATGTCAAACTTTACGAAAAAAAATTTTTATATAATATTTATCCCATTTATTTAAACCAAAAACCGCTATGATTTATTTTTCAACACCATTGATAATTTTACTTTGTTTCTATGGAAATAGATTTTTTCTTTTCTTAGCTTACTTCCCTGCCAACCACCCCTTTCCCCCTCTTTTTACTTCCTTCTTTTTTCTTTTTATTCTTCCCTCTATCATTTCTTTCGACCAGACAAGGCTAAATTTCAACTTTTAACTCTCAACTCAGTTAAGGGGTAAGGAGTTTTCAAAAAATTTAAAAATGAAAATAGACATAGATATCTGACTGCTTTCTTATTAATCCTACCCCTTTAATTTTCCGTGATGAAATTTTTTTGGAAAGTCTGCCGGTAAAATATCTTTGTGCATTTTGCCATTTGGATTTTTTAAATAAAAAAAATTCTTTGCTGATGACACGAGAAATTTTTCGTAGAAATGGACATTCAACGAATTTGAACATCGGAATTTGTTTTATTATATATATATATATATATATATATATATATATATTCAGTTACTCGTAAAATAAAATCCATCCTCCATCATGGCTAAAGGTATAGCCGAATGCGTTCGAAAAACAAAACATTCGGACAGTTTTAAAAAGACAAAAAGCATAAAAAATTTACATAATAAACTTATCCATGTTACATTGTCTGTCATTTTTAATGAAACTTTCATAAAGGAGAGGTGATTTTGTAAGCGCAGTTTAGATGTGGCCAAAGCCGACAGTATTTAGCACCCAGTGAGGAAAGAGCTCATTACTCAATTGTAATGATTATACATTATACCACATCGAGGTGCTCAACCTGAAATAAAAGAGACATTACTACCCAAACGTGCACACACAATGTGTGTGTTTCTGTGTATACGTTTCAATTTATTAGACTTTAAGAAAATAAATAATGTTAATTAAAGCAAAAAAAAAAAGAAGTTATTTTTACGAAATGCCGAGGCACACGTGCGATAAATATCAATTGCTGAAATATAGCGAATACACTGCAAAAGGAAATAAATATCGTTTAAAATTGATACGTTCAATCAATCACACGTATTCTTTCTCTCTTTAAGCGACCATTGGCCGGGATAGAACCCACTACACCCCTCTAGTATTCTCTGTGCATTTGAAACCCTGGCGCAGTTTTTGTAGCGAAATTCATTTATTGTCAAATAGCTGAATAATTGATGCTTCGCCAGGGCTACCAATGGTGTTTTTTTTATTATGACACCAACAGTAGATGGGTTGCCTCCAGGGCCCCATCCTGTTATTTAACCCATAACTGGAGGGAAGTGACAGATTAATACATTTCCCAAGGGTACTAGTGCTTAAATGAATGCAGGGTATTCAACTGGAATTCGAACTCGGCTCACCGATTTCTCTTTCCAAGCCGATATTCACTGCACCACAACGCATATCCGTCACTGAACGTTTACAGCGCCTGGTATTCCCAAGTGGTCACTCATCTAAGTACTGAACAGGCTCAACGTTGCTTAACTTCGGTGATCGAGCGAGAACCGGTGTATTCAACGTGATATGCCGTATCAGACGTAATAGCTAAATCCACTGCTAGGAAGGTTGGGTCACTGTGTCGTGCCAGGGTGTTTTTACGCTTGAATCCATCTTACACATATACAAATCAACCATCCGTCCGTGCATGGAATACTGCTGTCATATATATAGTCAGGCGCCCCCGCTGTTCATCTCAGTGTTCTCGACAGGCTCCAAAAGAAAATCAGTAATGTGATAGGTACCGTCTTGGCGGCTCGACTCCAGCTGCTTTCTCACCAATGGGATATGGCTTCCCTCTGTCTCTTCTATAAATATTTTCATGGCTTCTGCTCCGACAAACTTAAATCACTGGTGCCCCTGCCACATGAGTTTACTCGTGCAACAAGACTGGCAACTGGGTCCCACCCATTCACAGTTTGATCAACCAAATGCGCCGACAATTCTACTCCATCAGTTTCTTTTCTCGCCTGTAGAACTCTTCCATATTCTTGCTTTCCTGTCGGCTACAACCTCCAGGAATTTAAATGCAATGTCAATACCCATCTATTAACCACTTGACTCCAGTTCTTTCTACATCACCCTGTATATCTTTTCCTTTCTCTCTACCTCTGCAACTGTCATCACACCTGTATTCCCATCCTTCACTTGCTCCTTTCTCTGACACCCTCTGTAACTGGTTCGTCTTTCTCTTTACTCTCCTCCTATCTAATCTTTTTTTCTCTTATGTAGCCCCTTGCGCATCAGTGGCGTTACCGCATTGCTTGGGGTGAAACTATTAAAAAAACTTATATTTAAGAAGTTACAAGAAAGAATAGATTAAAAATAATTAGGAAAAACAGAAATCACGAAACAAAAAAGAAAATAATTTCTGTGATTTAATTGTACATTATTTATGCTATTCGGACTACTGTCCACATTTTTATTGCCCTGTTTACGACGTTCTCTGCCGGTGTATGCTTCGGCCTTCATCAATTGATAGGAATTTCAAACCGAACCCTTTATTTCGATCACTGGGGTATATTATACTCCATTCCATGTGCGATACCACTTCTGGTAGCCATGTAGTTATCTCCCTTTAACTCACGAAGCTAAGTGTTCACCACTACTGTAGCCTGGTATTGAACTCACAACTCTTTGGGTCAAGTCACTGTAAGTAACCAAATCTCTATCCACTGGGTCACGTGTCCTTGAGAATATATAGCCCAGTGGATATAGGCCTTGAGAATGATATACTCCAGTGATTGAATAAAGGGTTCGGTTTGAAATTTTTAGCACCTAAAGAAGGCCGGAGAGTACAACGACCGAAACATCGTAAACATAGCAATAAAGATTAGGACAATAGTCCGAATAATGTAAGTAATGTAAATACTACCTCGTCTCAGAAGTACAGACAAATAGTAACTTAATTGTGTTTTAAATTTAAAAAAAATAATAATAAAATAAACAGAATATAGTCGTATGAAAGAACGTTCGATAAGTTCTAGAGAGAATAAGAATATTTTTGTCGTAACTAAATGTAAGCACGTACAAAAAAAGTATACAACCAATATTCATCCATAGGGATAAAAAATATTTATTTTTTCAACATAATCAGCTGTTTGTGACTATAATGGTAAATAAATTATAATCTTACACGTTGAACAATATACATTGAACATTTCAGATTCAAATAACTTCGTGTCAGGTTGTGGTTTTATTGTACCATTCTATATGATGAGTATAAGATGTTTAAGCAGATATCAGTCAGTTAAGTGCCATACGTGATACACGCTTGGGCGATCATGTCTCGAAAGAGACATGACTGACTGGGCAGAAGATTATCCCGCAGTAGGTTGCCATTGCTTTCTGCGTTAGACTGGTTGCCAACCAAGGCTATAGAACTCACTCTGTCCTGTTATTTAACCCATAACTGGAAGGAAGAGACGGATTAATACCTTTCCCAAGGGTATTTGCGCGTAAGTGAATGTAATGAATTCGGCTGGAATTCGAACTCGGCTCCCCGATTTCTCGTTCCGAGCCGATATCCTATGCACCAGAAGTGTCGATTTCACAGTCAAACAGTCACACACACACACACACACACACACACACACACACACACACACACACACACACACACACACACACACATATTCGAGATCCGTTGAAATGTTTTAGCCGGACCTCGTAGCCTTTCTAAGTAAAATGATATTAACTCAATTCGTCAGGGCAAAAAATTCAGGAAACCCACAACAATAGAAAGAAAGAAAAAAAGAAAAAGAAATATTAAAAAATATATAGATATAGATTCGTTGGAAAATCATTAATTTCTTAATGTTATAGTAGTAGTAGTAATATACGCACACACACACACACACACACACACACACACACATATATATATATATATATATATATATATATTATAAACTGCTTTATGTATCTCATCTCTCTCTCACGGTATACTGACGCAGTAATACATGCAACATGAAAATGCGATGTGATCGTGAAAAACTCTTGACTGAACGCTAAATAAATGCTTACTAAAAATTTTATTTAGTCAGGTTTGGGGATTTGGTAAGGCCCTGAACATTCTCGTAACCATTTTTATATAAAGAATTATACAAAATGAAATGGAAATGCACTATACTCTCCCATAAGTTACGGTAATTATTCTATATTTCACATAATTTTATCTCATATATATATATATATATATATATATATATATTGATATATATGTGTGTGTGAGTGTATATATATCATTTGTAGCTATATATATATATATATATATATATATATATAACACTGTAAAATAATTCAGTTGATTTCGGCAGTGCTTTCGAGGTGACTGCTGTAATTCTCGTCCGCGTTTCAAACACTTGTGGCCTATCAGAGTTACCTCCCTTTACCAAGTAAATTTGCCGGTAATTTCTTTCTTTACTTTCGATATGTTATGACATTTAATTTTTTCTTTTGATTGTCATTTTATTTTATTTATTTATTTTTTTTACTTTTTGGTCTTTTACCAATTATGCGAAAATTTCGCTACTAGACTTTTACAAAAATTTTAAACAATAAACAACAGCTGTTCACTCGTATCAACTGTTTAAATTTAACTCTCAAAAGTGATGTGGGGGAAAAAAATTAAATTACTTTTCAACTTTTCTTTCTAACTCATGGACGAAAAAAATTATTATCATAAATATTTTAACACAAATTTGAATTTCTCTTTTTACCACTGCTGTCAATTTATAACACAAAACTTGTTCTAATTTTTAATATTGCAGACTTGACGATAACTTTATATTTTTTTATGGTAGGAAAAAAAAAAGATTGTCCACTCGAGTGTGTGGTGGTGATTAAACGTAACTCGAAATGCAAGTGAGAAATTTTTCCATTCTAACCTTCCCCAACCCTACGTCATGTACTTCTTCTTCTGCTTCTTCTTCTTCTATGTGCCCTGTCCCTTCAGGACGTAGGCGATCATGGTTCTCCATGTCTTCCTATTCCTTGTAGCTCTTAGTATGTTTGCTCCTGTTACACCTCGCAACCCCCGTTCCGTCATCCACCTGATCAGGTCCTGCAAATATGTTATCTGCTGCTTTCCTCTCTCTCTCTTTCCTTCTATCTGTCCAGTCAGTATCAGGTTCTCCAAGCTCTCCTTCCTTATTGCATGTCCCCGGAACAGTTGTCTCTTCCTGATGCTCAGTATTAATTTCCTTTTTGTTGCCATTCTTTTCAACACTTCATCGTTGCTCGCATGCTCAGTCCATGATATCCGCAGCATCCTTCTGTAGAACCACATTTCCGCTGATTCAAGTTTTGTCCTCATTTTCGATGATATCGTCCAGCATTCACTGCCGTATTGAAGAACTGACATCACATAGCAATCCAGTACTCTTTTTTTTGTCTCTAGTGAAAGTTTCCTGTGTCTTAATACTTTACTCAGCTTCTGGAACGCGTCCTTTGCCATGCCAATTCGCATTCGGATCTCTGTGTCGCACATTCCATTTCCTGTTAGAATACTTCCTTACACTAAAGCAAAAACGAACAAGCTTGTAGATAGTGAATTTAGCACAGAATTATTTTACAGGAAATTCCAATGTTGCACAACAAAAGGGAGTGAAGCTTGTGGCACTTATTTTATTTCAAGAAAGTCGTTTTTTTGCTTGGGTCTGAGGATACCATGGACCGAGCACGTGAGCAAAAACAAGGTCTTGGAGGATGCAAACGAGAAAAAATAGCTCATACTTAACATCAGCAAGAGACAGCTGAGGTTTCCGAAACACGTAATGAGGAAGGAGTGTTTGGAGAATTTAATACTCAAAGGACGGATAGAGTAAAAAAGAGAGGGGAAAGCAATCTGATGGGCAGATGGATGTCACAGTGAGGTTTGAATGAGATACCAAGAGGAAACACATTAAGAGCGACAAGGGACAGAGGCAAGTGGAGGTCCATGATCGCCTACGTCTTGAAGGGACACGGCACGTGAAGAAGATAACGTTTACAAACAAACCCATAATCATGACAGCTAAATTTTACAAGTATGTATTAGACGCGCACACACACACATTCAAGGAATTTAGTTTCATAAACTTTCTAGTACGAGTTTATATTTGAAAAAAAATTTAGTTATTTATTTTCTGCTGAAATGATCTTGTGACAAATGTCTGAAGAGAAATGAAAAATATTATTTATTAGAATCTGTATAAATTCTCCATAAATCTACGTAATACCCCAGATACATATATATATAAAATGATTTGCTTGAAAGTTTTGTTTTTTTATCGATACTCGTATTTAAGTAGATATTCAGTTTTTAATTAAACAGTATTATATATTTATATCTACTGGCCTGATTATTTACGATAAATTCTTTATTACGAAAATGTGTGTCATTCGGCAGGATTCGAAACTGCGACCCCTATCCACATAGGGGAAGCTACCATATGTGCTGGAAACGTCTTAGACCTCTCGACCACGAATGACTATTAGTCTGAATCTATTGGAGATGTTTGAAAACCCGGGGTGAAGATTTATATTTTGATAAGATTTAATTTAAGGAATTTAACTACTTTTTCTTTAAGTAAGTGTGGCATTCGTTAAATCAAAGATATGGTTAGAATTACTTCTCTGTATAAATAATGCATTCAATCAATTATTGCATGCAAGATATATATATATATATATATATATATATATATATATATATATATAGTAGTGTGCAAAAGTATTAGTACAAGAACTATTTTATCTTTGATGGGGCATATTGACAGAAAATAAAAAATTTAATTAAAGTAATTTTATTTGATTTACTCAACAAATGCTTTAACAAGAAAAAATACTTGTTACAAAATAAATGTAATATTTAGTATAATAGCCTTTTGCTTTGATCACAGCCTTCATTCAGTCAGGCATTGACATCACAAGCTTCTTCAATGTATTTAATGGTATCTCCTGCCAAGCAGCTTGTATTTGTTCCCAAAGTGTGTCTTACAAAGCAACATTAGATTTATCAATTCGAGAGGGGGGAATAAGAAAAAAGTCAGTCATATCCTAGGATAATAAAATAATGAGTAGTTTCAAAATAACTTGTTTAATAGAAAATAGGAAAAATTAAATATATCTTCTTTTTAATACATTTCTTTTACACTTAGTTTTAAATAATCAATATTTATTAGCAATTTACTTGGCTTTTCACCCTGTATTTGAATTTCAGTGAGGTTTTTAGGAAAATCACCTGTCCTAATACTTTTGCACACTACCAGTAGTGTGCAAAAGTATTAGGACAGGGGTGATTTTAAAATTTATTTTGATGCCTCATAAAAGATAAAATAGTTCTCGTCCTAATATTTTTGCAGAGTACTGTATATATATATATATATATATATATATATATATATATATTAAGACAGACAACTGCCTTAATTTTTCTTATATTTGCTCTATATGTATTTATATACATATATATTTAGAGCTCCCTTAGAGAATTATCCTACCACTGTATGTACAGGATACTCCTTTGGATTCTTCTATACCTACACTGCATGCTGGTATATATATATATGCATATATATATATATATATATATATAGAGAGAGAGAGAGAGAGTGAGAGAGAGAGAAAGATAAAGAGAGATAGAGACAGATTGATAGAGAAAGACAGATAGAGAGAGAGATATAGAGAGAGAATGATACGATTTTTTGAATTTTATTTGGTCTTTCAATAAACAGGTTGAGCCAATATTCTTACGGGTCTTGAAATTGTCAATTAAATTTTTCTTTCAAAATAACTTAGGCCTGAATGTTTATGTCATTTTCTTAAAAAGAAGAAACGTTTTCTTTCTACATTATTTTGCACGCCAATGAAAAATCACCTGTTCGAATGATATTGTCTGGAAAGCCGTTCTTAATGCGTGTTATTCTCACTGGCACCTGTACAACTAGTTTATATGCCAAGGTCCACTAAATGATTTGAAT
Source organism: Ascarosepion bandense (assembly GCA_037127315.1). Taxonomy (NCBI): domain Eukaryota; kingdom Metazoa; phylum Mollusca; class Cephalopoda; order Sepiida; family Sepiidae; genus Ascarosepion; species Ascarosepion bandense. Next base: position 2,965,551 of record JBBBDQ010001083.1, on the reverse strand, counting down.
ATCTATTAGTTTCATGTCATTCAAATCAGATTTCTCTTTTAAATCTTACTCAGCCTTCCCAAAACACACGAACTTGACGATTAGTAGAGATTACTAATTCAAATTATCACTTTTTTATTTTATCGAACTCTCTCATCCTGTCCAAATGTTGGACGAAATAAACATACAGAGATCAAAGTTTCGCAGTGACTCCTGTTGCTTTTTTTAGAATAATGAGCTGATCGTTAATGCAAATTCTGTATTCATGAAGTCAGTGTTATTTATAATAGAGAAATTTGAAGAAGAGACGATCAAGTTAAAAGTTGAATTCTGCCACGAATTAAACGAAAATACAAAGACTTCATCCTCATCAATGAGAGAGAGAGAGAGAGAGAGAGAGAGAGAGAGAGAGAGAGAGAGAGAGAGAGAGCAGATCCTTCTGATAGTTACTATTTAACCCTCTGTTTTATACAAACTTACAGTACAGCTACATGTCAACAGAATAGAACAGTCTGAATATGAAATTCAAAGGAATATAAGATATAAAATTTGTACTGGGCGTGACGAAGACATTTTGTATCGATACTAAAATTAACTACATTCATCCGGTGGGTGCGCCTTTGCTAAGATGATGTCAATCTCTATCGATTAAGTGCCGCCCACTTTAAGAAGACCCCACCTATATTGGTGGAGTGGAGCTGGTTGTGTGATACATTAAGATTTAGTAATGGAATTTTCAGTATCACTGTTTGAATTTCTGGGATAAATTGTTGTTTACATTCGGACTTATGTTCCCATCTCTGTTGTTATTAACACAAGTTTTTGTTCGTTCAAATCTCCAACCATTTTCACGGGTATAACCTAGTGGACCGACGCTTTGGTTCGTGGATATGATGACATAATAATAGTAAATTAAATCCTTTAGGCCGCTTAGTATAAACTCAGACTCACTACAAACAGGGTGAATTATAACTGATCTATAAGAAATGACCACATTAGGTAACCTTGAAAAAAAAAAAAAAAAAAAGGAAAACTAAGAACTATCTGCCCCTAAGGGGTAAATAAAGCTCAAAATTGTATGTACATGGATATATGTACGAATTTTAACTGGAGATATGAAAATATAGACTAAAATTAAGATTAAGGGGGATCAGTTTCTTACTTCAAAACAATATAAAACTGATCCCCCATTTTATACCTAGTAGAAGCTATAATCATGTCTCCAACCATTATATTTAGTCAGTCAGTTAAGTGCCATACGTGATACACGCTTTGGGCGATCATGTCTTGAAAGAGACATGACAAAGTGGGCAGAAGATTATCCCGCACTAGGTTACCATTGCTTTCTGCAATAGACTGGTTTCCAGCCAAGGCTATAGAACCCAATCTGTCCTATTTTTTGACTCATAGCTAGAGGGTGAAGAGATGTGTTATATTATTCAGTAGTAAGTACTGGGGGATCAATTTATTACTTCATAACAAAATCAAACTGATCCCCTACTTTATGCTCTGTAGAAGCTTTAATCATGTCTCTAACTATCATATTCAGTCAGTCAGTTAAATGGCATACGTGATACACACTTTGGGCGATCATGTCTCTTTCAAGACATGACTGACTGGGTAGAAGATTATCCCGCAATAGGCTGCCATTGCTTTCTACGGTAGACTGGTTACCAGCCAAGGCTATAGAACATAATCTGTCCTATTATTTGACCTATTATTCGAACTGGAATTCGAACGCCGCACCCCGATTTTTCGTTCCGAGTGTCAGGAAGAGAGTAGACGGAAGAGAATACTGATGAGAGTGGGGTTGACGGAGAAAAAAGCATGAAAGAGAGGATGTAAGTTACTGAGACAGGAGATGACTATTGACTTTACATTTAAATTCTTGAAGATTGTAACTGTCAGGAAAGCAAGTAAGCGGAAGGAAATTCCACAGGCCGTAAGTGCGAGAAAAGGAGCTGATGGAGTAGAATTTGTGTTTACAATTTATTGGTTTCACAGTAAAAAGGTGGGACCTAGTTGCTAATCTTGTGGCTCGAGGAAATTCATATATAGTGGGTGCCAGTGAGCTAAGTTCATCGGAGCAGAAGCCGTGAAAGTATTTGTAGAAGAGACACAGGGAAGCCACATTGCACCGGTGAGAAAGTGACTATATCTGAGCTGCCAAGTCGGGATCGATCACATTACAGATTTTACGTTGGATTTGGTCGAGGACACCGAGGTGGATAGCAGGAGCAGCCGACCAGATAAGGCTGCAGTATTCAATGCACGGGCGGATAGTAGATTTGTATATGTACAGGATTGTTTCGCCATAGATTTCAAAATATCTCCTGAAGAAGAGCAGTATTGGTCTGAAATATTAAGATTATTGTGTAGTGATATCAGTCAGTTAAGTGCCATACGTGAAACACGCTTGGGCGATCATGTCATTTTCGAGACATGACTGACTGGGCAGAAGATTATCCGCAGTAGGTTACCATTGCTTTCTACTGTAGACTGGTTGCCGACCAAGGCTATAGAACCCAATCTGTCCTGTTATTTAACCCATAACTGGAGGGAAGAGACGGATTGATACCTTTCCCAAGGGTATTTGTGCGTAAGTGAATGCAATGGATTCAACTAGAACTCGAACTCCAGTGATATAATGCTTTTAAAAACCACTGCAATAACAAGATTACAATATTAAGCTCTACTTTGTATTGAGCAAATTTTATGAAAGTAAATGTATGAACAGTGGGTCTTAATTTACTTGTTCTGTCTCTTCCTTGTATTATATATGTATATGTGTGTGTATACTAATAAATATATTATCCCTCACCGATAGCACGACTTGGAGTTCCATGCATAACGCAACCATCAGTTGCCGAGTTAAAAGTGTTCGTTATATAATTTATGTTCCAACTAGCACTATAGCCCGGCGTTGCTCAGGTGTAATGAAAGCTTTAAAACTAATTCATGGTCCTGGAGCTCAGACTCTTTGGCACGAAAGTAATAGTTGTTTCCAGTTAAAGCGAAACCGTAGACTGAAAGAAAAATGAATGGATGTAAGTCAAATTTCCTGGTATCGATATCAAATAAGTTTTTTTCGTCCTAAACTGAATTTTGAAGGCTAAATATGTCCTCTGAGTAAATGCTATCATGGCTGAGACTAAGAACTACAATTATACCTACTTAGAGCCAAACCCGAAGCAAAAACTAAAATAAAAGGACTGAAAAAATACAGACATACAGGCAAATAAACAGAGACACACATAAACATCTTGCTTTCATATATATATATATAATATCGATTTTCTGCACTATTGTAAGAACTACAACCTTGACATTTCTGAATATCGTTTCTTATGTCTTTGTCTATGAGTGTCTCAAATTTGATTAAAATCGGACCACTCTTTTCTATAACCCGATTTTTTCGATTATCGATTTTCGATATTTATACGGGGTACCGCGACACAAAACCGAGCTAAGAACACTCGCAGACGCTTATAGTACAACTGTGTAAATTTTCAAGAAATCGGTTCAGCCGTTTCGGAGTCTATAGGTAACGGACACACCCAGTGACAAAGTTCCATTTATAAATAAGTTTAGATAACACTATTTGGTTATCGCAGTAAATATATTACTGGGATTAAAGTTTTTATTTATTTTATTTTAAATAGTTTGCATTTAAAATAACCGGATATATATATATATATATATATATATATATATATATATATATATATAAATTAGAGTTGTGGATAGTAATTTTTTAAGCATAAAGGAAAATTTTTTGATCCCCAACCACCAAAAAAAAAACAAAAAAAAACACAACGACCATAATTTCTATTTAAAATTTATCTAGATCAACATATTCGGGTAGATATTTATTTTGATGCCTACATGTAACCATTAAGTCATTTCTCGTGTTTAATAAGCTGTGGTTATTTAAGTGATTTAAAATACAGGACTGTATGCTCGCTGGGTATACAGTATTATCATACATACACCAGATCGTATTTTTCGGCGGATGCATTTATTTTTCTTAATTTACATTGTTTGATATGGTTAATATAATATTGTTATATTGGGATATAGATTTACCGATGTTTTTAACACAGCTACAGTTGATCTTAACGTTATTTTTGTTAAAAAAACTTTTTAGTGTTGTTAATGCTTAAAGTGTTTATGAATTAAATTGAGGAAACTTCTTCCGATTTTCGTAAGAACATTACGATTAAAAAGTGGATTAAAAAAATGTTGGTCTTTCGGTAACATCATATCTCTACCTCGATATTTGAGCACTTTATAACAAAGAACCTGCTTGCGTATTATGCCTTTCTACCGGAAAACTACTGAAAAGTATCATTACGATTTAAAAGATTATATATATATATATATATATATATATATATATATATATATATATGTTTACACTCTCACACCCTGATTGAGCACTCTGGAAGAATGGTAGACTTTGAAAAACAGTAGCTATTCTAGCGTGTACGCATCGCTCAATCAGTAAAATGAATTAGAGCACTCTAGCTATTGGGAGCGTATAATGATAATATATGCGCTAAAAGGTCTGCCTTCTTCCACCGAACGCCCATAGCCCAGAGGTAAAATCGCCGACTGACGTCAATTCAGTCAGGTTTCAATCCTGGGTTAAAAAGCGATCGGAGTCTTGCCGTACTGATGAGCTGTGATACATCGAAACAGATCTGTCTGCGAATGATATATATATATATATATTATCCTTTCTGCTTCCTGCTTTCCTGCATGCTGGAAATTCTCTTCAGTCGTTCCTGTCTTTAAGAATTGTGGTGAACCCTCGGACCCATCCAACTATCGCCCTATCAGTCTTTTACCGATATTCGGGAAAGTATTCGAGGCTATAATCAATGCTGAAATAGTTCATCATCTCACCGCCCACAAACTGTTCTCCGACAGGCAATATGGATTCCGCTTTGACAGGTCCACGGCCGACCTGCTAACAACCGTAACGGAGTACATGCTACAGGCCCTTGATGAGTCTGACGATGCTCGCGCGGTTGCAAGGCTTTCGACAGGGTTTGGCACTCTGGCCTCCTATGCAAACTACGCGGTTATGGTATTACCGGTCGCCTGCTTGACCTAATCCAATCTTTCTTAAATAACCGCAAAATGAAGGTCGTTCTGAATGGCCGTGCCTCTTCGTCCTACAGCACGAATGCTGGTGTCCCACAGGGCTCTAACCTGGGCCCGACGCTCTTCCTTATTTTCATCAACGACCTTCCAGATGAGATTAAGTCCCAAGTAGGCATCTACGCAGATGACACTACAATATACTCCCGCTCCAGTAAGAAACCTGTCGTGGCGGACAGACATAATCTCGCTGCTGACCTTGAGCGGGATCTACACTCTGTAGTGAACTGGGGCAAGAAGTGGCTTGTCAACTTCAATTCATCTAAGACCAAGCCGTTGTTTGTCAACCATTACAGGCAACCTCTTCTGCCTCCCATAAGCATGGACCAAGTGATTCTCCCTGAGAGTAATACACTACGCCTCCTCGGACTTACCCTGTTCTCAGACCTCAAATGGAACCACTATATTGAATCCATAGCAAAATCTACTGCTAAGAAGATTGGGTCACTATGTCGATCCAGGATGTTTTTTCCACCTGAATCCATCCTGCATATATACAAGTCAACCGTCCGTCCGTGCATGGAGTACTGCTGCCATTTATGGTCAGGTGCCCCTGCTGTTCTCCTCAGTGTTCTTGACAAGCTCCAAAAGAGAGTCTGTAATGTGATAGGTACTGATCTGGCGACTCGACTGCAGCCACTTCCCCATCGTCGAAATGTGGCCTCCCTCTGTCTCTTCTATAAATACTTTCATGGCTTCTGCTCGAATGAGCTTAAGTCACTGATGCCTCCTCAACAGGTGTTTACCCGTGCAACCAGACTGGCAACTGGGTCCCACCCATTCACAGTCAGGTTAGCCAAATGCAGACGACAATTCTACTCCTGCAGCAATTTCTTGCTTTCCTGACGGCTACAACCTCCAGAAATTTAAATGCAAAGTCAATACTCATCTACTAACCACTAGCCTCTAGCTCTCTCCCCTCCCCTGTATAACCTTCACTTTCTCTCCACCTATGTATCTGTCATCGCACCTGCTTTCTATTGTTCCTTTCTAACTAGTTTGTACTCCTCACTCTTTTCTAATTAATCTTTTTACATTTATGTAACCCTTTGCGCATCAGTGGCGTTTCCGCCTTGCTCGGGGTGAAATGATTAAAAAAAAATACACGGTAGTTATTTGAAAGAGCTCAATATCAGTGATAGAGCTGACTTATTTATATAGATAAATGTGAGTTTGTGACCCTGGGTTTCACGCTTTGCGATCGTCAGATAAAAAGATTTTGTCTGACGATCACAAAAGCGTGAAACCCAGGGTCACAAACTCACACTAATCTAACTGAATATATATATATATATTTGTTTGTTTGCTTGGAATTTATCATAAAGAATACTCGTATTTGAGTGAAGAGTTTGTTTTTCTATATTTAACATTTCATTTCAAATAGCCACCAGCCTAAATGTTTGAGAAACCTTGTTTGGAAAATATTTATCTTCCACTAGGATTTGAACCTGCATACTCCCATACGCAGATAGACGTGTATGTATAAAATAAGTGTGGGCGTAGAAATACAAAGTGCATTGTGATTGATAGTTTCATACCTTAAGCCATCGTTATATTATTGAACTTTCTATGAATAGACCAAGTTTTAAGCAAGGCACATATATGCGTATGTATGAATAATATATATATATATGTGTGTGTGTGTGTGTGTGTGTGTGTATGAGAGAGAGAGAGAGAGAGAGAGAGAGAGAGATGAAGAGAGGGAAGCAGAGGGAATGAAATTCAAAAAATCAATAAAGAAAAGCGGTATAGACAGATAACTTAATTAGTTACTGAGTCAAAGGTCGCTATAAATTGATTAGGATATATCGAACTTTCAACAGATTCATATATACATGTGTGTATGTATGTGCGTCCATATATACAGAAAGAAAGAGAGAGTAATTGACATATATATAGTGAAAAAAATAGTTTAAAATCCAGCTTTACGGCTTGGGAGGCTAGAGGTTTTAACGAGTTGTTTCAGAGAGTAGGTTAAAAGAAAGAAATATTTTATCATTCGTATCAGATAAATAAAACATTTCTCCAAGTGAAACTCAAATTGCTGACTAACTTTTTTCTTTTTATCCTCAATTTCCATTCTATAGCTAAATTTTTTTGCCAATGAACAAACAATCAAAAGAATGTATTTTGCACGATAAACATTAAAAAAAATCTAAGTGTACTAACACCTAAACTCTTCTGCGCGTCACACACACACATCATATCATATATATATATATATATATATATATATATATATATATATATATATATATCAGTATACAGTGTGGCTATAGAAGAAGCCAAAGGAGTATCCTGTACATACAGTGGTAGGATAACTCTCTAAGAGAGCTCTAAACATATATGCATATAAATACATATAGAGCAAATATAAGAAAAATTACGGCAGACACGTTATTTCATGGTGAATCGGAAGTATGGGCCTATTTTAAGGGAACCATCATCAACTTCTGTCTTTATTTTACAAAGGATTTTACACGAATGAGATTCACAAAGACCTAAAAAAAAACGAATAAAAATAACGGTCGCTCCCTTAAAAGAGAAAATGTTTTCGAAAAAATACATCAGTTCGGCGAACACACACACATATTCATGCATAAGCATATATATACGCAAAATTACTATATATATATATATATATATATATATATATAGTAATTTATAATGAAATAATTTTATAATCGGATATTTTTTTTTTTTTTAATTTAAGTGTTATTTCAAAGGATTCATTCCCATGTTCGGGTGAATTACGCAATCGGCTTGCATAATCGATAGCCTTAATAAATTGTTCGAACCAGTGTCCGCCTTTATAGGAAAAACCACTGATTCATCCGGTGTGTTTTAGACCGCTTGTTCAAAGAGAGCGTCACGGCCCTGCAAGTTTCAATTTTCATTTTAAATAAGCTCGAAAACTCTTATTCACTCAAAAGTCCATCATGAGTACGACACAGGTTCGAACCCTGATTGGTCAAGAGTTTTCTGTATTGTTCTCCGAAAGCGCAAGCCGGCAGGCATAAGTCTGGAATATACAGGGTATATGCCACAACAGGGATATCTGCTATAATAACGTTTAGAATAATAATAATAATAATAATAATAATAATAATAATATACATAATAATGTGGATCCAAAATGCAGGTTCTGTGATAAACACCAAGAAACAATAGATCATCTAATCTTAGGGTGTTCTGTACCTGCCCCAAATGAATATAAAAATCGTTACGATTGGGCAATATTTACATTGGGCAATGTGCAAACATTATGGAAAATCTGTAAACAAACACTGGTATGAACATCACCCAGCACCGGTTACAGAAATAGAAGATGTCACCATTCTATGGGATTACACCATCTTTACAGACAGAAAAATTGAAGCAAATAGGCCGGACATTATTGTTAAAAACCAGAAAGAAAAAACTTGCCTATTAATTGATATGGCTTGTCCAGCGGATTGTAACATAGTAACCAAGGAACTGCAACTAAGGTCTGCTCAACATAGTTGCAATATAAATCAGAGGTAGGCTCTTCAAGTGATGAACAAAAACAAATGTGCCTGAGCAGGCGTCTTCAACGAAGAATAGCTAGCCGCTCTAGTAGAGAAATATCTTTGGATTCGTGTGGCCATACATACATGCATATTAGGAATATATATTTAAACAGACATTAACTATATTTTCACTGAATAATATTGATTTTATAAAAATTAAATGAACTGATTTGACAAAAAAGACATAATCTTGACCTGTAAAGAATTTTTAAAATTGATGTTGTTGAAACATAAAATGTAATTGAATACCCGTATTTACCCGTGGCGGCAAAATAAAATAAAAAGATAAAAAATAAAAAACTCTACAAAATAAATGATTCATTAAACGTTCGTTTAACACAGAATGAATTAGAACTTACTTTTTTTTATTCGTAAAAGATATGTACACGACTTTGATGACTTTGATGATTGTCAATAATGCTTAGGTTATATATATAATTATATTTATAAATACGATAGTTATAGCAGTAATAAATCCTAGTGATATTAGATTAAATATTAAAACTGATCCAACGGAGAGTTCAGTGTAAATTTAATTTACAGAGCAGATATTTAAAACAGCCCTTTTCTGAAGGTATGGAGAACTGAAGGAAGAAGGTCTTAATTCACAAAAAGATTTGAAATTAATAGGCTCAGCACGTACTCCCAATAGTACGAGTGATAAATGTAATCTGTGCTTAGTAGAAAAATCTAGGATTTTAAAATAGCAATCAAAATTTAGTTTTAAATCAGAGAAATGAGTTGGTTAGCGAATGTCGATACAGCAGTAGGTTCAAATTTCCTTAACAGGGGATTAACTAAATACCTTCCTGCCCATTTAATCGTTATTTAAATTTTTAAGTAATTTTATTGATACTGGTTAGAATTTAATTACATACTCAAGGAAACCCTTAAGCTTATTGCTACCATCTATCCATGACACTTCGGGCAAACTGCCTGAGCTATTTCCCTGCACTTATATCAACTACGCTTATACTACGAATTCACTCTTTTCTCTATCTTTGCCTCCTTCCTTTTCTAAACAAACCTTTACTTCCTGTCACACAAGAACTTCTTTATTATACTTCTTGCCGGTGTTGATGAAGCAGGCTTCTAAGAGCCTGTAGAAATGGTTATTCTCAAGTGTGAATTATTGAATTTACATATGAAATAAATATACTGTAGTTATATATACTTATATCTATATATACTATAGTTTAGGGTTGAACACTAGACTGATATCAATTCGGTCGAGTTTCAATCCCGACTGGAAGCAATCGTATGTCTAGCCGTACTGATGAGCTGTGATACAGTGAAACAGGACTGAATGCGAGTGACTATACTATAGTCATGTAGTTAAGTCGCGAATTAGACTTGACCTTCATCCGAGGAAAAAACTACCTCCTGGCCGGAGTTTAAGTCCAGGTTTCTTTAATAAGTATCCAAACATTTAAGATGGATCAAATGTACCCGACAAGTAACGAATTAAACTTTTCAAGTGTATCATGTAACAAATAAAAATATGATATCGTTCTTAGCGACCAAGGAGGAATAAAAATAACTATTGACTAACAAACAATACCTTCTTCCTGGAAGCGAAATCCACTCTTTTCTGGTTAGGGTTATAACTTTTGTTTTTTTAATCATATCACCCCAAGCAAGGCGATAACGCCACTGATGCGCAGGGGGCTACGTAAGGGTAAAAAGAATGGAAAAGAGAAAGCCGGAAACCACATCCTAAACAGGGAAGAAGGGATGAACCTCTTCACCTGTTCAATAGACGTTGGTGGAGTGTGAACCGGGCGATAGTTTAGTCTATCTACTCCAATTGAAAAAAAAAATAAAGAAAAGAGTGAAAAGATTGGAAAAGAGAAAACCGGAAACCGCATCCTAAACAGGAAACAAGGGATGAGCCTCTTCACCTGTTCAATAGATGTGGGTGGAGTAGGAACCGGGCGATAGTTTAGTCTATCTACTCCAATTGAAAAAAAAAATAAAGAAAAGAGTGAAAAGATTGGAAAAGAGAAAACCGGAAACCGCATCCTAAACAGGAAACAAGGGATGAGCCTCTTCACCTGTTCAATAGATGTGGGTGGAGGGGAACCGGGCGATAGTTTAGTCTATCTACTCCAATTGAAAAAAAAAAGAAAGAAAATAGTGAAAGGATTGGAAAAGAGAAAACCGGAAACCACATCCTAAACAGGAAATTGTCAATATTATTCTTGCCGAAAGGCGTCTTTTTCTGAGTAGACGTTAATTGTCTGTTACAATTCCAAAAGTACGTTCTTTCTTGTGGAGGAAATAGCCATCGCAATAATTTACTATAGACATTCTATTCTGATAATTGTTAACCTCTAAACAAATTTATAGACATGAGGGTTTAAATTTATTTTACTTTTGAGCACTCTGATATTCAGATAGAACTAAAAGAAAAGAATGGTCACTATCAATATGCAATAAATAAATCATCTGATATTTTTAATGTATACGACATTTTATGGTAGAAACTTTCTTACCTTGTTAGCCTGATGTGCTTTCAATGTAATGGCAACAGAAAAAGATGAGAGAGGTAGACGTCTTTGACTTACCTAAAAATAAAAATAAAAATATTTTTTATCAATGAACAAATGTCATCAAATCATTTCTGGTAACTATTTAAATTCATTTTGAAATAGTGTCTTTTGAAATATTCAGCACATTATCGCACAAATTTCGATGCCGATGAAATTTTGATTTTCTTTAATGTTTTGCACACATCCTATTGATAATGCATTATTGATAATATATCAGTGAGATTTATAAGCAACTACAGTACATGTATTTTTCATATAGTTAACTATTTTAAACTGAGAAGCTTAAAAGATCTGAAATTGCTTGCGATAAGGTGGCAAAAATATTGAGCTGAAAAACATTAGCTATTCTGTGTTGTGGCAGACCTACCCATTAATATAGTAATGGACTAACTCAACCTGCATTAATAACATGTGACTAGCAGTCACGGAGACAGCACCAGTCTGGTATGAGTCATACACTGGTAGAGTGACTTACCGAACAGCGACTTTGATATCCAACACCGCTTGCTCGTCAGCTAGACGAACAAGCTGACATATTGTACATTTACCGTATTTTGTTAATACAATTGTTTTTATTTGTGACCCCTGAAACAGGGTTACAACATTCTTGCTTTTCTAAATTTTTTTAAGTATTGGGGAAAGATGGAGGAACTGTTATGGTTATTATTCATTGACTTAAACTTTCAACAATAATATACTAATGATTTCAGTTTGCAATAACAGTTTGTAAAACACAGAATAGTTCGTGTAAGTTAAGCAAAGGAAAACGTTAAACAATGAGTAAAAAAGGTAATAACTAATTAATTAAAAAGGTAATAACTAATTAAAAAGGAATGACGGAATGAAAGCAAAAATAGAACAAAAAAAAGAAAGAAATAAGAAAATAGAAAAGGTAAAAATGTCTAATGTTTGACAAGATCATATCAAATATTGATGACAGCCAATGAGGAAACAAAGGGAAGCAATGGAGAAGAGGGTGTTGAGTTTATAAATACGGGCATTAATAAATAAATATGACATCTACAAAATATCCTTTGTTGAATAAAGCGAGAAAGCACGGAAAAACGGCAAGCAAAGTATTTTGTTTTGAAAGAAAGAGAGGGAGGAAAATTGTAAAAAGAAAAAGTGTGATGGGGTCGGTTTGGGAAATGAAAATAACAGATCGTATGAACTTTACATTTACAGAATGTAAATTTATCATAGACTGTTATTTAAAAGCTTGCGATATCCCGAGAAGAAAAGTTATATATTAGAGCATTATCTCCTAATCAAATAGTGTTTACAATCGTATTACTGATTTAGCAAAGTAATTAATGCCGACAACTGTCTGTTGCTCCTGTTGCTAAAGATATTGTAAGGTTTCCCATTGAAGTTGCTGAAAGTACAGACGTGACAGGAAATGTTTCTTGTGTTTATTTGAGGAATTGATAAAAACTTCAAGCATTAAAGAACTGAGAAATTATTACAGTTATTCACTTTGAATGAATCAAGAACAGGTGAGATAGAGAACTGAATCCTGACACTTAACGTGAGCTGCAATGGTTATGAGTGACAATAGACGATGTGTCTTCAGCTTATTAAAAAAAGGGGTTGTTTAGTTCGTTTTTTTAAAGAAAATATGAACGTTCTTTAGATGTCCGTTTTCGCTGTGAATTTTTTTCTGGACGAAGAAACACGATGAAAAATTGTGGCAGATGTAAAACGTTGCAGACGTAATTATAGAAATCGACTTTTATCGTCTGTTTCCTTCATTTCCGTCAATTAACAGTGAAATAGTTATTGTGTTATGAAAGGACATGAATTAATCGTTGAAAAGGATTTTTTAGTTTAAGAAAAGTAAGTGGATTTCTCATAACAATGGAAGAAACAGATGTACATGGCCCACAGTAAAATTTAAATTTTCAATCTTCATTATAGAATCCATAGCTAAATCCGCTGCTAAGAAAGTCGGTCCTCTGTGTAGAGCCAGGAAGTTTTTCCCGTCCGAAACAATCCTGCACATATGCAAATCTACCATCCGCTCGTGCATTGAATATTGCTGCCATATCTGGTCGGGTGCTCCTGCTATCCACCCGGGTGTCCTCGACCAAATCCGACGGAGAATCTGTAATGTGATCGATCCCGATTTTGCAGCTAGGATACAGTCGCTTTCTCACCGGCGCAATATGGCTTCCCTGTGTCTCTTCTACAAATACTTTCATGGCTTCTGGTCCGATGAACTTAGCTTACTGGTGCTCCCTATATATGAATTTCCTCGAGCCACAAGATCAGCAACTAGGTCCCTTTTACTGTGAAACTAATAAATTGAAATGCAAATTCTACTCCATCAGCTTCTTTTCTCGCACTTCCCTCCTGTGGAATTCCCTTCCGCTTACTTGATTTCCTGACAGTTACAATCTCTAAGAATTTAAATGTAAAGTCAATAGTCATCTCCCGTCTCACTAACTTACATCCTCTCTTTCATGCTTTTTTCTCCGTCCACTACCACTCTCATCAGTATTCTCTTCCTTCTCATACTCTCTTCCTGACACCCCATGCAACCTGTCACTCTTTCACATAATATTTCTTCTATGTAACCCTCTGCGCAACAGTGGCAGTAAAATGCCTTGCTTGGGGCGACACGAGTATAAAAAATATATATATATCACGTATCTATTAAAATTGAAGCTTGAGATGTCAAAACAATTATGACAGCGTCACACCTTTAAAATGAAAACTTCTGTTTGGGCCAAATCGAGAACTTACACCATGGCAAATATTAGACATGATTTAAAAGAATACGCAAATATATTTTTAAATTTTATCCGAAATCTTCATATCTTTGTGGCATTGAAAATCAGTTGGTGTCGGTATGGAATGTGGCATTGATTCTGGTATGTTAGTATGCAGCCTACCCAGTTTGAATGTGTCCTATCTCAGTTAGAGTATTTTTATGGATACAAGTATTCGCTTATTTATTGGAACTAATTAATTTTATATTTATTTCATGTTAATTTATTTTTACAAACAGTTCTTTAACTAAATGTTACTAAACATACCAAAAACAGTAAATTAAACTACCTGTTACAAAACATGCTAAAATAATATCCATTAACTGAAACAACCAGTTCTGTAGCGATCAAACAATTATAATTAAACAAGCAGTTGTTTAACTACTAGGCAATTATAATACATCCTTATAGTAAACTTTGTACTACACCAGTGACAGGATTTCGTCGGTAGCAATTAAAAGGTAAACAGCATACTATACAAAAAAATATATATAGTGGAACATGCCGTATGCCACCCAATTCGTCAGTGACCACCTGTTGTTAAAGACAGTTTTTCTACGCACGGACGATTTGCTAATGTTAAATGACCCTTAGTGAGCAACCACCTCTAGAACACGACCAGCGATTAACATCAACGAGTGAAAATCACTGCTCAAGCGACCGCTTAAAAAAAATCCATTTTGGTCGTACACTGAGAACTTCTAAATTATGAGAAACTAAATGAGTAATCTATTTCATTTTGCTTTGATCTAAGCCAGGAACACTTCCTCATTGTTTTGTTATTGTAGTGTTGTATCAAACTCATGGTCAAACATCGGCTGTTTTGTACAATATGTATTGCATTTGACATGTTCAAGGTATTTATAGCAGTCTCTGTAGTAACTTGGATAAATTCAGGGATTGGGAAAATCGTAATTATGTCCCTTTCTCAAATGTCTATCTCTTTCGTTCCTTTATTTTTATGTGTATCTATCTACTCTATTTCTATCTGGGTAAAATCTATCTCTATCTCTCTGTTTCTCTACCTCCACCCACGATCGCTGTCAGTTTTTTGTATGTTTTTTTCCATGTATTATCGCAGATTCTCTTTTGCAATCACTCACTTCTAACAAAAAAACTGAAACCATATACTATTTTTTAAGTCCACTTTTTTGAGAATAAATATTTTGGTCTTTTGTTGGCCGTTGTAAATACGTTTTTTAAAATGTTAAAATGAATTATGCTGAATAAATTTCTTTAAAGTTAGGCCATTTTCTTATGTACTCATTTATTTATTACCAGATTACATGGTAAAATTCTAATATGTACTTTCTGATTAGTGGAATATACGTTCCTGGCGTAAATAGGTCATGACTATGAGCCTTTAGTGAGCGACCACCTGCTGCATGCGACCAGTGTTTGATGGCAGTAGGTGTGGTCGCATACAACAAGTTCCACTGTAGTTTATTTTATTAAATTATAGTTTATTTTATTGAAACTGATTATTCTTTTACATTTATTTCATTTTAATTTATTGTCAACTTCAGCTCTTTATCGACTTGTTACTAATCATACTAAAATAGCATCTTTAACGATTTGTTACTAATCATATTAAAACAGCATCTTTAACTACCTGTTACTAATCATATTAAAACAGCTTCTTTAACTACTTGTTACTAAACATACTAAAAAAGCATCTTTAACTACTTGTTACTAAACATACTAAAATATCATATTTAACGACTTGTTACTAATCATACTAAAACAGCATCCTTTAATTGACACAAGCGGTTCTGTAATTACCAGACAATTATAATACTTATATCCATATCTACATCAGCATGTACATCTTGTTTTTTTCCTTTCTCTCTACCTTTGCAACTGTCTTCGCACCTGTTCCTATCCTTCTCTTGTCCTTTCTCTGACACCCACTGTAACTGGTTCGTCTTTCTCTTCACTCTTCTCCTGACTAAACTTTTACTTTTATGTAGCCCCCTGCGCATCAGTGGCGATACCACCTTGCTTGTGCTGGAACGATTAAAAAAAAAACTTCCATTTAATACGCTTTTTAATGTAGGCTACATACGATACCAGTGACAGAACTTTGTAAGCCACATACTATAACGGCACCAAACAACTTATGCTTTCTGCTATACTTATGCTAACTGTGGATGTTGACAGCGTTTATAAGCCATTTCAGTTTAAATTAGTGGATCTTCGGCAGGACGTGAAACTGTAATTGAAATATGAAGATACTACTACTGCGGGTTTCTATAATTTTCTTTCACGAAAAAAGTTTGCCTCATCTGGTCATATTCTGGCCAGGTTTTAATACATACGGCAGTGATTTTTTTTTCTTCTCACAATAAAAATATATAGATCTGTATTTCTCTCAAGACTTGAAGATGAATACTTTTCACCTGTGTTGAGGCTGGCTAATTTCGTTGATTAGGCGCCAAATATAGAATCACTGGCGGTCGCAAGTCGTTGCCAAAATTCTCTTCAGCACGAACTAACTGAAATCAAATGGAGGTAATAAGAACTATTTAGCCGAATCTGTAAAGCTAACATTCTGTAAATAAATAATTCACTATTTTTATTTACCCTGAATATTTAGTTTGTATACTCACCTGCATTTACTCTCAGATGCAAGTTCATTTTAATATGTGTTTATTCGCCATATGAATAGAAATAAAAAAATATATATACAGTGGAACCTGGCGTATGCGACCATCTTCGTCAGCGACCACCTGTTGTTAACGACAGTTTTTCTAAGCGCGGATGATTTGCTAATGTTAATTGACACAATGAGGAACCACCTCTAGAATACGACCAGCGACTAACATCAACGAGTGAAAATCACTGATCAACGAACGCTTTAATAAAATAATCCATTTTGGTCGTACACTGAGAACTTCTAAATTATGAGAGACTAAATGAGTAATCTATTTTCATTTTGCTTTGATCTAAGCCAGGAACACTTCTTCATTGTTTTGTTATTGTAGTGTTGTATCAAACTGTTATTTCTTGTTGAAATGTACATTGCCTGAGTTCACCTCACGGTAAAATATTGGCTCTTTTGTACAACATGTATTGCATTTGACATGTTCAAGGGATTTATCGCAGTCTCTGTACTGACTTGGATAAATTCAGGGATTGGGAAAATTACAATTATGTACCTTTCTCAAACGTCTATCTCTTTCGTTCCTTTATTTTTTTGTGTATCTTTCTACTCTATTTCTATCTGGGTAAAATCTATCTCTATCTCTCTGTTTCTCTACCCCCCACCCACGATCGCTGTCAGTTTTTTATATGTTTTGTTTTGTTTATTTTCTTTTTCATGTATTATCGCAGATTCGCATTTGCCGTTTGTGGAACTCGCTTCCATTTGCTTGATTTCTTGATAGTTAAAATCTCGAAAATTTTAAATGCAATGGCAGTTGCCATCTTTTATGTACTTCTTTTCCGTCCATTTCTTTTTCTTTTTTTTTTTTTTTTTACATCTCCTGTACCATTTTTTTCTCTCTAAAAGCCCGCTCCACACCAGTGGCATTTCTGTCTTTCTTGGGGTTGAAATGGTTATAAAATAAAAACCTTACACTAACAAATGATTGTATACGATACACTGAACTGAATACCTAGCGACGACCTTACACCTGAATATGTTTATCAGGTTTCTAATTAAGTCTGTAGACGTGTTGAATCGTTTGTCATAGGAGTTTGTATTCACATGTCTTATAGAAAATGGTAAATGCTCAAAAACACTGAAGAATCTTTGTTCTGTTTAAGCAAAAGGAAACTTTGGTTTTCCTTTTCAACGGCGTCTTTGAACGCAGACAAATTGCTTGGTTGTTTGTCACGAGAGACTAATGGATTTTTTTTCCTGAGGAACGAAGGCACTTTTTGTTTTCGTCGGTAATCCACAAGATATTTCTCCGTGACGTCTGCACTGGGCCAACGTCTATGTCAAGTCACGGACCAATAGCCAAGTTAATAACATGTCCTGACGTCACGTGTGAACATATGTAATCATTTGAGATTTTGGGAAATATTCCAAAGTAAGTTATAAGGAGATAGAGAGAGAGAGAGAGAGAGAGAGAGTGTGTGTGTGTGAGAGAGAGAGAGAGAGAGAGTGAGTGTGAGAGAGAGAAAGAAAGAGTGTGCGTGTGTAAGAGAGAGACAGTGTGTGCGTAAGAGAGAGAGGGAGAGTGTTTTTGAGAGAGAGAAGGGTGAGTGTGTGTGTGTGAGAGAGAGAGTGAGTGTGTGTGAGAGAGAAAGAGAAGTGAAAGTGTGTGTGTGTGTGTGTGTGTGTGTGTGTGTGTGTGTGTGTGTGTGTGTGTGTGCAATAGTGGAAGAAAACTAGAATTATTTTCATCTTTATAGGATCAAAGCTTGGAATTAAATTATTATCTATTCAAGTGTTTGATCAAAAACCATATGAAATGATCTTTCATATTGAATAAACAATACAAACTTTGGTGTCAGTCCGAAAAAATAGCACATGGCAAGGAACAACTGGTGGTTTATAACAAATGCCTTTTTTTTAATTATTTCACCCCAAGAAAAGCATTCCACTACCACTGTTGCGCAGGGGGTTATATAGGGGAAAGTGATAAGAAAAAATGGTTAGGGAGTTACATAGGGGAAAGTGATGAGAAAGAATGGTTAGGGGGTTAAATAGAGGAAAGTGATGAGAAAGAGTGGTTAGATATAGGAAATGTCAGAAGGAGACGGGTAAGGATACCGAGGATGAGGGTTGGGTAGATGGGAAGAGTGTTTGAGAGAATGGATGCGAGTTAGTGTGTTAGGAGGTGTCTATTGACCTTACATTTAAACTCCTGGAGATTGTAGCTGTCGAGGAAGCAAGTGCATGGAAGGAATTCCAAAGGCGAGAAGTGCGAGAAAAGAAGCTGTTGGAATAGAAATTGAGGTTACATCTTATCTGCTTCATTGTAAAAGAGTGGGACCTAGTTGCAAATTCATACCTAGGGAGCACCAGTGATCTAAGTTCATCGGAGCAGAAGCCATGAAAGTATTTATAGTAGAGACACATGGAAGCCAATTTTTTGCATGAAAATTTCTTGAAGCCATGCTCAAAGCCCTGGATATATTCTGATATTTAAGTACTTTAAATATCACCTAACCATGTTAATTCAGGACTTTAATCGAATTGACAAACGCTGTGCCACTCAATGATGAGAGAAATAAGACCTCAAACTAAAAAATCAACACGGTTGTAATTTAGTAGTCAGAACCAGTATTTAACCACTGACAGCGATTTTTTTTTTAATTCTATTATTAACCCGAAGAGGGATGGGCTCTACTCGGTTATCATTCCCTAGGCACACCGGCTGTTACATTTTCAACCATTTGGTATCTTTTCTAATGGGTTACGGTACTCATGACATAACGACTATATAAAGAAAGACTTATTTGTCTATATTTCTGTGATAAGATATTTATATTAATTACATTGTTCGGACTGTTGTCCTCTTCTTTATTATCATATTTACGACGTTTCGGCCGTTGTAAGCTCCGACCTTTTTCAGGTGATTGGAATTTTGAACCGAAACATTCACTTCGAGTACTGGAGTAGATTGTTCTCGTTCCATCAGTCATGCTACCTCCGGATTTCTTAGTTATCCTCAGTTAACTCAACTCCCTAAAAATTTGTTTGCCACTGCTGTCGCCAAGTATTAAACTCATAACTCTTTGAGTCAGATCACTGGTTCCAACCAACGCCTTTATGACCCAGTTGATAAAAGTTTTGGTTGAGTCCAGTGAGTTGACCCTAAGAGTTATGAGTTCAATAAAACTACGCGGTGATCGAAAAGAAAGAGTTCGGTTCAAAATTCCAGCCACTTGAATAAGGTCGGAGCATACTCCGGCCGAAACGTCGTAAATATTACAATAAAGACGAGGACAACAGATCGATCAATGTAAAAAAAAAAGAAGGAATTAAGTTAACAGAATAATGTAGAGAAGAACAGGAAGCTATTAAACAATGGCAGAAGAATGTTAATCAAGAACTGAAATATGTAGTTAATACGAAACTGCTTAGTAACACATATAAGAGTAGCAGTATAGCCCGGCGTTGCTCGGGTGTAATGAAAGTTTTAAAACTAATCTATGGTCCTGGAGCTCAGACTCTTTGGACGTTGACATGAAAGACTAAAAAGCAATAGTTGTTTCCAATTAAAGCGAAACCGTAGACTGAAAAAAAAAAAAATGAATGGATGGATGTAAGTCAAATTTTGATTTCACGGTATCGATATCAAACTTTCTGCACTATTGTAAGAACTGCAGCCTTCAAACTTCTGAATATCGTTTCTTATGTCTTTGTCTATGAATGTATCAAATTTGATTAAAATCGGACCTCTCCTTTTATAACCCGATTTTTTCGATTATCGATTTTCGATATTTATCAGAGGTACCTCGACACAAAACCTAGCTAAGAACACTCGCAGACGCTTATAGTACAACTGTGTAAAATTTCAAGAAAATCGGTTCAGCCGTTTCGGAGTCTATAGGTAACGGACACACACACACACACACTCAGAGACAATGTTCTATTTATAAATATGTTTAGATATCTATAAGTTTAGATAAATAAGTTTAGATATTTTTATTTTTATTTTCATTATATAAATTTGAAAATATCATCAGGACTTGAAAAAGTTGAAAAGATTAAATATGGTAATTTTTTAAGCGCAGCTTAGATGTGGCACAAGACCGAAGTACGGGACTCCCAGTGAGGATCGAACTCACTACTCAATTGTAACGATCCTAGCGAGACAAGCTTGCTAACCATTATACCACCTCGAAGTGCCTATAGTGATTTTCTAAGCGCATCTTAGATGTGGCACAAGGCCGAAAGTATGGAGCATCCAGTGAGGATAGAAATCCTTGCTCATTTGTTATGATTCTTGTGAGACAAGCTTGTTAACCATTTCACCATATCGAGGTGCTCATTGAAAAGATCACATCTGATCTCTAAGTGAAGTTGGGATACTATAAATTACTTGTGACACGATAATTAATAATTTAGAAACTTTGGTGATTTGAAAGTGATGGTAATACCTATAATTTCCGGAGTACTATCAAGGTTTTCGTAATCTTTTTCAAACAAAGAGAAGAGATAAAATAACGACATGATGTTATTGAAACTCGTTAAGTCGATTGACAGCTGAGAGGATTTGGTGTCACTTGACCTTCCGACAAAATGCGAATTGAAGAAGCCAATCAAGAAAGAATTGGCTGATAGCAGAAAGATCAAAGATAATATTCGTTTTCTAAAATTGCTTTAACATAGGCCCGCTTCTTCCCAGGATTATTACGCCGGAAAGAATGTCCGACAACAATATAAAATTGCTTCAAAAGAAGAGATAATCATTAGTTCTATTAATATGAGCAAAATATGCTGGCATTTAGAAGATTTGGGAAAAGAAGAACAACAAGAAAACAACAATAACAAAAAAGAACAAGAATAAAAAAGTATAAAAAATAAAAAAGAAACAAAAGAAAGAAAAAAGAAAGAAGAGAACAAAAGGACAAACACAAGTACAAGATGAAGAAGAGGGAACTTATCCTCCGGGATTTCCCAGCATTTATAAATCGATATTTGGAACACAACAAGATACTCAGATATCATCTTGATCAATAAAAAAAGAAAATAATGTCATTACCCCCAAAACAAATCGATTGGAACAGAATTGAAAAAAAAAGCACACACACAAAAAACAAAAAAAAAAACAAACAAAAAAAAAACAGAAAATCTAGAAAAAATTCTTATCAAGAGAAATGTGACACCAAATTAAAGACCAGAGAAAGTCTATGATAAGTAATAAGCAAGGACTTCATCGGAAATTCTCTAAGTCAAACGTGTGCCTGGTGGGTGACTTAGTTGCGTATTTTTCAAGGGGGCGAGTAGTCGATATTTGAGTCCACCTAAATGGCGGTATTTCAAACGTTGATTACTTCTTCTTCTATGAGCCTTGTCCTTTAAGGACGTAGGCGATCATAGCTTTCCACGTCTCCCTATCCCTGGTGGCTCTTAGCACGCCTTCTCCTGTTACACCACCGAAACCCGCTCTGCCATTCACTAGCTCAAGCCCATAAATCTAGAATATAAATGTATAGAAACTAGCATGGCCACAAAATGAGGAATCAGTTTATATAATGATTATAATATAGAACTGACCCCCCCCCCCCATTTTATATCCACATTATAATTTCTTATAAACAGTTTGCATATGCATTCTTCTTCCATGAGCCCTGTCCCTTCAGGACGTAGGCGATCATGGCTTTCTACGTCTCCCTATCCATGATGGATCTTAGCACGCCTTCTCCTGTTACACCACCGAAACCCGCTCTGCCATCCACTAGCTCAAGCCCATAAATCTAGAATATAAATGTATAGAAACTAGCATGGCCAAAAAATGAGGGATCAGTTTATATATTAATTATAATATAGAATTGATCCCGCATTTTATATCTACATTATGATTTCTCATAAACAGTGTGCATATTTCTTCTTCTATGTGCCGTGTCCTTCCAGTTCGTAGGCGATCATGGCCTTCCACGTCTCCCTATACCTGGTGGCTCTCAGCACGCTTTCTCCTGTAACGTCTCGCAGCCCCCGTTCTGTCATTCATCTGATCAGGTCCTTTAAATATGTTATCCGTTGCTTTCCCCTGTCTCTGGCCTGTTAGCATCAGATTCTCCAAGGCCTCCTTCCTCATTGCATGTCACAGGAACTTCAGTTGTCTCTTCCTCAATATTAATTTCATCTGCGGATATCATGGATCGAGCATGCGAGCAATGATGAGGTATTAGAAAGGATGGAAACGAAAAGGAAATTAATATTGAGCATCAGGAAGAGACAAGTAAAGTTCCTGGGACATGCAATGAGGAAGGAGGCCTTGGAGAACTTGATACTAACAGGCCAGATAGAGGGAAAAAGAGACAAGGGAAAGCAGCGGATAACATATTTAAAGGACCTGAAGAGTTAGATGACGGAAAGAGGGTTTCATGGTGTAACAGGAGAAAGCGTGCCAAGAGTCACCAGGGATACGGAAACGTGGAAAGCCATGATCGCCTACGTCCTGAAAGGACAAGGCACATAAAAGAAGAAGAAGATGTGTGAAAAACTACTTTGTTGCTTCAGTCAGTTAAGTGCCATACATGAAACACGCTTGGGTGATCATGTCTCGAAAGAGACATGACTGACTGGGCAGAAGATTATCCCACAGTAGGTTGCCATTTCTTTCTGCGGTAGACTGGTTGCCGACCAAGGCTATAGAACCCAATCTGTCCTGTTATTTAACCCATAACTGGAAGGAATAGACGGATTATTACCTTCCCAATGGTATTTGCGCGTAAGTGAATGCAATGAATTCAACTGGAATTCGAACTCGGCTCCCGGATTTCTCGTTCGGAGCCGATATCCACTGCACCACAACGCACATCCCTTTGTTGCTTACGCCGGCTTTAAAAATTTAACAAAAGTTACTAACATTCTCATATTTTCAATTACTTGACACCAAATAACATCAAAGATATTCTTGTAAATTTAGAACATTCTATAAATCCTAAAATAGTTGTTGTGGCAACACCGGTAATGGCAATGGAAAACGTTGAAAGAATTGGAACCGAAATTGAAAAAAAAATTGATGATTTCAACAACAGTATCAAAGTGAATGGATTTGGTCTGGGAAGATTTTTGCTGTCACACTTGTCCTGACGATGAGCAGCAGGTTACTGAAGTGTGAAGGAAAATTTAAAAGACAGAAAATGAAAAAAAGAAAACGTAAAAAAATATGAAAATCAAGGCCGAAAGAAAAAGAATAAAAGAAAATAAAATAAAAGTAAATGTGAAGGAAAAAAACAAAAACAAATAAAAGATTTAAAAGATTCGAGGGACAAAAAATAAAAGAAAAAAATAAGTCAAATACAGGAAAAAAGGAGTTTTTTTTATCATTTCACCCCAAGCAAGGCATTCCACTGCCACTGTTGCGCATGGGGCTACATAGGGGAAGGTAAAGAGAAAGAGTGGTTAGATATAGGAAATACAGAAAATGTCAGAAGGAGGGTAATAGATGGGTAAGGATACTGAGGTTGGGGGTTGGGTAGATGGGAAGAGTGTTTGAAAGAATGGATGCGCGTTAGTGTGTTAGGAGGTGTCTTTTGACCTTATATTTAAACTCCTGGAGATTGTAGCCGTCACGGAAGCAATCATGTGGAAGAGAATTCCACAGTCGGGAAGTGCGAGAAAAGAAACTGTTGGAGTAGAAATTGCGGTTGTATTTTATCAGTTTCACTGTAAAGGGTGGGATCTAGTTGCTAATCTAGTATCTCGTGCAAATTCGTACCTAGGGGGCACCAGTGATCTAAGTTCATCGGAGCAGAAGCCGTGAAAGTATTTATAGAAGAGACACAGGGAAGCCACGTCTCGCCGGTGAGAGAGAGACTGCAGGAAGTCTGCTAAGTCGGTATCGATCACATTACAGAGCCTCCGCTGTACCTTGTCGAGAAGCCCAAGGAGAATAGCAGGGGCAACCGACCAGATATGGCAACAGTATTCAATGCACGGGCGGATGGTAGATTTATAAATGTGCAGGATAGATTCAGACGGAAAAAACCCCCGGGCCCTGCACAGAGAACCGACTTTCATAGCAGCGGATTTAGCAATGGATTCGATATAGTCATTCCATTTGAGGTTCGCTGAAAGTGTGAGACCAAGGAGGCGTAGTGTTTTACTCTCTGGGAGGCAATCCTGGTCCATGCCAATGGGAGGTAGGTGCGATTGTCTATGATGGTTAATTGATAGCAGTTTCGTTTTAGAAGCATTACAGTTTACGAGCCATTTCTTACCCCAGTCCACTACGGATTGGAGGTCCTTTTCAAGCTCGGCTACAAGGTTAGCTTTGTCGCCCCCACCAGATTTTTGATCAAGGCGAGAGTCAACTGTGGTGTCATCGGCGTATATACCTACTTAGGATCTTATGGTATCAGGGAGATCATTAATGTAGATCTGAAAGAGCGTAGGACCTAGGATAAACCTTGAGGGACAGGGTTAGTATCCGTTTAATACCACCTTCAATGTGCGGTTAGAGAGGAAAGACTGGATTAGTTCGAACAAATGTCCAGTTATACCATAGCTCCGCAGTTTGCATAGAAGGCCAGCATGCCAAACTCTGTCGAACGCTTTAGAGATATCCAAGGCAACGGTTCGGGCTTCGTCATTCTTGTCGAGTGCCTGGTATATATACTCGGTGATGGTCAAATACAGGAAAAATGCATTAAGTCAAATACAGGAAAAAAGGAGTAAGTCAGTTTTAGGAAAAAAGGAGTAAGTCAAATATAAGAAAAAAGGCGTAAGTCAAGTACAGTAAAAAAGGAGTAAGTCAAATAGAGGGAAAAAGGAGCAAGTAAAGTATAGGAAAAAAGGAGTAAATAAAATATAGAAAAAATGCCAAATACAAGAAAAAAGGAGTAAGTCAAATACAGGAAAAATGCATTAAGTCAAATCTAGGAAAAAAGGAGTAAGTCAAATATAAGAAAAAAGGAGTAAGTCAAATATAAAAAAGGAGTAAGTCAAATATAAAAAAGGAGTAAGTCAAATACAGTAAAAAAGGAGTAAGTCAAATATAGGAAAAAAGGTGTAAGTCAAATACAGTAAAAAAGGATTAAGTCAAGTATAGCAAAAAAGGAGTAAGTCAAATATAGAAAGATAAGAGTAAGTCAAATACAAGAAAAAAGAAGTAAGTCAAATATAGGAAAAAAGGAGTAAGTCACATACAGGAAATAGATGTAAGTCAAATAGAGGAAAAAAGGTGCAGGTCAAGTATAGACAAAAAAAAAGGAGTAAGTTAAATACAGAAAAAAGAAGTAAGTCAAATATAGAGAAAAGGTGTAATTTAAATAGAGGCAAAAAGGAGTAAACCAAATACAAGAAAAAGGAGTAAGTCAAATAAAGGAAAAAGAAATAAGCCAAATACAGGAAAAAGGAGTAACCCAAATGCAGGAAAAATGAGTAAGCCAAATACAGGAAAATGGAGTAAGCCAAATACAGGAAAAAGGAGTAAGCCAAATACAGGAAAAAGGATTAAGCCAAATACAGGTAAAAAGGAGTAAGCCAAATACAGGAAAAAGGAGTAAGCCAAATTCAGGAAAATGGAGTAACCCAAATGCAGGAAAAAGGAGTAAGCCAAATACAGGAAAAAGGAATAGGCCAGATACAGGAAAAAGGAGTAAGCCAAATACAGGAAAAAGGAGTAAGCCAAATACAGGGAAAAGGAGTAAGCCAAATACAGGAAAAAGGAGTAAGCCAAATGCAGGAAAAAGGAGTAAGCCAAATACAGGAAAAAGGAATAGGCCAGATACAGGAAAAAGGAGTAAGCCAAATACAGGAAAAAGGAGTAAGCCAAATACAGGAAAAAGGAGTAAGCCAAATACAGGGAAAAGGAGTAAGCCAAATACAGGGAAAAGGAGTAAGCCAAATACAGGTAAAAAGGAGTAAGCCAAATACAGGAAAAAGGAGTAAGCCAAATACAGGTAAAAAGGAGTAAGCCAAATACAGGAAAAAGGAGTAAGCCAAATACAGGAAAAAGGAATAGGCCAGATACAGGAAAAAGGAGTAAGCCAAATACAGGAAAAAGGAGTAAGCCAAATACAGGGAAAAGGAGTAAGCCAAATACAGGGAAAAGGAGTAAGCCAAATACAGGAAAAAGGAGTAAGCCAAATTCAGGAAAATGGAGTAACCCAAAGGCAGGAAAAAGGAGTAAGCCAAATACAGGAAAAAGGAATAGGCCAGATACAGGAAAAAGGAGTAAGCCAAATACAGGAAAAAGGAATAGGCCAGATGCAGGAAAATGGAGTAAGCCAAATACAGGAAAAAGGAGTAAGCCAAATACAGGAAAAAGGAGTAAGCCAAATACAGGTAAAAAGGAGTAAGCCAAATACAGGAAAAAGGAGTAAGCCAAATTCAGGAAAATGGAGTAACCCAAATACAGGAAAAAGGAGTAAGCCAAATACAGGAAAAAGGAGTAAGCCAAATACAGGGAAAAGGAGTAAGCCAAATACAGGGAAAAGGAGTAAGGCAAATACAGGGAAAAGGAGTAAGCCAAATACAGGAAAAAGGAATAGGCCAGATACAGGAAAATGGAGTAAGCCAAATACAGGAAAAAGGAGTAAGCCAAATACAGGAAAAAGGATTAAGCCAAATACAGGTAAAAAGGAGTAAGCCAAATACAGGAAAAAGGAGTAAGCCAAATTCAGGAAAATGGAGTAACCCAAATACAGGAAAAAGGAGTAAGCCAAATACAGGAAAAAGGAGTAAGCCAAATACAGGGAAAAGGAGTAAGGCAAATACAGGGAAAAGGAGTAAGCCAAATACAGGGAAAAAGGAGTAAGCCAAATACAGGGAAAAAGGAGTAAGCCAAATACAGGGAAAAGGAGTAAGCCAAATACAGGGAAAAGGAGTAAGCCAAATACAGGTAAAAAGGAGTAAGCCAAATACAGGGAAAAAGGAATAGGCCAAATACAGGAAAAAGGAGTAAGCCAAATACAGGAAAAAGGAGTAAGCCAAATTCAGGAAAATGGAGTAACCCAAATACAGGAAAAAGGAGTAAGCCAAATACAGGAAAAAGGAGTAAGCCAAATACAGGGAAAAGGAGTAAGCCAAATACAGGGAAAAGGAGTAAGCCAAATACAGGAAAAAGGAGTAAGCCAAATACAGGGAAAAGGAGTAAGGCAAATACAGGGAAAAGGAGTAAGCCAAATACAGGAAAAAGGAGTAAGCCAAATACAGGGAAAAGGAGTAAGCCAAATACAGGGTAAAGGAGTAAGCCAAATACAGGAAAAAGGAGTAAGCCAAATACAGGGAAAAGGATTAAGCCAAATACAGGTAAAAAGGAGTAAGCCAAATACAGGAAAAAGGAGTAAGCCAAATTCGGGAAAATGGAGTAACCCAAATGCAGGAAAAAGGAGTAAGCCAAATACAGGAAAAAGGAGTAAGCCAAATACAGGGAAAAGGAGTAAGCCAAATACAGGGAAAAGGAGTAAGCCAAATACAGGAAAAAGGAGTAAGCCAAATACAGGTAAAAAGGAGTAAGCCAAATACAGGAAAAAGGAGTAAGCCAAATGCAGGAAAAAGGAGTAAGCCAAATACAGGAAAAAGGAGTAAGCCAAATTCAGGAAAATGGAGTAAGCCAAATACAGGAAAAAGGAGTAAGCCAAATACAGGGAAAAGGAGTAAGCCAAATACAGGAAAAAGAAGTAAGCCAAATTAACGAAAGTAATGAAATAATAGAGCGAAGAACTAGTGAACGAAAAGAAAACAAGAAAACAAAAGCGGAAAGAGAAAAGATTAAAAAGAAATTTAGAAAAAATGAAATGAAAAATAAAAAAAGTGTAAGAGAAAGTGAAAAGGGGGAATGAATTAATAGCAAGAAATTTGAAGGAAAAAAATAATGAAAAACGAAAAGTTGGAAATTGAAAGAATGAAACGGAAAAAAGATCGAAAGCAAAAGAATGAAAAAAAAAAAAGGAAGAACGAATTTGCAAAATATAAAAAAGAGAAAGGGAACAAAACTGAAAAGAATGAAATAAAAGAACGGATCGGAAAAGAATGAAAAAGAAAGAAAACAACAAAATCGAAAAGAATAAAAAAAAGAAGAGAACGAAACTTAAAAATGAAAAAAAATGAGTGCAAAACCAAAAAGAATGAAAAAAAAAAATGAAGAGAACGAAACTAAAAAGAAAAAAAAAGGAAAAAAGAAAGCGATAACGAAAAGAATGAAAAAGAAACAAGAAAACGAATCCGAAAAGAGTGAAAAGAAAGGAAACAACGAAATCGAAAAGAAAGAAAAAGAAAAAAGAATGAAACCGAAAAGAATGAAAAAGAAATAAAAGATAAAAAATGAAAAAAATGAAAAAAAAAGAGCCAAACCCCAAAAAATGAAAAAGAAAGAAAAAAAGAAACCTAAAATAATGAAAAAGAAAGAACAGTAAAAAAAGACAGCAAATGACAAAAGAAAAGAAAAAAAAAGAAATGATAGCCACCGAAAAGAATGAAAAAGAAAGAAGAGAACGAATCGGATAAGAATGAAGGAACATGAGATAGAAACATAAAGGAATGAAAAAGAAAGAAGAAAACAACGAAATCGAAAAGAATGAAAAAGAAAGAAAAAGACAAAGCCGACAAGAATAAAAAAAGAAGAAGAGAACGTAATCGAAAAGTATGAAACAAAAAATAACTGAAAAGAAAGAACAGAAAAAAAGAAATAATAATAACAAGAATAATAAGAACAAAAAAAAAAGGAAAACGAAAACAAAAAAAAAAAAAGCAAGAGAACAAAGAAAAATGACCAGTGGAAAATTACAGAATAATAATAGGTTATCTTTTCCTCTAAAATCTGAATTGTTTTCCTTTCTTGATTTCACGATGATGGTCTTTGCTTGTCTCCCTTTACCCCGGAGTTTCTGCTTTTTCGTCTCTTCTACAGCGTTTACCGCAGCTGCTACTCGGATTGAGACAAATCAAGCTATTGTAGTAGTCAGCAACGTGCCTCTTCCAGCTGTTTGTTTGAGCGATCTATTCGCCCTTGCCCTATTGTGGTCGTTCACATCAAATCTACCAGGGAAAGACAAACATTGTTGCTGTGTCTGTGTGTCCGCATCATTTCACTTATTTAATCATTGTTTTAAATTCGTAAATTTCATTCCCTCTCCTTGCGAGAAAATATATACATATTTATTTAAAGAGTTCGGTTTCATCAGGTCAGTCAGTTAAGTGCCATACGTGATACGATTGGGCGATCATGTCTCGAAAGAGACATGACTGACTGGGCAGAAGATTATCCCGCAGAAGGTTGCCATTGCTTTCTACGGTAGACTGGTTGCCAGCCAAGACTATAGAACCCAATCTATCCTGTTATTTAACCCATAACTGGAAGGAATAGACGGATTAATACCTTTCCCAAGGGTATTTGCGCGTAAGTGAATGCAATGAATTCAACTGGAATTCGAACTCGGCTCCCCGGCTTCATCAGGTACAGGAAATAAATATAATTAAGAAATTGTAAAATTGTGAGACGCCAATTACCTGCTTTAAAATTTGAATCCCTCAACCGAATTTTCTTTGGATTCGAACCGGTGTAACTATTTCCAATCAGTCCAGGTTAACTTTTATTTCAGTCATTTGCACGAACATGTCTCCAAAAAGACATGGTAGACTGGGCAGAAGATTATCCCGTAGTAGGTTGCCATTGCTTTCTGCGATAGACTGGTTGCCAGCCAAAGCTATAGAACCCAATCTGTCCTAATATTTGACTCATAGCTAGAGGGGGAAGAGATGTATTATATTATTAAGTAGTAATTAGTGGGGGGTCAGTTCATTACTTTATTACTATATTAAAATGATCCTCCACTTTATGCCCAGTAGAAGCCTTAATCATGTTTCCAACTATTATATTAAGTCAGTCAGTTAAGTGCCATACGTGATACACGCTTTGGGCGATCATGTCTCCAAAGAGATATGAGTGACTGGGCATAAGATTATCCCGCAGTAAGATGCCATTACTCTCTGCGTTAGACTGGTTGCTAGCCAAGGCTATAGAACCCAATCTGTCCTGTTATTTAACACATAACTGGAGGGAAGAGACGAATTAATACCTTTCCCAATGGCATTTGTGCGTCAGTGAAAGTAATGAAAGTCAACTGGAATTCGAACTCGACACCCCGATTTGTCGTTTGGAGTCGATATCCACTGCACCACACATCCGCAAATTTATTTAGTGACTTCAATATTTATGATATATTGCCATGTCTGACACAATGCTTCAATAATCGGGCGCTTAATGAACGAGGATTGACATACTAATGGCCGAAAGCAGGCACAATTTATTTTCTAATTAATTCACACCAGACAAGGCGATAAAGCCACTAAGACCCAAGAGACTACTAGAAATGAAAAAGAAAGAAAATATTTTAGAAAGAATAAAAAATCCAATCCTAAGCATGAAAAAATGTACAAATCTGATTCTAGTCCCTTCAGGACGTAGGCGATCATAGCTTTACATTTCTCTCTATCCCTGGTGGCTCTCAGCACGCTTTCCCTTGTTACACCTCGCAATCTCCGTTCCGCCATCCTCTCCGCACAGGCCACCGTTACACGCTGTTTTTCTCTGTCTCTTCTTCCCGCTATCTGACCAGTGAGTATCAGGTTCTCCAAGCCGTCCTTCCTCATTGCATGTTCCAGGAAATTTAGCTGTCTCTTCCTGATGCTCAGTATTAATTTTCTTTTAGTTTCCATCCTTTCCAAAAATCCATCATTGCTCAAATGATCGGTCCATGATATCCGCAGCATCCTTCTGTAGAACCACACTTCAATTGCTTCAAGTTTTTCCTTCATCTTTGATGATATTGCCCAACATTCATTGCCGTATTGAAGTACAGACATCACATAGCAATCCAGTACTCTCTTCCTTGTTTCTAGCGAAATTGTCCTGTTTCTTAATACTTTACTCAACTTCTGGAATGCTTCCTTTGCCATACCAATTTGCATTCTGTCGTACCACATTTAAGCTGCTTCAAGTTTTTCCTTCATGTTGTCATATTGTCCAGTATTCACCGCCGTATCGAAGAACTGACAACACATAGCAATCCAGATCTCTCTTTTTTGTTGCTAGTGAAAGTTTCCTGTTTCTTAATACTTTACTCAGCTTCTGGAATGCGTCCTTCGCCAGGCCAATTCGCCTTCGTAAAAACACTAAGGATATATGAATCGGTTAATTTCTTTGTAAGCCTCTTGTTTTCAAACACTTCGTGAATCTGTATAGAGGTTCACATTATGTAATCTACTGCAAAGACGTGACTAAACCTCATTCATGTATTGAAGGACAAGAATTTAAGTGTTGTTCATCCGAAATAAAAATCTAAAACAAACTTGGTTCTTCATCGCTAGGATGTTTAAATCATTCTGGGACAATATATATATATATATATATATATTGTAGAATGCTACCTCATAATGTTTCTCCTGCATGTGCGCACTGATTTTTCTATTAGCCAGGAATTTAAATACTGGTTTTAGGGTATGCAGGAATATCTTCACGCGGATGACTAGCGAAGCACATTCTTCCTGTCGTTTATCTCCACATTATTTGGGGGGCAGGGTTAAAAATTATATCTATCTGTATTATAAAACCATAGGCCAACCACAACTGAACCATAAATACACTCTATCATCATCAGACAATCTCTCGACCAATCTTTCTCCCTATATATATATATATATATATATATAGGTATAGGTGTCCAGTCCGTAAGCGGTGAGGATAATCCAACAAGATTACCTTGATATAAAATATTAAGTCGTAAATCCATATAGAGGGCTCGATGGGTGTTAACCAGAGCGATATGAAATTTACAAAGGAAAACTCAACAATTCACTTGGTTATAAACTATAGCTCATTTCAGTGAGTTTTATAACCAATTGAAATGATGTGTTCCATTTTCCTTTATAAATTATATATATATATATATATATATATATAGATAGATAGATAGGTGTGAGTTTGTGATCCTGGGTTTCACGCTCTTGCGATCGTCAGACAAAATCGTAAGAGCGAGAAACCCAGGGTCACACACTCACACCTATCTATATGAATATGTTAGCTCTATCACTGATATTGACCGCTTTCAAATAAGTACCGCATATATATATATATATATATATATATATATATATATATATATATTTTTTTTTTTTTTTTTTAATCATATCACCCCAAGCAAGGCGGTAACGCCACTGATGCGCAGGGGGCTACGTAAGGGTAAAAAGAATGGAAAAGAGAAAGCCGGAAACCACATCCTAAACAGGAAACAAGGGATGAGCCTCTTCACCTGTTCAATAGATCTGGGTGGAGTGTGAACCGGGCGATAGTTTAGTCTATCTACTCCAATTGAAAAAAAAAATAATAAAAAAGGAAAAGAATGAAAAGATTGGAAAAGAGAAAACAGGAAACCGCGTCCTAAACAGGAAACAAGGGATGAGCCTCTTCACCTGTTCAATAGATGTGGGTGGAGTGTGAACCGGGCGATAGTTTAGTCTATCTACTCCAATTGAAAATAATAATAATAATAATAATAAAGGAAAAGAATGAAAAGATTGGAAAAGAGAAAACCGGAAACCGCATCCTAAACAGGAAACAAGGGATGAGCCTCTTCACCTGTTCAATAGATGTGGGTGGAGTGTGAACCGGGCGATAGTTTAGTCTATCTACTCCAATATATATATATATATATATATATATATATATATATATATATATTTATAATTATATACATACAATTTTTACACACACACCCACACCCACACATACATACATGCATATATATATATATATATATATATATATATATAGAGAGAGAGAGAGAGAGAGAGAGAGATATACTTTGTTTAAAAAATTATTTGAAGTAACTTTCTACAAAATAATTTTGTTGTATATACCGATTTTACGGGTTATCTAGCAATCCGGAAAGAAACAAATCATTGTCAATGTTAATTCAGTACAAGCGATTTAAGTTCGAGCCCATTTAAAATGCAGACAAGTTCTCGTTATTTTAAATATTAGTGCTAATGATCTTGTGAATTTGATTTCTCCCTTCAAACTTATGCTATACCAACTTCACTAAATATCAGAGTACATCAAATATGGTTCTTATTTCGTAAGCTAATTCATATATATGAATTTGCTCGAGTAACAAGATTAGCAACTAGGTCCCACCCTTTTACTGAGAAACCAATAAATTGTAAACCTAAATTCTACTCCATCAGCTTCTTTTCTCGCACTTCCCGCCTGTGGAATTCCCTTCCATTTACTTGTTTCCCCGACAGGTATAATCTCCAAGAATTTAAATGTAAAGTCAATAGTCATCTCCTATCTCACTAACCTGCATCCTCTCTCTCTCTCATGCTCTTTTCTCCGTCCACGCCACTCTCATCAGTACTCTCATCCTTTTCTTACCCACTTCCTGACACCCCCTATAACCTGTCACTCTTTCTTATAACTTTCTTCCTATGTAACCCCCTGCAAAACAATGGCAGTAAAATGCCTTGCTTGGGCGGTATGATTATAAAAAAGAATTTCTATACTATTATAATGTGGATATAAAGTGGAGGATCGATTCTACATGAGAATCAATATATAAATTGATCCCTCACTTTATGTCCATCCTTCTTTTACCCACTTCCTGACGACGCCTGTATATTGTCACTCTTTCTCATAACTTTCCTCCTCTGTAACCCCCAGCAAAACAGTGGCAGTAAAATGCCTTGCTTGGGGCGATATGATTATTAAAAAAAATATTGAGCACAGTGCAACTGTCACGGATAATTCCATGATACTTGAATTCATACCAGCACAATTAGTCAGCTAATCAGCTAATTAAGTACCATACATGATACACGCTTGTGCGATCATGTCTTAAAATCTAAAGATTTCCCCCGCACGGGGTTGCTATTACTTTCTGCGGTAGACTGGTCGCCAAACCAAGGCTATAGAACCCAATACATCCTGCTATTTAACCCATAGCTGGAAGGAGAAGCGATGTATCAATACCTTACCCAAGGTTATTTGCACGTAAGTGAATGCAATGAATTCAACTAGTATTCGAACTCGGCTCTCCGAATTCACGTTCCGATAACGCACATCTAGCAAGATACGCGTTTATATTAATTGGTCCATCTTCACTTAACCACAGGCGCTAAAATATATTTCCCCCATATATTCTATATATTTGTACAAAGTTTGAAATATTCGTTTATTTAGTTCCGGGACCAGTTATCAAATGTTTTCATTTAATGTCGTTAAATGGCATTAAATGAGAACATTTGATAAACGGTCCCACGACTAAATAAGTGGAAGAATTCAACTTGGTAAAAAGTTCGTTTTGTAGAATATTATTAAATTTTCAGTCTGATATTTGTTGACGGAAGTAACTATGAAAGATCCGTTTTTGATGTAGAGTTTAAAAATTAACTGCTCCTTTTAAAGAGAATTCTTATTTAAAAATACCATCAAATGTCAGTTTCGATATCAAAAATAGGACACTTTTAAAAGAAAGAAAATAATTCATTGTGCAGCAATAAAACGCACATTTTTAATTAATATTTCGGGACTTCATCATTAAGTCCTCAGTTTCAAACCGCACGTGAAACGCTTTCATTTTCGTCACCAAAATTTCACAAAATAGAGTTACGCTCCTTGAATCGTAAAGAAAACTAAAAATCATTTCATATTTCATAACTCAACAATTTATAAAATAAATTCGTGTTTATACTTAGCATTTTCAATTCATTGTTGATAATGTCAAAGTTTGAACAATTAAAAAATTTACAGATTTCCTTATGATTAATTAATATCTTAAAATTTCTTGATGAAACTAAAATTTTAGTTTTTATCAACGTTTACTATTCAAGGGATATAACTAATGCAACTATTGCAATAAGAAAATGAAACACGTAGCATCATATACTATATATATATAT
>JBBBDQ010001083.1:2895000-2927500 GCA_037127315.1 Ascarosepion bandense | reverse complement strand
GAATGGGAGCAGGTTAGTGTGTTAGGAGGTGTCTATTAACCTTACATTTAAACTCCTGGAGATTGTAGCCGTCGGGGAGCAATCGTGTGGAAGGGAATTTCAAAGTCGGGAAGTGCGAGGAAAGAAACTATTGGAGTAGAAGTTGCGGTTGCATTTTATCGGTTTCACTGTAAAAGTGTGGAATCTAGTTGCTAATCTAGTATCTAGTGCAAATTCGTATTTAGGGGGCACTAGTGATCTAAGTTCATCGGAGCAGAAGCTCTACTCTAACAGTTTTTTTTTCTCGCACTTCCTGTTTAGGAAATTCCCTTCTATTTGCTTGCTTCCATGTAAGCTACAATCTCCAAAAGTTTGAATGCAACGTCAATTGTCATTTTTTATCTGTTTGATTCTCATCCATCTCTTTGTATCTTTGACATCCCCTGTACCTTTTTTTAAATTTTTTTTTTACTCTAACATCTGAAATCCAGTGGCGTTTCTGCCTTGCTTGGGGTGTAATAATTATGGTTCTGGATTGGTATACGGAAAAGGAGTCCTTCTCTGTTTACAATGCTCAGATTAATGACCATGATTTACAATTTATTTTAACAAATGGGGGTTTTAAAAATAATAAGTGCAAAGATAGAGTAAAAATATATTTTGATGAAACAAAATTTATTTAACCTGAAAATAAATCTGACATGCAGTTGCATGCGTTGCATACATAGGCCCTTCACCAATTATATATATATATATGTAAACTTATCACTATACTCGTTTCGGAAAACCCTCCGAGTATATACGCGGAAGAAAAAAATGGATGTAAAAAAAGAAAGAGCTAAGTACGTGAACATCAGTCAAAGTACGTTTTCCCAAGAAAAAACCCGAGACGAGTTATCAATAACAAAAAAGCGCTCAATACGCAAGCAGAGAAGACAAAATAGATAACCTAAAGAGCCAACGAACCTACATAGGTTTCACCTAGCCGGATTTTCAGGGAAATTTGGCCAACTTTCCCTGAAAACCAGGTTAGGTTGTTTAGTCTATATATATAGTATGGGTGTGTGTGTGTGTGCGTCGAGGCAGCAGATAATTTTCAAAAGATATACTGTTAAATATAAGAGATAATGAATGTCTATTATGTTTAATCATGAGCCGTTCTAAACATCGTATTTTGAATTTCATTTCAGGTGCAAATAAAGACAGAAGTTCTTCAACATTTGGATAATTTTTATTAAGTTCGTTCTAAGCTTTCGGCTCACATAAGCCATCTTCCATTGAATTTCCTTGGTGTTAGGATCATTTAATGCATATATATATATATATATATATATATATATATATATATATATTCTAAACATACTGTTAAATATAAGAGACAATGAATGTCTATTATGTTTAATCATGAGCCGTTCTAAACATCGTATTTTGGCTTTAATTTCAGGTGAAAATAACGACAAAAATTCTCCAACATTTGGATAATTTTTATTAAGTTGGTTCTAAGTTGGTATATATATATATATATATATATATATATATATATATATATATATTAATCATATCACCCCAAGCAAGGCGGTGACGCCACTTATGCGCATGGGGCTACTTAAGAGTAGAATGATTGATAAAGAGAAAGCCGGGAACCACATCCTAAGCAAGAAACAAGGGATGAGCCTCTTCACCTATTCAAAAGACGTGGGTGGAGTGTGAACCGGGCGATAGTTAAGTCTATCTACTCCAATTGAGAACAAAAAAAAAAGAGAAAAGAAAAAAGTGAAAGAAGATTGGAAAAAAAAAAAAGAAGGAAGCCGGGAACCACATCCTAAACCGGAAACAAGGGATGAGCCTCTTCACCTGTTCAAAAGACGTGCCTATACGTGTGTGGGTTATATGTTTCCTTCATATTTTCGTTTAGATTCTCTATCTAAATATATTTCTCTATCAATAAACCTTTTGCGTGGTTAATTGGGCCGGGTCCAAACAACTACGATCAGTTGAATTTGTCGCAGGTTGGCATTTCTTCTCTTTCTTTTTTTCTCTCTCACACGCACACATCTTCATCGATTTGAAAATTGCACAAACGCACTCAGCAATCGTAAACTGAACAAATCGTAATCTTGACTACTGACGCGGTTACTTCCCTTTTTGTGAATTGACCCTCATACATAGAGAACTGGCCAGTCTGTTTCATGCGTGTCTACACAGCTCACCGTATTCTTGTCCGATCTGATCGAAGTCTTTCAGTCTACTCCAAAAAGAAATTCATTAACGGAAATTCATTAGTGGGACTATAGCTTAATGATTAATTTGCACTAATTGCAACTTTATATAGTCTAATCTAATCTTGTGTCATCTCATAGTATCACTAATCAATTTCGTTGGCTTTTGAGAGTGGGAGGTAAATCAGCAAGGCTACAGGGATGGGGACAGCAGTAATACGAGTGAAAAGTAATGAAGCGGATCTATGAGGATAAGGGCAAAATGGAGTTGTTGATATGGTATGCTTGGAAAAGGCGGCGTTTCTGGAGAAAATGGAGGAAGGTGGGCCTTGTGATGAGTAGGACATCACATGAGGAAGTGCCGGTTGTTAAATGGTAGTCACCTGCCGAATTATTTTAAGTGTAAAAAATGATCAAAATAAAAAAAAAAACAGAGACAACCGATTATAATAAAAATGAGGGACAGCAGTCAACGCGGTGAGAAGGCTTCCGACTGGAATCAATGTTGTTTGGTGTTAAATACGAAAGAATGACAGGGAAGAAAACTTATTGAATGGCTAGGTTTGTAGATAATCAAGTAAAGTTAATTAACTTGGTGAGAACAGAAGGGTTGGTGATTGTCGCGTCAGCTTTTTACTTCTTGACGATTGCTGGCAAGAACATTAATTTTGGGGTAATATAAACCAGATTAAAAGGTTGATATCGGAAGATACACCTAGTTAAATGAAATAAGTTTGGCTTGTGTCAGGTTGAAAGTTACCAGTAACGAGTTAATCAGCTTTCTTGCGAATTGATATAAAAACAACGGCGATTTTCAAAATCTTATAAATACGTTTGGTTTTATTTACCGCAACAAGTCTCTATAACACACAATTACAGAATAACGTTTCGTTTTTCATTTGTTTTTAATCGTTTCCCCCCATGCAAGGCGGTAACGCCACTGATGCGCAGGGGGCTACATAAGAGAAAAATATTAGATAGGAGGAGAGTAAAGAGAAAGGCGAACCAGTTATAGGGATTGTCAGAGAAGGGAGCAAGAGAAGGATGGGAATACAGGTGCGATGACAGATGCAAAGGTGGAGAGAAAGAAAAGGATATACAGGGTGATGTAGAAAGAACTGGAGTCAAGTGGTTAAGAGATGGCTATTGACATTGCATTTAAATTCATAGAGG
This sequence comes from Ascarosepion bandense, assembly GCA_037127315.1. Taxonomy (NCBI): domain Eukaryota; kingdom Metazoa; phylum Mollusca; class Cephalopoda; order Sepiida; family Sepiidae; genus Ascarosepion; species Ascarosepion bandense. The sequence continues at coordinate 2,924,129 of JBBBDQ010001083.1, read as the reverse complement.
TTGTAGCCGTCAGGAAAGCAAGAATATGGAAGCGAGTTCTACAGGCGGGAAGTGCGAGAAAAGAAGCTGCAGGAGTAAAATTGTCGTCTGCATTTGATTGATCTAACTGTGAATGGGTGGGACCCAGTTGCTAGCCTGCTTGCACGAGTAAACACCTGTTACAGGAGCACTAGTGACTTAAGTTCGTTGGAGTAGAAACCATAAAAAATATTTATAGATCAAACAGAGGGAAGCCACATCTCGACGGTGAGAAAGTGACTGGAGTCGAGCCGCCAAGTCGGTACCAATCACGTTGCTGATTCTCATTTGGAGCCTGTCAAGAACACTGAGATGAACAGCGGGGGTGCCTGACCATATATGAGAGCAGTATTGCATGCACGGACGGATTGTTGATTTGTATATATGCAAGATGGATTCAGGCGGAAAAAAACATCCTGGCACGACACAGTGACCCAAACTTTCTAGCAGGGGATTTCGCTATTGACTCAACGTAATGATCCCACTTGAGATCGGAAGAGAGGGTAAGGCCGAGGAGGCGCAGTATATTGCTCTCAGGGAGACTCGCTTGGTCCATTTTTATGGGAGGCAGGAGTGTTTGTCTGTGATGATTGACAGACTCCGACTATCATTTCTTGCTTTATTTTGCGTGTACTTCAATCATTCTATATTTTTATTTATTTTGTCCTCCTTTCGTTTTAAGATAAGGAATGGTAAAAAAAAAAAAAAAAAAAAAACGAAATTGAAGCATTTAAAGAGCATAAACTTTTAAACATGTGGTCTATAGATGATGCTTAGAGTAATTCATACTGGCAGTGCAATTCTTTCAAGAACAGATAACGTTCTGAATTAAACAAATTTAAAGCAGACGGCTTATGAACTCTTGGGAATATAATTGTTATCAATCAGTAGATAATATAAGATTTGTAAAAATGGTGAATTATAGTGACTACAATTTTAAGAACAGCATTCTTACACAAAACTCCCAAGGCACATTGAAATCAGCAAAGATGTCTTCGATAAACTAAACACTCTACTAAGATATTAATTATTAAGACATCGGAGAATTTAATTAGAAACAAAGAAACGTGTACTGAGCTCTTCTGTCATATTCTTCCTTCTACGCCCTTTCATTACAGATGAAAAAGAAACCCGTAGCAAAAGAGATGAATGCTTTGAATAGCAGAGATTGAACATGTGAGAAACAAGGAAGTTTTCAAGAACATGGGGCATAAAATATATTTATGCTTAAAATCAGAATGTAACGGTTGAATATTTTTGACTAAATATTGAGGAAAGAAGGCCTGGAGTATATAATACTCACTGGATATGCTTAAGAGAAAGGCAGAGCTGATAAAAATACCTAATAAGTTTGTTTGATTGGACAGGTCAGCGTGCGAAAAGAGGAAGTATTGTCAGGATTTAAACTATGTTTAGAGATGCGAAAATTTGTAGAGAGCCATGAATACCCACGTCCTGAAGGTACACGGTAGATGAAAGATCTTCAGCAACAAATCAATAAAGTATTGTTAACTATTAAGGTTTATTTATTTCATCATCTTTTATGACATTCTTTTCAGTATCCATACATATTTATTTAAATTTGTTTTTTTTAAAGATTATTTAAATAAATATGTCAGTTAATACTATTTAGTGACTTTCCGTGAGAGGTCGTAATGCATACACACACACACACACACACACACATATATATATAGTCATCCACGGACACACCTGTTTCGCTGTATCACAGCTCATCAGTACGGTTAAACATCCGATTGCTTCTATCCAGGATTGAAACCCGACCGAATTAACATCAGTCGGCGATTCTACCTCTGAGCTATGGGCGCTCGGAAGGCGGATTTTAGCATGTTATATACAATGTAAACATACGGCAGGAGCTGATAGTCTTCAAATTCATTACTGAATGAACGATATATGTATATATTAAATAGATAACCTAAAGAGCCAACAAACCTACATAGGTTTCACCTAAACGGATCTTCAGGAAAGGCTTTTTTGTTATAGATTACTCGTCTCGGGTTTTTTTTTTTATTTGGACTACGTACTTTGACTGATGTTCACGTGCTTAGCTCTTTCTTTTTTTTACATCCATTTTTTCCTTCTGCCCAGTGAATCATGTCTCGAAAGAGACATGATCGCCCAAAGCGTGTATTACGTATGGCATTTAACTGACGGACTGAATATAATAGTTGGAAACATGATTAAAACCTCTACTGGGCATAAAGTGGGGGATCAGTTTTATATTATTATGAAGTCAGTGTTCTCGACAGGCTCCAAAGGAGAGTCTGTAATGTGATATGTACTGATCTGGTGGCTCGACTGCAGCCACTTCCCCACCGTCGAAATGTGGCCTCCCTTTGTCTGTTCTATAAATACTTTCATGGCTTCTGCTCGAACGAACTTAAGTCACTGGTGCCTCCTCAACAGGTGTTTACTCGTGCAACCAGACTGGCAACTGGGTCCCACCCATTCACAGTCAGGTTAGCCAAATGCAGACGACAATTCTACTCCTGCAGCTTCTTCTCTCGCACTTCCCGCCTGTGGAACTCTCTCCCATATTCTTGCTTTCCTGACGGCTACAACCTCCAGAAATTTAAATGCAATATCAATATTCATCTATTAACCAATGGACTCTAGCTCTCTCCCCTCCCTGTATATCCTTCCCTTTCTCTCCACCTATGTATCTGTCATCGCACCTGCATTCTCATCTTTTTATTGCTCCTTTCAAACTAGTTTGTACTCCTCACTCTTTTCTAATTAATCTTTTTACAGTTATGTATCCCCCCCCGGTCATCAGTGGCATGCTGGGGGGGGGGGTGAAATGATTAAAAAAAAGTAATAAACTGATCCCCCACTAATTACTACTTTATAATATAATACATCTCTTCCTCCTCTAGCTATGTCAAATAACAGGACAGATTGGGTTCTATAGCCTTGGCTGGCAACCAGTCTACCACAGAAAGCAATGGTAACATACTCCAGGATAATCTTCTATCCAGTCAGTCATGTCTCTTTCGAGACATGATCGCCCAAGCGTATATCACGTATGGCACTAAACTGACTGACTTATTTACTTGAACAAAGACCTGATACCACAGAGCATAGATATCGATTGGAAAAGGCGAAAGGGAATTGTTTTTTTCTTCCTTAAGGAATCCTTTCGGGTTAACACTTTCTCAGAATGAACTGTTGGCAAAATCTGACGGCTCTAAAAGACAACTTTTTCTCTAGGAAATTAGGAAATGAAGGAGACAAAGATTGGAATACACTTTGAACATTTTATTAATTTATTTATTTCAAATGGCATATTTAGCGTATTCATTATCTCGTAGACCTGATTCAATACTTTAATGTCTTACGGCCATATCAGCAAAGTTGAGCTTGGTCAGTACTTAGATGGATGACCGCTTGGGAATACCAGGTGCTGTAAGCGTTTAGTGACGGATGTGCGTTGTGGTACAGTGGATATCGGCTCGGTGAGTTCGAATTCCAGTTGAATACCCTGCACTGGTACCCTTGGGAAAGGCATTAATCCGTCCCTTCCCTCAAGTTAAGAGTTAAATAACAAGGGTAGGACTTGGGGACCCTGCTCCTTAAAAAAAAAAAAACCCTAATGAATCTTGATACTCGAAAAGAAAACAATGACTTACAGACACAATAACTTATATAAAAACAACAATAAATTGTTGAAAGAAAAAGGTATTACTAGCAATAAATAAATAAAATTTTGGTTGGCAATAAATGACCTGAGAGGTTGATTTGCCATTAAAACAACCAACCAACCAATACTGTAAACTTAGTGCTCTAGAGACTTTTATTAGAAATATTCGTTTAACTAATCTTATAGTATTTACTTTAACCTGGCACGTATAATCATTCTTATATTTTCTCATATTTTAAAATGAGATGTCAGTGTTATTTTTAATTTTTACGTAATTTAAACGACTAATTATCCCTTGCACTCTGCATATATATATATATATATATATATATATATATATATATATATATATATTTTAGGCAGATTGGGTATAGATAAATATGTTTATGTATGAGTGTACTAGTTGTGTATTTAAAATCGAAATATATATATATATATATATATATATATATATATATATATATGCACACACACACACACACACACATGTATATATATATATATATATATATATATACTTTGACCAACTTAAACAAGGTGGCCATCCAGAAGACATGTAGGAAATTCCGAAATCGTCTGGAGGCCCTGGGTGAAGACAAAAGCGATTTTCTTGAATGAATTTACTCATTAATATTTCAAGATACTTTTGGGAACTTTTGATAAATATATTTGCTAAAATGAGATGTCAGTGTTATTTTCATTTTTACGTAATTTAAACGACTAATTATAATTGCACTCTGTATATATAGGCAGATTAGGTATAGATAAATATATGTAAATGTATGAGTGTGCCAGTTGTGTATGTAAAATCAAAACATATATATATATATATATATATATATATATATATATATATATATGTATGCACACACACACACACACACACACACACACACACACACACACACATATATATATATATATATATATATATATATTCTTTGACCAACTTAAACAAGGAGATCGCATAGATGAGATGCAGGGGATTTCGAGGTCGTCTGGAGGACCTGGGTGAAGTCAATGGCGATTTTCTTGAATGAATTTACTCTTTAGTCTTTCAAAATATTTTTGGGTACTTTTGATTAATATATCTGTTAAAATGAGATGTCAATTTTATTTTAATTTCTGCGTTATTTAAACGACTAGTTATCCAGCCCACGCTGTGAATATAGACAGATGGAGTATAGATAAATATATTTGTTAATGTATGAGTGTGTCAGTTGTGCATGTAAAATAGAAATAAATATTTATGTATGTGTGTGTATACACACAGACACCCCCCCCACACACACACATATATATATATATATATATGTGTGTGTGTGTGTGTGTGTGTGTATCTATGTGTGTATATGCAAAGTAAAGGTAAAAAAACAAATGCAAAAGTTACAAAAATATATACCTGCGTGTATGTGTGTGTGTATGTGTGTGCGCGTCTTTCTCTGTGTAAGGCTGTCCGCTGAACAGTGAACCTAACCTTTCAAAAATAGAAACACATTGGCCCATTCGCTTTTAAACCCTGCCGATGACTTCTTGCCAAAATATCCACGTAAAATTTACCTCGACTGGGTACGCCACTTCCATTTCGGGTAGTGGGCTGTTTGGGCCGCAGCTCATCTGATAAAAACTTTTTCATTAAGCCATCGAATTTAGTTAAACATTGGCTTCCGTTCAAGTAGAGATGAAGACCTTAATAAATCCTATTTACATAGAATTAATTGTATAATTACATGTGCGTATATATATATATATATACTATAGTCATCCACAGACAGATCTTTTTCGCTGTATTACAGCTCATCAGTACGGCTTAGACTACGGATTGAACCCAGGATTGAAACCCGACCGCATTAGCGTCAGTCGGCGATTCTACCCCTAGGCCACGAGCGTCCAGTAGAAGAAAGCAGGCTTTTAAGCGCGTATAAACACGCCCAATAGCTAGAGTGCTCCAATTCATTATCGAATGAGTGGTGCGTATATGCCGGAGTAGCTACTGTTTACAAAGTCTACCACTCTTCCAGAGTGCTCAATCAGGGTGTGAGAGCGTAAATACTATTGTCATATATATATATATAGATTCAATTGGAGTAGATAGATCTATCTATCGCCCGGTTCACACTCCACCCACGTCTATTGAACAGGTTAAGAGGCTCATCCCTTGTTCCCTGTTTAGGATGTGGTTTCCGGCTTTCTCTTTTTCAATCTTTTCACTATTACGTAGCCCCTTGCACATCAGTGGCGCTAATATATATATATATATATATTCTCTGTTTTCTTTTAAGAAAAACTTTAAACACCGGTCATATTTCCGTAATAAATTTATTTCAGTCAATAATTGTTGTTGCCAACAATCACCGACTTCATCAAAAGGATTAATTCAAAGATGTTGAATGGCCATTTCGATATGAAGATCCCCACGGGGAACGACACATCACCTCAGCAACAGAAAAAAAACTTTCAGAAACTGGAGAAAAATTAGTCTACTAGTCTACTTTTTCTCCAGTTTCTGAAAGGTTTTTTTCTGTTGCTGAGGTGATGTGTCGTTCCCCGTGGGGATCTTCATATCGAAATGGCCATTCAACATCTTTGAATTAATCCTTTTTTAATATATATTTGCTCTGTAATATTTTATTACATGGAGCTCTCTTCCTGTATCATTTTTTAATATTAAAATAAACTTTTAATATTAATTAGGATCGGGTTTTTTGGAATTTACCTTCCTGCTTTTTTCCCTTGGATTGAAGTATCTGAATTAAAATATATATATATATATATATATATATATATATATATTCACGTGTGTAAAGATACCTCGAATGTGGTCAATGTTCCGAAGGAGGTGGAAATTGTGTCCAAACTTTAAAAATAAAATAAATGTCAGTAATGGCTGTGATTTTCCATTTGTCTTGTTCATATCATCTTTTTGGCATCGGAACATTGTCATCCGATTTCAAAATAACTGAACTAAATAGAATTTGTGTTTGGATCAAAAGGAACGACAAATAATTTGACATTCTCTTCTGTAAATTTTTACATAATAAACTTCCTGAAGAAAAACGTGGATTATTGCGATATTTGAACGTCAGTCTTTCCTCGATTTACGGAATTAAAATTTTGCATTTACTTGAACCCATCCATATAATTTCATTTGAACTTATTTTGGAAAAACAACAGCATTTTTATCATCGAAAATATTATTTTCTATAACTACACAGCTGTTTATATGAGAATAGAATAAATAAAGAACAGGTCGGAAAAAGTGTCTTTAGTCTAACATGTTTCACTTTAACAAGCTTTTTCAGAGATTTTTTTAAAGATGGGTGATTTTAAAAACTTTTTTTAATTTCTAAAAATCCAAAGAGACATTATGTTGATTGAAGTTTCATTTCATTGGTCAGATACGTGTCACGTGTAATAAAGCAATGGATGAACAATTTTAATATAGAGAAATAAAAAAAGAAACTTATGACTGTTTATATGAGTGTGTACCACATGTAATAAAAGCAATAGATGAACATTTTAAATGTAAGTGTATGTATGCAAAAATAATGCATATGTCAAGCATATTTACTGCTTCTGGATTTTTTTAAAAAAATTACATCATTTGTTTTTAAAAAAAATCTCTGAAGAAGTTTGTTAACGTGAAACATGTTAGATTAAAGACACTTTTTTTCTACTTTACTTATTCTATTCATGCTGTCGGATTTAAACCCATAGAATCAACTCACATTTATTTGTTAAGAAGTGTGTTACATTTCTTCTCCAATAAAAAAGATTCATTTGCCGAGACGATATGAAGACCTGGTAATATACATTGTTTTATACAGGTATTTTATAAAATTAATATCGATATTTTATTAATAAGTGGAAGTAAGTTTAGCATAATAACAAGTGAGATTTTATTAATGGATAGAAAATTTTTGAATCAAAAACTTTGATTTTGTGATCATTAGGTTCTAAGTTTAGGATTTTTATCTAGGCTTCAACACAGACCAGTGTGTTTGTTTTGGTTTTTTTTTGTTTGTTTTTTTTTTGTTTTTTTGTTGTTTCTTATGTTGTTGATGGGACAATATAGTAGATTCAGTTGGGCAAAGTCTGTGAGATATGTCAAGGCAACATCATGGTGTATGGAGGGATCAGTGGCGATTTGCCTCTGTTCATCGTCCACAGCGTCACAATCTCAACACATATGAGGTAAACAACAAATGCCTTGAGATGGTAGTGCTGCCCTGTTTCAAGAAATTAAAAATATAAAATGGCGACAATCTATCTATCTATCTATCTATCTATCTATCTATCTATCTATCTATCTATCTATCTATCTCAGTCTGTTCATATCTATCTATCTATCTATCTATCTATCTATCTATCTATCTATCTATATATCTATCTATCTCAGTCTGTTCATATCTATCTATCTATCTATCTATCTATCTATCTATCTATCTATCTATCTCAGTCTGTTCATATCTATCTATCTATCTATCTATCTATCTATCTATCTATCTATCTATCTATCTAAGTCTGTTCATATCTATCTATCTATCTATCTATCTATCTATCTATCTATCTATCTCAGTCTGTTCATATCTATCTATCTAACTATCTATCTCAATCTGTTCATATCTATCTATCTATCTATCTATCTATCTATCTATCTATCTATCTATCTAAGTCTGTTCATATCTATCTATCTATCTATCTATCTATCTATCTATCTATCTAAGTCTGTTCATATCTATCTATCTATCTATCTATCTATCTATCTATCTATCTATCTATCTATCTCAGATTAAACAAATTGCAAGCATTATGTTTGCTTATTTTTAATAAACTCCGTTCATTTTCACGGATAATCTTTTGTAGTAACATTCGAAAGAACTCGGTTCAAAAAAGAAAAGATAAAAATGAACTTTGCTAACTTTAGCGATAATATAAACAATTAATTCGGCAATTTGAAAAGTTAATAAAAATGAAGCAGAACTTGTCGATAATATTTGACCGAACATATTTGAGAGAATTCTTGCTGCTTAAAATCACACAAACACACACAAGCGTACACATATATATATATATATATATATATATATATATATATATATACTGTACCTATATGTTTATATACATTTACTATATATATATATATATATAAGCATATATATATATACACATATATATTTATAACTTATACATTTACTATATATATATATATATATATAAGTATAGCGGAGAGCACTCAAAAACACAAAAGGTTTGAACAATTTTTATATCATTTGAGTTTCGAAAGGAAACAAATTGTACGAACACATGAAAAATTATGTAAAAAACGTAATGATAATACTTTTTCTGTTATTTTTAATAAAACCTGTATTAAAGAGAGATTGTTGCCCAAATACGATATGTATACACACACACACACACACACACACACACATATATATATATATATATCAATAGATCTACCAATGTCTCTCTTTCTCTCTCTCTCTCTCTCTCTATATATATATATATATATATACACACACACACACATATATAATGTGCCTAACTTGAACAAGTTCACATTTAGAATCGGCTTTCTTACGAACTTTAATTTAACATGTACTAATGAAACGGAGCTGCCTAAATGTACTCATACACACACATTTTAAATTGCATTTGTCATCCTGTGTGTACATGTGTATTTGCATACCCAGAGGTCTGTATGCGTATATATGTGTCTACTGCTATACGTGTGAAAGCCAAAATATATAGAGCAGAAATAGAAAAAGTGCAAAAATATTTAAAATGTACATAATTTGTCGGTATTACATTACACACACACACACACATATATATACGTGTGTGTGTGTGTGTGTGTGTGTGTGTGTGTGTGTGTGTAATGTTTGTGGTTGTAAGTATTTTGGTGTGTTTATTTATCTTGTGTAGGATTAGGATTTTTCCAATCCTTTTTTACCCTTCAATGTTGGAAAGACGCCATCTTTGTTTTTTTCCCCCCCATCAGACATCGAGCGACTGAGACATTTTGCATTGCATTTACACACACATTTTTTTCTTCACTCTTTCAATATTTATGGGGTTGTTGTTATCTTTGTTGTCGTCTAATCATAAGTAAGCTTCTCACAACCCAGCCAGTAAATAAATGAGTAAATGTGCTGGAAAACCAATGTTGCATTTGATTCATTGAATTCAATATTTTTCTTTGGTAGTTTTTTTGCACCTCCAATATTTGATATGTAAGCTGTCTCTCTCCCCCCTCTCTCTCTCACGCTATATATATATATGTGTGTGTGTGTGTGTGTGTGTGTGTGTGTGTGTGTGTGTGTGTGTGTGTGTGTGTGTGTATATGTGTTGTTGGGTGTACGTGTGTCTCAATGTCGAATTTAAGATTGAAATATCAGAATTTTTTTATTTTCATTTGTGTGTTCATCCTTATTTTTTGTAAAAGATTTTTATCATCTCTTTGTTGAAAGGGCGTCTAGGTGGAGGTTAACAGACCAGTGAATCGCAGTATTATTAAGCATGTTAAGTCGTCATCATTATTACCATCATCATCACCACCATCAAGAAGAAGACAGTAATGCCTAAATTACATTCTCTTATTATTGTTATAATTCTATTATTATGCCATTTTTAATCATATTTCGATTTCTGCTATGGTCACACTACCAACCAAGTCTGCGAAAAGACCTAAGGCAGGACGTGGCGTATTGTTATGGCTCCATTTCATGTGTTTTCTATCTCCCCTATCATCCCTAGCGTTACATAGACAAAGTTCTGCTTCGTGTGTGGGCTGTACTTAACAAGACAATGTTTTGTATATCTCTTAAGCTGGGCTTTCCAGGGATTCTTTCAATGTGTTGTTTTGTTCCATTTTTTATCATTCCAAGTGCACCTACTATCACTGGCACGACTCTTGTTTTCAATTTCCAGGTCTTTATATTTTAAGAGTTTTTAGAATCCCTTGGTTGCCATGTTACAATCCGCTGGACAAGCCATATCAATAAATAGACAAGTTTTTTCTTTCTGGTTTTTAACAACTATGTCCAGCCTATTTGCTTCATTTTTTCTGTCTGTGTAGATGGTGTAATCCCATAGAATGGTGACATCTTCCATTTCTGTAACCGCTGCTAGGTGATGTTCATACAAGTGTTTGTTTACAGATTTGCCATAGTGTTTGCACATTGTCCAATGTAAATATTGCCCCACTCTATCGTTGCGAGTTTTATATTCATTTGGGGCAAGTACAGAACAGCCTGACATTAGGTGGTCTATTGTTTCTTGGTGTTTATCACAAAACCTGCATTTTGGATCCAGATTATTATGTATAATATTTGCCTGAAAGTTTCTAGTGAAAAGACTTTGGTCTTGCACTGCTAGAATAAAGCCCTCTGTCTCAAACTTTAATCCAGATATTATTATTATTATTATTATTATTATTATTATTATTATTATTATTATTCATTCGGTCATTGAGTATTTAAACCTGTAATAACTAGTGGCTTGCACAGATAATTAAGTAACAATGAATCTCCAGATGATTCCAGTACTTTTCTGACCATTTTAACGACTTTCAGTGATACTGATGACTGTATGGTGTCGACTATTCCTTTCATATACATTTGTTTCAGAAATCGAAGCCATTCCCAGTCTTCAGATAACTAGCGGTCCCACTATCATGGTCATATCATATTTCACTGATTATTATTATTATTATTATTATTTGTCTAGATAGCCCCATGTAAATTATATAAATTACAAATACAAATATAGGAAGCTTACAATAGCAAATCATCCCCGCCAGTTTGATATGGTTTGACTAGACACTTGTATCGCAGCCAAATGTGCCCGATATTGTGACAGATATTCATAAAAACAACGAATAACTTTACACTTAGGAGCCAGCCCGGAATACATTCAGATCGAGAAACCCAGTCGGCTCGGACGGTTTCCGATTGAGGGTGTTACCAAGTATCTACACGTGATTTTACACTTGTATTGTTTGTCTCAAAATGTAAGAGAAAATTCGATACGTTTATTTTATCACTAGCAATATAGCCCGGCGTTGCTCGGGTGTAATGAAAGCTTTAAAACTAATCCATGTTCCTGGAGCTCAGACTCTTTTGGACTTTGGCATGAAAAACTAAAAAGCAATAGTTGTTTCCAGTTAAAGCGAAACCGTAGACGGAAAGAAAAATGAATGGATGTAAGTCAGATTTTGATTTCCTGGTATCGATATCAAATAAGTTTTTTTGTCGTAAACTGAATTTTGAAGGCTAAATAAGTCCTCTGAGTAAATGGTATCATGGCTGAAACTAAGAACTAAAATTATACCTACTTAGAGCCAAAGCCGAAGCAAAAACTAAAATAAAAAGGCTGAAAAAATAGACATACAGGCAGATAAACAGACACACACACAAACAACTTGCCTTTTATATATATATATATATATATATATATATATATATATATATATATATATATATAAGAAAAATTAAGACAGACGCGTTATTTCATGGTAATTCCGAATTACCATGATATAACGCGTTTGTCTTAATTTTCCTTATATTTGCTCTATATGTATTTATATGCATATATGTTTAGAGCTTTCGTAGAGAGTTATCCTACCATTATATGTAAAGGATACTCCTTTGGATTCTTCTATGCCCACAAGGCATGTTGATATATATATATATAATCGATTTTCTGCACTATTGTAAGAACTGCAACCCTGAAACTTCTGAATATCGTTTTTTTATGTCTGTGTCTATGAGTGTATCAAATTTGATTAAAATCGGACCACTCCTTCTATAACCCGATTTCTTCGATTTTCGATCGGGGGTACCTCGACACAAAACCTAGGTAAGAACACTCGCAGACACTTATAGTACAACTGTGTAAATTTTCAAGAAAATCGGTTCCGCCGTTTCGGAGTCTATAGGTAACGGACACACACAAACACAGAGACAAAGTTTCATTTATTATATAAGTTTAGATACATGTTGTTATCATTATTATTACTATTATTGTTATTATTAAAATAATAATGATAATATTACTCTTAGTATCATTATTATTATTATTACTACTACTAATTTATTGTTATTACTATTATTGCTACTATTCTTATTATGTTATTTTCATCATAATTCGATTTCTGCTATGCTCATACTACCTACAAAGTCTGCGGAAAAACCTAAGACAGGTTGTGGTGTGTTGTTATGGCCCAATTTCATGTTTTTTTCTATCTCTCATAGCATCCCTAGCGTTACATAGACAAAGTTCAACTTAGTTTGTGATCTGTACTTAACAAGGCCATTTTTTGTAGATCTCTTAAGGTGGGGTTTCCAGGGATTCTTTCAATGTGTTGTTTTGTTCCATTTTTTTTTATCATTCCAAATACACCTACTATCACTGATACTAGTCTTGTTTTCGATTTCCCTATTATTATTATTACTGCGGAAGAAATCAACATACTTACAGAATAGGACTGGGGTACATATATGAGTTAGTTAATTACCATACATGATACACGCTGGGCGATCATGTCTCTTTCTAGGAAGAAGATGTTCCTGCAGTAGGCTGCCATTCTTATCTATGGTAGACTGGTTGCCAACCAAGGCTATAGAACCCAATCTGTCCTGCTTTTCGACCCATAGGTATAGGCAGAACAGATGGATTAATACATTTACCCAAGGCTATTTGTGCGCAAGTGAATGCAACGAATTCAACTGGAATTCGAACTCGGCTGATACAACTCACATTCTGTTCAAATATACAAACCCCGAAATCAATATCGTGACATCCAGTGTGATAAGCGTATACATAGCATATGCTTCGTTGTTAAATGTGTACTATATGGTGAAAGGTTTTGATAAAAACGAGGGCAGGAAGTGGGGGTCCAGTTAAAAATCGTCGTCCTACGGCCTCAGGCCGAGATCGAACTCACTACACCCGCTCCAGTATTCCCTGTGCATTTGGAACCCTGGTGCAGTTTTATAGCGAAATTCATAATCTTGTCAAATAGCTGAATACTTGATGCTTCGCCAGGGCTACCAAGGGTGTTTTTATTGTGACATCAACTCTGGATGGGTTGCCTCCAGTTCCCATCCCGTTAACTAGAGAGAAGGGACGGATTAATATCTTTCCCAAGGTTACCAGTGCTTAAGTGAATGCAGGGTACTCAACTGGAATTCGAACCAAGCCGACATCCATTGCAACGCAACGCACACCCGTCACTGAGCGCTTACAAGGCTATAGAACCCAATCTGTCTTGCTTTTTTAAGAGAGTTGTTCGAATTCCAGTTGAATTCCTTGCATTCACTTACGCGCAAATAATCCGTCTCTTCCTTCCAGTTATGGGTTAAATAACCAGTCTACCGTAGAAAGCAATGACAACCTACTGCGGGATAATCTTCTGCCCAGTCAGTCATGTCTCTTTCGAGACATGATCGCCCAAGCGTGTATCGCGCATGGCACTTAACTGACTGACCCCATTTTACTGAGACGGTTTTCATTTGAGGATGTTTCCAAATATATGGATGCAACAACCAATTTACATTGACTGGCTCATCCTTTAAACTTAAAAGACAACCTTCTCAACACCCTAATGTCACCCAATAATCCCGTTAACTTCAGAAATGCACAATGTGCCAGCCTCTATGGTACACATCCAACAGATTAGGGTGACTATTACTATTTACTTTCAAGTGTAATCCCTTACCAGGCCATTCCTGAGACTTAGGATAAGACAAAATACGAAATATTTTTTGCACAAATTTTGGTTTTAATTGATATTTAAAATAAAGTGTTTAACTTTCCTTTACATACTCTATTGAGCAGATGAGCAGTTCTACGCAGTGCAATTTTGAGAAATCGTTTGTAAATGTGGATCAACAGAGATCTGGTTAATGTCTTTTGTACCTTTCTTGATTTGGGCAAGAGATACATTTCTAGTTAGTATAAAATTAACTTATATGTGATATCTTTTCTTCTGTATGGGAGAATGTTGTACGATCTCTTCAAGGATGAAGGGGGAGCAGCAATAATGTGGTTCTACAGAATGATGCTGAGAATGCCATGGACCGAGTGAGTAAGCAATGACGAGGTGTTGATGAGGATGTAAAACGAAAAGAAAATTCATATTTAACACCAGAAAGAGACAGCTGACGTTCTTGGAACATGTAATGAGGAAAGAGGGCCTGAAGAATCAAATACTCACGGGACAGATAGAGGGAAAGATAGACAGGGGAAAGCAGCGTAGGACATGCTTGATAGGCTTGAGCAAATGGATAGCGGCGCAGGGTGGGAGGAGAGATAGCAAAAGGAGAGATATTAAGAGAGACAACAGACTAGAAGTCCATGATCACCTACGTCCTGAAAGAAACAGCACATGAAGAAGATAACGTTAATTTAAGGAGGCAAATTTATTTACTTTTAATTTCAAGATCTTTATATTTGCTTATTTTTCATAGATTTTAACAGATGTTTTGTTATCTGGTGGTACTGGCAGTATCTATGCAGAGGTAATTTCTTGTTTGTAGTCTTTAATCACTATGTCTGGTCTTTTAGCGATATATATATATATATATATATATATATATATATATATATATATCAGCATGCGGTGTAGATATAGAAGAATCCAAAGGGGTATCCTGTACATACAGTGGTAGGATAACTCTCTAAGAGAGCTCTAGATATATATGTATATAAATATATCTAAAGCAAATATAAGAAAAATTAAGGCAGACACGTTATTTCGTGGTAAATCAGAAATTTAGGCCTGTTTCAGGCAAACCATCATCAGCTTCCGTCTTTATTTTAGAAAGGATTCGTGTAAAATCATTTGTAAAAGATTCGTGTAAAATCCTTTGTAAAATAAAGACGAACGCTGATCATGGTTCACCTAAAACAGGCCTAAATTTCCGATTTACCACGAAATAACGTGTCTGCCTTAATTTTTCTCAAATATATATATATATATATATATATATATATATATATATATATATATATATCTTCAAAAATGTTCTTAAAATAAAAATTTTTTGTATATATATATATATATATTTAATATATTACACATATATATATATATATATATATATATATATATATATATATATATATTGCTTTGCATGAGGAAAAGACAGCTGAATTTCCTGGGACAGGAAGAAAGGTTTGGCGAATTTAATACTCACAAATCAGATGGAAAAAGATGCAGGGGAATGCAATGCGTAACATACTTGATGGATTTAAGCACATTGATGGCAGTGCGGGGTTTGGGAGGGGTAACAGGAAAAACATGTTAACAGTCACTAGGGGTAAGAAGATATGGAAGGCTATGATCGTTTACGGCCTGAACGGACACGACACATTGAAGACAAAGAAGAAAGCAATATATATATATATATATATGTGTGTGTGTGTGTGTGTGTGTGTGTGTGTGTGTGTTGTTTGTTTAATTACGTAGTTTTTGGTCATATAAGATTAGACCAGTGTATATTTGTATTATAAAATGTTCAATACAATTATATTGTAGAACGTTTAAATATTTTCCATTTGTAAACGAGTTATTACGCGACCTAGGTTTCTACCACGAGTGGTGTCTTCAGGCGTTTTTTTTTTTTTTTTTTTTTCAATAACTATTGAAAATCGCCTGAAGACACCACTCATGGTAAAAACCTAGGTCGCGTAATAACTCGTTTACAAATAGTATATATATATATATATATATATATATATATATATATATATATATGTCTGTCTGTCTGTCTGTCAGTCGGTGTGTGTGTGTGTGTGTGTGTGTGTGTTACTATGACGGTGAAATTTCAAATAATCTCGACCTTACGGGTTTTAATTGATGCTTTGGTGTGACGTTCAAACATGTCGTGCATAGTACTACTAACATTACCTTCCAATGAAGATATTCTTCAACCTTATGTCTATCTTCGCATTTCTTTGATGTCAACCAGACAATAATTGTTCTGATGTACCGACGTGTTTACATAATATAAATATTGCGTCTACCCATTTTTTTAATTATATTTGCTTTGGCCGAGTTTAAAATCCGTTCGTGTTCGTTACATTCACTCTCGAACAAATACATTTCAGATAAATATGACTCCATTTCTTTTACCTCCAGTCATGGGTTAAATATCAAAACAAGCTGAGATATCTAACCATAATTGGAAACCAGTTTTCGTTGTAGGAAAAAAGGAATGAAAAACAGTTTTTAACTCTTGGCAAATTATACACTATACAGTCCAGGAAATGGTCGTGGAATGCAAACTGATACTATGATTCCGACTGCCCTACGGATGGAGTTTTGCTACTCTACCGCCATTATGCATATTTAGTCTCTTTTACTATTGAACTCTTCAGCCATCGATTGGTCTTCAGTTTGTATTTCGGTATATCGGCATTTGTTGCTTCTCAGCGAATAGTGACCAATCCAGTCTAATTTTTTTATTAGACCTCTTTTTTCGCATCTTATTATTATTATTATTATTGCATTGTCATCATAATTTGATTTCTGCTATGGTCACACTACCTACGAAGTCAGCAGAAAGACCTACGGCAGGCAGTGCTGTGTTGTTATGTTTACATTTCATTAGTTTTATTCTACTTCCCATAACATCACCAGTATAACAAGTAGAAAGTTCTCCTCAGTGTGTGCGCTATACTTATTAATACAGTTTTTTGCTGGTGTTTCCAGGGATTCTTTCAATGTACTCTTTTGTTCCATTTTTTATCATTCCAAGTGTCCCTATTATCACCGGTACTATTTTTTTTTTCATTTTCCACATTTTTTCTATTTTAGTTTCCAGGTTTTTATACTTAGATATTTTTTCAAATTCCTTGATTTCAATCTTACAGTCCCCTGGTGAAGTCATATCAATTAGTGGTCAATTTTTTTCTTTTCAGTTTTCGATAATAATGTCCGACTTATTTGCTTCAGTTTCCTGTATGTGTAGATGGTGTAATCCCATAGAACGCTGACGTCTTCTATTTCAACAACCGGTGCTGGTGATGTTCATACCAGTGTGTGTTTACATATTTTCCAAAGTGTTTGCACATTGTCCAATGTAAATATTACCCCACTCTATCGTGACGATTTTCATATTCATTTGGGGCAAGTAAAGAACATCCTAAGATTTGATGGTCTATTGTTCTTTGGTATTTGTCACGGAACATGCATTTTTGATATTTGCCTGAAAGTGAAAAGACACTGGTCAGGCGCTGCAAGAATAAAGCCTTAAGTTTCAGACTTTAATCGAGATAGTCATACCATTATTATATTGTCATTTTTCATCATAGTTTGATTTCTACTTTGGTTGCACTACCTACCAAGTCTGCGGGAAAAACTAAGGCAGGGCGTGCTGTGCTCTTATGGCTCCATTTCATGTTTTTCATATCATCCCTAGCTACATAGTTCTCCTTAGTGAGTGTGTGGGCTGTATTAACATGACAATTTTTTGTATATCTCTTAAGCTGGGGTTTCCAAGGATTCTTTAAATGTGTTGCTTTGTTCCATTTTTTATCATTCCATTTTTTATCATTCCAAGTGCACCCACTATCACTGGTACGATATTGTTTTCAATTTCCACATTTTTTCTATTTCAATTTCCAGGTCTTTATATTTTCACAGTTTTTCGAATTCTTTGGTTGCTATGTTACAATCCGCTGGACAAGCCATATTAATTAATAAGCAATTTTTTTTCTTTCTGGTTTTTAACAATAATGTCCGGCCTATTTGCTTCAATTTTGCTGTCTGTGTAGATGGTGTAGTCCCATAGAATGGGGACATCTTTTATTTCCATTATTATTATTATGTCATTTTTCATCATATTTCGATTTCTGCTTTGGTCTCACTACCAACCAAGTCTGCGGGGAGACCTAAGGCAGGTAGTGGCGTGTTGTTATGGCTTCATTTCATGTTTTTCTATCTTCCCTATCATCCCCAGCATTACATAGATAAAGTTTTCCTTAGTGTGTGGGCTGTACTTAATAAGACAATTTTTTGTATATCTCTTAAGCTGGGGTTTCCAGGGATTCTTTCAATGTGTTGTTTTGTTCCATTTTTTATCATTCCAAGTGCACCTACTATCACTGGCACAACTCTTGTTTTCAATTTCCACATTTTTTCTATTTCAATTTCCAGGTCTTTATATTTTGACAGTTTTTCAAATTCCTTGATTGCTATGTTACAATCCGCTGGACAAGCCATATCAATTAATAGACAAGTTTTCTCCTTCTGGTTTTTAACAATAATGTCTGGCCTGTTTGCTTCAATTTTTCTGTCTGTGTAGATAGTGTAATCCCACATCTTCTATTTCTGTAACCGGTGCTGGATGATGTTCATACCAGTGTTTGTTTACAGCTTTTCCATAATGTTTGCACATTGCCCAATGTAAATATTGCCCAACTCTATCGTGGCGATTTTTATATTCGTTTGGGGCAAGCACAGAACAGCCTGAGATTAGGTGGTCTATTGTTTCTTGGTGTTTATCACAAAACCTACATTTTGGATCCATATTATTATGCATAATATTTGCCTGAAAGTTTCTCGTGAAAAGACTTTGGTCTTGTGCTGCAAGTATAAATCCTTCAGTTTCAGACTTTAATCCAGATGCACGTAACCATCGATGAGTATTAACTTTATCAACATTGGATTTATTGGCACGTACTGGATATTGGCCATGCACCAGATATTATTATTATTATTATTATTATTATTATTATTGCATGACTTTTAAGGTTTTGCCTCGCTACAATCTTTATAACTTTCACTATCAGGTTTCACAATATATTCAGTTCTCTAATGTCGTCTACAAATTTATGAAGATTTTCATTCAAAGAGTCTGTTCTGTTATTTGAAGGAACAGTGCCTACATAGAACTATTTATTTTGACAATTGTTATTATTTTGGAAAAAGCTGCATTTCTACAAGTATTATTTTTCTGGTAACCATCCTAATGTTGTCCATTTTTATATTTCTTAACTCTGAAGAAAATCATATTCATCATTTAACACCGCCCTACAAATTCTCCCCATATTTGATTCTTACTTTTAAGTTTAAACATTTTTTTTAATTTTTTAGTTGTTGGCTGATGGTGCCTAAGACGGTTTATTTCAGTGGTCATAAACTTTTATAATCTGTAGTTCAGTGCCGTGCTTAGTAACATGCCTCGCCTGCAGAATGTGCCTTGCAGCCCCTCTACTCGTAGAATGCAACTTTCGCTTTCCTCCCATCCACCCCACGAATATACTGAACCTACAATAAATGGTACTTTAAACAAAATAACATACTCTCAAAACGCAGATATTCCGTGATCACGACAAAACGGAAGAAATCGCGGAAATGGCGAAGGGGCCTGAAGGCTTCTATCAAAGATTATATATATATATATATATATATATATATATATATATATATATGACTATTTACGCTCTCACCCACTGATTGAGCACTCTGGAAGAATGGTAGACTTTGGAAAACAGTAGCTACTCTCGCATGCACGCATCGCTCATTCACTAATGAATTAGAGCATTCTGGCTATTGGGGCGTGTATAATGACAATATATATGCTAATAGTCTGCCTTCTTCTACCGAAAGCCCATAGCCCAGCGGTAGAATCGCCGACTGACGCCAATTCGGTCGTGTTTCAATCCCAGGTTAAAAGCGATCGGAGTCTAACCGTACTGATGAGCTGTGATACAGCGGAACAGATCTATCTGCGGATGATTTTATATATATAAAGAGAGCGAAACGGGTTGGTAGATGTCTATTTCAACATACAAGTATGATAATAATTTTCCAGTTAATCCTAATAATTATTTTGTTAATTTTATTTTTTTAATTACAATAGATCTGCGGAACCAAGGAGACTTGCGGCTTCCCGGGTTCTGCGGGGGCCTTAAGCACGGCCCTGCTGTAGTTTAATAAAATATTAAGCTAAATCCTCATACTTGGTTTTCTTTTTCAAATGTAAACTTTTTTATTATTATTCATTAATTAACACCAATATGATAGTTAATAATTTAATATTTGTACAATCGTGTTTGGATAACTGTCGTGATAAAAAGTAGTAATTCGTTCGAATTATAAATTTATTTGCAAATATAAACAAACTGAGAAATCAACCCGACACATTTGTTTCCATTTGTACGTGTGTTCGAACCTTTGATTCTACGCATTCGTTCGTCTCTCGGCGATTTTGTACAGCGTTGAGCTTTTAAATCCTGGAGACTCGTCCACATTTTACAAACAGACAGGTAACACTTCCTATGAAATACAACCAGCACACGCCTACAATATTTAGTACATAAATGCGGTGAAATGTGAAGTTGAATTTGAAAAAATTATTACTTATATTTTCTTCAACGCGTGTCCTTCTACCAATGAATGTCATTTATTTTATTTACATTGCAATTCACTTTCAACACAGGGGGGGGGTTCCAAAAGCATGCACATGAATAGAATATATTCCTACACAATGTAAATTTAACGAAGCAATAAAGAAGAGAAAAAATCTGTTAACTTATAAATATAGAAAATGTAAGAAGCACTTTAACAGAAATGTTTATATGTTAAAGTAAAAAAAAAAACGACATTTAGTAACTAAAATTTGAATACATCAGATAATATCCGAAAAATATGATTAATGTAAACCCTTAGTGTTTTTTAAAGAAGAAATTATGCTGAAAAAAATATTTTTGCTATGTAAAGTAAATATTTTTTCATCATTAGGCTATGAAGTCATTGGTGCACGTATCGCCCGGTTCACACTCCACCCACGTCTATTGAACAGGTGAAGAGGCTCATTCCTTGTTCCCTGTTTAGGATATGGTTTCCGGCTTTCTCTTTTCCAATCTTTTTACTCTTACGTAGCCCCCTACACATCAGTGGCGTAATTGCCTTGCTCGGGGTGATATGATTAAAAAAAAAGAATATATATACATATATATATATATATATATATATATATATATATATATATCAGTCAGTTAAGTGGCATACATGATAAACGTTTAAGCGATCATGTCTCGAAAAAGACATGACTGACTGGGCAAAAGATTTTACCGAAGTAAGTTGCCATTACTTTCTGCGGTAGACTGGTTGCCAACCAAGGCTATAGAATCCAATCTGTCTTTTTATTTAACCCATAGCTGGAGGTAAGAGACGAATTAATAGCTTTCATAAGGTATTATTTGTGCGTAAGTGAATGCAATGAATTCATCTGGAATTCGTATCCGGATCTTGGATATATATATATATATATATATATATATATAGATAGATAGATAGATAGATAGATAGATAGATAGATAGATAAGATAGAATAGATAGATAGATAGATAGATAGATAGATAGATAGATAGATGAATGAACGAATGAGATAGATAGATAGATAGATAGATAGATAGATAGATAGATAGATAGATAATGAACAGAATGAGATAGATAGATAGATAGATAGATAGATAGATATGAAGAGAAAGTGATAGATAGATAGATAGATAGATAGATAGATAGATAGATAATGAGATAGATAGATAGATAGATAGATAGATAGATAGATAGATAGATAGAACAGAATGAGATAGATAGATAGATAGATAGATAGATAGATAGATAGATAGATAGATAGATAGATAGATAATGAACAGAATGAGATAGATAGATAGATAGATAGATAGATAGATAGATAGATAGATAGAGAGAGTGATGATAGAAATAGATAGATAGATAGATAGATAGATAGATAGATAGATAGATAGATAGATATGAAGAGAAAGTGATAGATAGATAGATAGATAGATAGATAGATAGATAGATAGATAGATAGATAGATAGATAGATAGGGGTAAATAAATCTTTTTTCAGACATTCACATTAATAACTAATCAACAATCCTTAATGATTAATAAAATTTAAACCTTTAATCTACAGGATGGTCAAAATATAGGTAGAAAGTAATAGATGGCATTCTTTTGAGGTTACATATACATTTATATATAAACTAATAAAATTATTACATTGACATCGAAATTTTATTGTGCACAATAATAGAAAAACGCTTAAATTTTATCTACGCAGATTCAAAACTATAGTTAATCACAATTTACACAGCTTTGAAGTCGACACCTCACGTTTCGACAAACATTTTGCAAAAGTCTGTGTATTTTCTTAAAATGCCAACAGTTCTAACCGTTTTAGCATTTTGAAATTTCCAATAATCTTTTAACACCATATTTTTCGGATATTATCTGAGGAATTCAAATTTTACTTACTAAATATCGTCTTATTATTATTTTTTTTTACTTTAACATACAAACATTTCTATATTTATAAGTTAACGGACTTTCTCTCGTCTCTATTGCTTCGTTAAATTTATATTGTGTAGATATATATTCTATTCATGTGCGTGTAGAAATGAAAACAATATACAGTAGCCGCCTGCTGGCTGTGTAAGCGCCTGTGTGAGTGTGTGCGTGTGTGTGTATGTGTGTGTGTCTGTGTGTCTGTCAGTGTGTCTGAGAGCACGCGCGCACTGTTCCTATTTATCGATCACTAATCAGGTACGCAAACCCTTTTGCAAAGCGGCGGGGACACAGTTTTCCTTTCAAATAAAAAACGGCACACTGCATACATTGAAACACTTTTACAATCAGACACCCACAGCGCGAGCCTCCAAGCAAGCGTAATTAAGGGTCGGAGTCGAGAAAATGCCTCAGATTTATTTCAGCATGCATAGTCCTTAAAGCAACTAACTCATGTACACACACACACACACACACACACACACACACACACACACACACACACACACACACACACACACACGCGAGCGCGCATATATATATATATATGAATGTATACTTGGGCAGTAATATTTTTTCAAACAATGAAAATTTAATTAATCTTTTTTCTTTTAAATCCTAACTTTTTAAAGTATATATATATATATAGAGTCATCCGCAGACAGATCTGTTTCGCTGTATCATAGCTCATCAGTCCGGTTAGACATTCGATTGCTTTTTACCCAGGATTGTAACCCTATCGAATTGACGTCAGTCGGCGATTCTACCTTTGAGCTATGGGCGCTCGGTAGAAGGGAGCAGTTTTTTTAGCGTGTATATTATCATTATACACGCCCAATAGCCAGAGTGCTCTAATTCATTAGTGAATGGGCGATGCGTATATGCTAGAGTAGCTACTGTTTTTCGAAGCCTACACACACACACACACACACACACACACACACACATATATATATATATATATATATATATATATATATATATATACATATGGATTTTCTAAGCGTTGCTTAGATGTAGCATAAGGCAGAAATTATAAAGCCCTTCCTACTCAGTTAAAACTGATGGAGTAAGACATGTTTATATATCTATCTATATATATATACATATGTGGGGCGTAGTTATGGTTAGTTTTTGGTAAGATTTTAAGGAAATGTCTGGAGTTGAAATCTTTTAACGATTTAAGTATTACATATTTGACATGAAACGTTAACTTTGAATTAATAAAGACAATAGGAAAAATCTGTACAAAATTAAAATTTTTTCGAAAATTACAATTTGATTTTAAAAAGTTGAATGAAGAAAATCGGAAGAAATCTATTTTGATTCAATTTGACAGCGCACTTCGTTTCAGACTGACGGTCTGCGATAATTAATTTTTTGAAAATTTAACTCTCCGAGAAACACAAAACGAAATATGTTGATTTTGAAGAAAAAATGATTTAAGAATGTCACAATAGAAGCATCGATTGGGGGCGGGGATATTGTCGCCTCAGTACTCAGATAACTAGCTGCTTTTAACGGCTTCCTTCTCTATTTCCACTTACAGCAAAAAGTCTTCTGTGCGCACGCGTACACACACATTATATATCCTATGTATCATAATAAATACCGTTGTGCATCTATTAGTGTGTGTGTATATATATATATATATATATATATATATATATATATACTGTAATGGTTGTTACAATGTTTTTAAATTCATATTTAAATTTTTTAAGTTTTAAATTCATGTGTAGTGATACTATGAATTTAAAAACATTGTAACAACCATTACAGTATAACGCTCTACATTTGTATCGAGCACTCTTTATAAAAGTAAATGCATGAACAAAAAGGTAAATAAACCTACGAGTTCAACAACTTAGTTACAATATATATATATATATATATATATATATATATATATATATTCCTCTCCTGTTAAACTCTTAGATAGATAGATAGATAGATATGAAGAGACTGATAGATAGATAGATAGATAGATAGATAGATAGATTAGATTAGATAGATATGAAGAGACTGATAGATAGATAGATAGATAGATAGATAGATAGATAGATAGATAGATAGATAGATATGAACAGACTGAGATAGATAGATAGATAGATAGATAGATAGATAGATAGATAGATAGATAGATAGATAGATAGTAGAGAGAAAGAAAGAGAGAGACCAAAACATTATGCCAAAATAACTTTATTTGTATGTGTGTGTGCAAAAAAATGGGAGTAAGGGTAGAGAAAAAGGAGAAATTGGTAGATCATTGCAACCGAAACATGTGGATGACAGTAATTGTGAATATTTACCTGTTGAAATGGCTATCCGATTTAAGAAAATTCGAATTTTTTTTTATATGTAATAAATATTGGCTTTGTAAATGAATACATTTAATTACATTGAGCCCTCTGGCTGGATCAATGTTAATATTTTATATTAATAAGGTCCTTTGGGATATACCTGCAAACCTGTTTATTTCGGAGTTATAATATACAATTTACATACAGCCTTGTATGTGGACAACTGTATATATATATATATATTAGTCATCCACATACAGGCCTGTTTCGCTGTATCACAGCTCAACAGTGCGGGTAGACATGTCTTACTTGCTACCAGCTGGGATCGAAACTATATATACTATTTGTTTATAAATAGAATATCTGCTTAAATATGAGTATCGATCAAAAATAATGTTCAAATAGTTTCATATATATATATATATATATATATATAACCAAGTGAATAAGGAACAAGGAAAAATTTACAACGTTCAAAACATTAATGTAAACAGTGATCAATATACAAATAGAGCTATGAGTATTTATTATAATTTAGAACATGTACAAATTATAGTCTAGAACATTATAAATTATAATGATTTGTACATGTTCTAAACTATAATTTACAATATATATATATATATATATATATATATATATATAGTGTGTCGAGGCAGCAGATAATTTTCTAAACATATACTGTTAAATATATGAGACAATGATTGTTGATTAGTTATTAATGTAATGTCTGAAAAAAGACATATTCAGCCATATATATATATATATATATATATATATATATATATATATAGATCCGGATTCGAATTCCGGTTGAATTCATTGCATTAATTTACGAGGATTTTTAAATATATGGTTTTGTTATCATTTCGAACTCTTACGCGGTGTGACGTCATAGAACCGAATTACAAATTTACGAACTGCGTTTGCTATGTTTGGTAACCGTTATTGTTGCTTAGCAAAGTTTTATGTCAACACAAGATAAAATCGTCGCTGATGGTGGATGTTTTTATGTTAACGTCCTTGTAACCTCTCTGAATATGGCTCATGTGACCCCAAAGCTTAGAACTAACTTAATAAAAAATTATCCAAATTTTGGAGGTTTTTTGTTTTTATTTTCACCTGAAATTAAAGCCAGAATACAATGTTTAGAACGGCTGATGATTAAACATAATAGACTTTCATTGTCTTTTATATTTAAAAGAATATATATATATATATATATATATATATATATATATAAAGACAAAAATATTTTTATACAACACACACAAGCATACACATATATATATCTGTGTGTGCTTGTGCTTTGTGTGTGTGTATGTATGTGTTTGTGTTTGTGTGTGTGTGTATGTGTGTGTGTGTTTGTGTTCGTGTGTGAATGTATGTGTGTGTGTGTGTTTGTAAGCGTGGCAAACAAAGTGTGACATAGAGAGAAGGTGGTAGACAGAGGATAACAAACCAGGAAAGAATGTTTTGTCGTCAACAAAGTGCTAACAGAATAAAAATTGAAATATTAGTTGTTTCTTAAAATCGAAATGATAAGAATATAAAACCTAATTTTTAAAAGTAAGTCAGGAAAAACTTGAAGCAAATAAAATGTAGTTCTACAGAAGGATGCTGCGAATATCATGGATCGAGCAATGATGAGGTCTTAGAAATGATGGAAACATAAAGGAAATTAATAATGAGCATCAGGAAGAGACAACTGAAGTTCCTGGGACATGCAATGAGGAAAGAGGGCTTGAAGAACCTGATACTAACAGGCCCGATAGAGGGAAAAAGAGACAGAGGAAAGCAGTGGATAATATATATGAAGGACCTAATCAGTTGGATGACGGAACGAGGGTTGCATGGTGTAACAGGAGAAGGCGTGCCCAGAGCCAACAGGGATAGAGAAACGTGGAAGGCCATGATCGCCTACGTCATGAAGGGACAGGGCACATAGAAAAAGAAAATTGACTGATCGCCAACTTTAACTGAAAATCGCACGTCAGACTGGGAACTCTACCTTTGGTTTGGCAGCTATTCAAGAGGGACGACCCGGAATTCAAAACCGTGGAGAAAACGGGAAATCATTTCTCTATCTTTTCCAAGAAGTCATGGTATTTTACAGATAATAAAGAAAAAGAATTTGTGGAGAGCCATGATTGCCTACGTCCTAGAGGTATATGGCAAAAGAGGGTGAACATTTTTCCTATCAGGAGTTAGTGTACGTTGCGAGATGAGAACTCCGGGCCATTTGTACGACTGACGATCAATAGCGTGACATGTGGGTCATCGGTGCTTCAGTGCGCGTGAGCGCTCACACACATTCACATACACGCACATACATATACCCCCCACACACACGCACACAGGCACACACACTCAGATAGATAGATAGATAGATAGATAGATAGATAGATAGATAGATAGATACGAACAGACAAGACTTAGATAGATAGATAGATAGATAGATAGATAGATAGATAGATAGATAGATAGATAGATAGATAGATAGGCTTCCATATTTCTATCGAATTCTAGCTACACACTTATTCGTAACTATGAATTGTGCCGTTTTCCTCAAAACGTGATGTTTGCCGTGAACCTCATTGGCGAAAGATTTCATTGAAACAATTACAGTTATCTAAAAATGCTTCGATATAAACCCGACCCATTCAAGTAGGAACGTCACAATTGGGATGCACTGCTTACCTCTGTTTATGGCACTGAGTCTATTTTGATAAGGGTTGTTGGTGTCCCTCAAGAAATTAAAAAACTTGATTTCGCTATTTTAATTTTTATGACTTGCAGCTTGCTCATCTAGAGATATATAGTGATATGAGTGTACCCCTGCCGTCAAAAATGACGGCAAAATATTTGAGAGGATTATTGTTTCCCCACATTGTTATACAACATAAGTGTGCAGAAGAGTATATATATATATATATATATATTATTACATTGCGTGTTCTAACGTAATAATGAATATTCATTAATCTATTTTTATATTGAGCAATGTTATCTAAACTTATTTATAAATGGAACTTTGTCTCTGTGTATGTGCCTGTGTGTGTGTGTGTCCGTTAACTATAGACTACAAAACGGCTGAACCAATTTTCTTGAAAATTTACACAGTTGTACTATAAGCGTCTACGAGTGTTCTTAGCTAGGTTTTGTGTCGAGGTACACCCGATAAATATCGAAAATCGATAATCGAAAACATCCGGTTATAGAAGGAGTGGTCCGATTTTAATCAAATTTCATACACTCATAGAGAAAGACATAAGAAACGATATTCAGTAGTTTCAAGGTTGCAGTTCTTACAATAGTGCAGAAAATCGATAATATATATATATATATATATATAAAAGGCAAGATGTTTGTGTGTGTCTGTTTATCTGCCTGTATATCTGTATTTTTTTCAGCCCTTTTATTTTAGTTTTTGCTTCGTAGGTGTAATTGTAGTTCTAAATCTCAGCCATGATACCATAACTCAGAGGACTTATTTAGCCTTCAAAATTCAGTTTACGACGAAAAAAACTTATTTGATATCGATACCAGGAAATCAAAATTTGACTTACATCCATTCAGTTTTCTTTCAGTCTACGGTTTCACATTAACTGGAAGCAACTATTGCTTCTTAGTCTTTCGTGCCAACGTCCAAAGAGTCTGAGCTCCTGGACCATGGATTAGTTTTAAAGTTTTCATTACACCCGAGCAACGCCGGGCTATAATGCTAGTAAATTTTAAATGACTATTCTTCGCGTTGCAATATTATTTTTCGTTCTTATTCATTCTGATTATATATATATATATATATATATATA
>JBBBDQ010001083.1:2867500-2887500 GCA_037127315.1 Ascarosepion bandense | reverse complement strand
CCGACTCTCTCTCTTTTACTACGTAAATATATATATATATATATATATATATATATACGTAAAAAAAAAAATATATATATATATATATCGGGCCAAGGACTTTTCAGCAGCACCTTATCTATATAAAGTTTCACAAAAGTTAATTATACAAAATCATTAAAAAGTAGATAAAGAATAAAATTTACCAAACAATAACAACAACAACAACAATAATAATAATAGTAATAATAGTAATAATAATAAAAAAAAAAATAATAATGTGTAAATCGTTTAAGTCCTGTTTTTCAGACGCGCGATCTCAACATTACTTTTTCCTTATGCTCGAATTTCTCCCTAATTTTGTCTCCTATATCAGTGATAACATTTTCTATTTTACCTTAGATTTTAATTTGTTTTTCTTCATCACTTGACTGTTTAATGATCTTTATTTTTTTGACTCAGAATCCGCGTGTGATTTCTGAGAATAATCCGTTATGTCGAGTTAAAAGCTTCGAATTCTTACCAAAGTCTCACTCTGACTGCTTCTTATTCTCTTATGAGTCCCGTCTTTTGTTCACCCTGAAATTATTTTTTCACAAACCGAATGAATTTGTAATTAGTTGTTAACATGACTTTTATTGTATCGTTTTTAAGAGTTTTGAACCAGATTTATTTTTTCTTAAAAATTCTTTCTTCATTGTCCAGCGATTTATGAACATGAAAATTTTCATCTCATATTTTAAATTTCTCAGCCATATTTGAAATATTTTCATGATATGATTTACCCTTTCATTTCCCTTGATTAACTCTTCGGTGACCTTATATTTCCAAACAAGATGTTTGGAGTAGATAGACTAAACTATCGCCCGGTTCACACTCCACCCACGTTTATTGAACAGGTGAAGAGGCTCATCCCTTGTTCCCTGTTTAGGATGTGGTCTCCGGCTTTCTCTTTTCTAATCTTTTCACTCTTTTATTTTTTTTATTTTTTATTTTTTCAATTGGAGGCGATAGACTAAACTATCGCCCGGTTCACACTCCACCCACGTCTATTGAACAGGTTAAGAGGCTCATCCCTTGTTCCCTGTTTAGGATGTGGTTTCCGGCTTTCTCTTTACCAATCTTTTCACTTTTCTTTTCTTTTTACAATTTTTTATTTTTTATTTTTTATTTTTTCAATTGGAGGCGATAGACTAAACTATCGCCCGGTTCACACTCCACCCACGTCTATTGAACAGGTTAAGAGGCTCATCCCTTGTTCCCTGTTTAGGATGTGGTTTCCGGCTTTCTCTTTACCAATCTTTTCACTTTTCTTTTCTTTTTTCAATTTTTATTTTATTATTTTTTATTTTTTTCAATTGGAGGCGATAGACTAAACTATCGCCTGGTTCACACTCCACCCACGTCTATTGAACAGGTTAAGAGGCTCATCCCTTGTTCCCTGTTTAGGATGTGGTTTCCGGCTTTCTCTTTTCTAATCTTTTCACTCTTACGTATCCCCCTGCACATCAGTGGCGTTACCGCCTTTGCTCGGGGTGATACGATTAAAAAAAAAATAATATGGTTCTCTTGTGGAAAAATGGTCGTTCAATGTCTTTTCCTGTTTCATGTTTATTTTAATAATTGTGATTATTTTACTGGTATAATCATCATTAATTTCACTGAAATATTTTTGAAAATGCTATTATTTTTATGATTATTATTTATTGTCGTAATATGGACATTATTATTTCCGCTTTTATGGTTTACACTGAAGACTGAACGTTAAAAAGTCTTAAAACATTCCCGCACTCTCCTTAGTATGCCAATGTTTTCATCAATACCAATTGTCCGAATAACCTCAAGTATTTTTGTTGGATTTTTGAAAAATCGGTTCCAGCGCTCAGACAACGACCGGTACAACTGTCACTTTCATATTACATTATTTCTTTAGTTCTCATCCGTGGTTCTAGATTATTATTATTATTATGTCATTTTTCATCATATTTCGATTTCTGCTTTGGTCTCACTACCAACCAAGTCTGCGGGGAGACCTAAGGCAGGTAGTGGCGTGTTGTTATGACTCCATTTCATGTTTTTCTATCTTCCCTATCATCTCTAGCGTTACATAGATAAAGTTTTCCTTAGTGTGTGGGCTGTACTTAATAAGACAATTTTTTGTATATCTCTTAAGCTGGGGTTTCCAGGGATTCTTTCAATGTGTTGTTTTGTTCCATTTTTTATCATTCCAAGTGCACCTACTATCACTGGCACAACTCTTGTTTTCAATTTCCACATTTTTTCTATTTCAATTTCCAGGTCTTTATATTTTGACAGTTTTTCGAATTCCTTGATTGCTATGTTACAATCCGCTGGACAAGCCATATCAATTAATAGACAAGTTTTCTCCTTCTGGTTTTTAACAATAATGTCTGGCCTGTTTGCTTCAATTTTTCTGTCTGTGTAGATGGTGTAATCCCATAGAATGGTTACATCTTCTATTTCTGTAACCGGTGCTGGATGATGTTCATACCAGTGTTTATTATTATTATTATTATTATTATTATTATTTGTTGTTGTTGTCGTTGTTATAATATTATCTTATATGCTAATTATATCTATTAATGCATGCTAATTATTGTAAGTTCAAATTATATTATGCCTAATTTTATCGTTCTGACTAAATTATACTATGCAGATTATTCTAGTTTAATTATCACTATTAATACAGTCTCTATGATATATTATTCTGGGTGATAGTATTGAGTCAATATTATTTCATGTCAAGCATTTTATGTTATGCCCATTATGATTATTTTATAATAGACTTAAATATTAATAAATATTTATAATAACCCTAACTCAATAAATATATTAGAATTACTTCAAAGTCTTATATCAATATATCTGGAGAATTCTATTAAGAATTGAATTTTTTTTTTTTACGTTTTTATTTTATTTTGTAATCAATTTTCCAATTTCATTAAACTTTTGAAGTGTTCTAAATATTAATGTAGATAAAAAGTTCGGCGGGGTTTTTGAACGTAACGCGTAATTGAAATAATCAAGCCCATTGTTTATTTACAAAATCTTTCGGACTGTCTTCTTCCTCAAAGTTCACATTTAGTCATTATTATTATTATTATTATTATTATTATTATTAGTAGTAGTAGTAGTAGTAGTAACAAATGTTATTGTTACTTATATGGAGTTATTTGATTATTTTATTACCATAAAAAAAACTAGCATCAATAAAATCATGTTCAAAGCTGTTATCAAGAAATGTTTGTCGTGTTGTAGTTGTAAAATTTATACTATATAGCGATGTTCACATTTTACGCTTCGGTCAAAAAAAAAAAGTGATTTCGAAACCAGACTAAACAGTAGCCAAATAATCAGGGTGGGACTGTCGTTGGAATTGGAATGAAAAAGCGATTTCTTTCTTCTTTTTTTTTTTTTATTTGTTGTATTTCCTTACCAACAGAGCGCATCACATTTTCACTTTAACGCACACACGCTGATATATTGATTGTCAGGACTCGGTCTATAAAAGTGAACATTCAATGGATTTCAATGTATACGCACTCAAGGTTGTCTCACGCACTCGCAGAATTACCGAGTATCTTGAATGTTTGTATACACTAACGGCCATAATTATTAGGTTACCCAAGTTTCTTAAAAAAAATGATGTATTTCATACTATTTTTTTAGTATTCATTGCCAACTGAATAATTGTAAATGAAAATAGAATGGTTCTTTTGTTATTGTTACTTTGCAAAATTTTACAAGGCAAATAGCGACAATTTACACATCGCACCTTGTAGATTTGATATATATATATATATATATATATATATATATATATATAGATAGATAGATATATACACTACCGGCCATAATTATTAGGATACCCCAGTTTCTTAAAAAAAATGATGTATTTCATACTATTTTTTAGTATTTATTGCCAAGTGAATAACTGTAAATGAAAATAGAATGGTTCTTTTTCGTTAATACTGCACAATAACATGTGCATCAAATGAATTATAAATATTTAATAATTACCTAAATTGCAGTCTCATCAATGAAAGAATGAAAAAAAAAAATTAGGGAGATTCGGACGAGTTCATTTTTGCTTCCTTGCCTTGTAAAAATTTTACAAAGTAATAATAACAAAAGAACCATTTTATTTTCATTCAGAATTATCCACTTGACAATAAATGATAAAAATAGTATGAAATACATAATTTCTTTTTAAAAAAATCGGGTGGCCTAATAATAATGCCCATTAGTATATATATATATATATATATATATATATATATATATATATATATAATCTACTGGGTGCGATGAGTAATTTGTCGCTATCTGCCTTGCAAAATTCTGTAAAGAAATAATAGCAAAAGAACCATTCTATTTTCATTTAGAATTATCAACTTGGCAATAAATATTTAAAAATAGTATAAAATACATCATTTCATTTAAAAAATCTGGGGTTGCCTAATAATTATGGCCGGTAGTGTGTGTATTAAACAATGTTTTTGTATGTATTAAGACTGTAGATTTATATGCAAAAATAAGTTTATGTATATATGTACGACTGATGTGTTATATATAAGTTAACACTTTTCAATTTAAATAAAGAAAGATTGCTATAAAAGGTGTGTGTGTGTGTGTGTATCCATGTGTGTGTGTATGAGAGAGAGAGAGAGAGAGAGAAGAGAGAAGAGAGAGTGAAATAGATACTCACACTCGGACAAATGTTAAGAATTATGTATCTGCATATAGACATATATATATATTTCCATAGATACCCAAACATATATAGTCATCAACCTTTAGCGAACTTTTTAGGTTATAGAAAGATTTATACAGCCTCTTAACCATCAGCTAAATACTTGGAGCATATCAGTATATTTTGCGATACACATCTTTACCAATAATATATAACAACAACAACAACAACAACAACAACAACAACAATAATAATAATAATAATAATAATAATAATATTAATAATATTAAAAAATTAGAAAATCTTAAAAATTGTTTTGATAAATACAGCTCACACACTAAGAATAACTTTGTCCATGTAACGCTAGTGGTGTTATAAGAGATGGAAAAACAAATAAAACGTCATCATAATAACACACCACGACTTGCCTTAGGTCTTTCCTCAGACTTGGTAGGTAGTGTGACCATAGCAGAAATCGAATTATGAAGAAAATGACATAATAATGAAAATGATGTCAAAGCTGAATTTAAAATTTGCCTACTAATTGATGTGGCTTGTCCAACAAATTGCAACATAGCAACCAAGGAATTTGAAAAACTATCAAAGTATAAAAACCTGGAAATTGAAATAGAAAGAAATGTGGAAATTGAAAACAAGAATTGTAGGTGTGCTTGGAATGATAAAAAAGGAACAAAACAACACATTAAAAAAATTTCTGGAAATCCAAGCTTAAGTGATATACAAAAAAATTGTTTTAATAGGAACAGCTCACACACTAAGAAGAACTTTGTCCGTGTAACGAGAGTGATGTTATAAGAGATGGAAAAACAAATAAAACGTCTTCATAATAACACACCACGACTTGCCTTAGGTCTTTCCTCAGACTTGGTAGGTAGTGCGACCATAGCAGAAATAAAAATATGATGAAAATAACATAATAATAAAAATTGTGTCAAAGTTGAATTTAAATTGAAAATAGTTCACTTTAATATTTGAAAAAAAATTTCTTGCCACTGGTGCATAGCAGTGACAAGATATTTTATCTGGCAATTGGCCAAGACCAACAGAGAAAAAAATGTCATTAACTTTTTTTCACACGTGAAGTGGATATAAAAGTTCAAATGTTAATCCAACTCCAATCACTGGTAGCGTCTTGATACAAATTATAACGCAACCTCAAAATAAACATGCAAACTCTCTTTCAAATGTATACATTTCACGTATATTGGATATACGCAAAGCCTGTCTACTTGTTTGTCTAAGCTCATGGCAGACGCCTGCTCAGACACCCACAGAGCCCACCTGTGGGTTATGCTGCAACTAAGAAATAAATACTACTGAACGGACCTTAGTTACAGTTACCTTGAGTCAATAACAGCCAGGACGAACAAACCCACTTACTAGCACAACCAGCAAAGGGTCCCGTCTAGCCTATTTCACTCACATGAGTAGTATGGTTTTCCGGCACTTTCGAAAAGCGCCGTGCGCTGGGATCGCCTATTTCAGTCCGATAACATCAAGAAGTCACCTTCCTGACAAATCGACCATGGCGAAATTCGAACCCGGTACTTGTGGTCAAAAAGCGAACGTTCTAAACACTCGCCCATATATATATATGTTTCATTTATAAACGAGTTATTAATAACAGTACTATAATATATATATATATATCTATATATATATATATATATATTATTATTATTATTATTATTATAATTATTATTATTAAAATACACCTTAAAGTGCCGAATCCAGGTGCGTCGTCAGTGTTGTTGCTCCCATGTCATTAGAAGTTTCGGGTATCAATAAACAACAGACTTCTTCGATGGGCGACCCAACCGAATATGATCAGCATTCGGCTCGCACCCAGAAAGAAAAAAAAAACTGCTCCTAGCTTTAGGACGTGCATTACTAAAAACTAAGTATTAAACAATCAATATATATATATATATATATATATATATATATATATATATATATATATCAATTGGAGTAGATAGATCTATCTATCGCCTGGTTCACACTCCACCCACGTCTATTGAACAGGTTAAGAGGCTCATCCCTTGTTCCCTGTTTAGGATGTGGTTTCCGGCTTTCTCTTTTCCAATCTTTCCACTATTATGTAGCCCCCTGCACATCAGTGGCGTTACCGCCTTGCTCGGGGTGATACAATTAAAAAGGAAATATATATATATATATATATATATATATATATATATATATATATATATTGATTGATTGATTGTTTAATACTTAGTTTTTGGTCCTAATAGGGTTCGACCAGTTCACATTTGTAATAAAAAGTGTTCTATACAATTATATTGTAGAACTTTTGAATGTATTCCATTTATAAACGAGTGATTTAGCGATCTTGGTTTCCACCATGAGTGGCATTTTCAGGTGATTTTTAATAACTGTTATAAAAAATCGCCTAAAGAAACCACTCCTGGTGGAAACCAAGGTAGCGAAATAACTCGTTTATATATATACATATACATATATATATATATATATATATATATATATATATATATATATATATATATATCCACGTGAAGAGAACTAACAGTTTTAGAATTCCGGGTTCTCCGACTTTCGTTCGAAAAATCTCGAAACAGAAATTTACTCGAAAAATCTCTAAACATAGAATTTCCGTGTCGCAATGTCAATTAAAATAATTTTAAGTAAAGAATAAATTTGATCATAATTATATATATGTATGTATATATATATATATATATATATATATATACACACACACACAAACACACACACACACACACACACACATATATGTATATATATATATATATATATATATAATGTGTATTAAAAATATACGATGTAAAATTAAAATTATTTCAGCCTGTACTGTGCAACCAGAAGGAGACTTTCATCATTTATTCAAAGACATGTAGGGTTTATTTTTTTCTTTATTTTTTTGTTCCGCTGGATTGTTTTTCTTTATTTACGTATTTTAATCGTAATTTTTTTTTCTCTCGTTCTTAATTTTACGTATTTACAATATTGGTAATTTTAAACGTGTTCCACTACTGTCCCCATATTCATTTCTTTCCTAATCAATCTGTTATAATCAAAGTTGCCAACGACTTCCTTGACGAAGCGTTGGCCGAAAGGCAGCCTAAACCCGGATATTTAAAAATAAAAAAATAAAAAATAAAATAAAATTATATTTGTTTAAATCCTTATTTCTTTTCTGTGGTGTCAGGTCATCATTTCGAGATATATATATATATATATATAAAAGATTTATTCAGTTCAAATCAAACAAATACAATTCAACATAAATAAATACTTATCGAAGTAAAAGTTTATGACTGGTAATGAATTTAAGTGCTGAAATTTCGATCAGAAATTTAATTCAATAATGTCATTAAAATTCAACACTGAAATAAATTTATTGACGTAGAAAAATAGATATTTTTTTTTAAATAATTATCTTTTGCTTTATTAGGCAACAGACATATTGTTGCACTTATATACCTCTAAAAAATAATATCGATGCCTGTATAAAAATATAGGTGATTACAAACAGCGATCCATCCATGAGGTTGAAATAACTAGATTAATTAAGGATAGATAGAGATCGATAGGTAGAAAAAGATAAATAAAAACCCGTTAATCTTTTAAGACATAAC
This sequence comes from Ascarosepion bandense, assembly GCA_037127315.1. Lineage (NCBI taxonomy): Eukaryota > Metazoa > Mollusca > Cephalopoda > Sepiida > Sepiidae > Ascarosepion > Ascarosepion bandense. The sequence goes on along the minus strand of JBBBDQ010001083.1, from coordinate 2,879,148 downwards.
CTCGTTGAACACTGACGTGTTCAAAGTAATATGGACTAGCAATGTACACAGAGGGTAGGGGAAGCAAACTAGAATTCATCTAAAACATTTAGTGGTTAAAAGATATTTCGTTCAGAAGACCCCGAATTGATATGGAAGTCACCCCGACCTCAAAATACACCGATAAGAAACAGAAAATGATTCAGAAGTGCGCGAACGAATCTACAAACATTTTATGTATATATTTATTCTTGGTTTAAGTTATATATGTATGTTTTGTTTAAAGTCTATGTGTAAATCCGACTCCAACTGACGGACATATAACTGATTTTCTGACGACTTTCTTAGTTCATTATTTTCTTACACTTTTTTTCGTGTGTGTATAAGAAAGAAAATGGAAAAAACAGAGAAAGAGAAAATAAAAAAGAAAGAAGAAAATAAAAACAAGAACGCGAGATCTCCGAATTCGATCTCAGTCAAGGCATTCTCTTTTGCAGACTTGTGTGTGTGAGTGAGTGTGTGTGTGTATGTGTGTGTGTGTGTGTGAGAGTGAGTGTGTGAGTGTGTGTGAGTGTGTGTGTGTGTGTGTGTGTGTGTGTGAGTGTGTGTGTGTGTGTGTGTGTGTGTGTGTGTGTGTGTGTGTTCGGATTAGTAGTGACTTCGGTTGGTCTTATTCTTCACATGATGTCGCTTTTTACAAGCCACATTAACATTGTTAATGTTATTTTCTTTCTGTAACAAAAAACAGTCAGACGAATTAGCAACAGAACAGAAAAAATATGTTAAATTGAACGGGTGAGATTTTAATAAGGACGTGCATATGAATTTTTACATAGATTATTCAATTTAAATATCTTATTTTAAGCAATTACACACACACACACACACACACACACACACACACACACACACATATATATATATATATATAACTGCATACTAAACATAATTTACAATCTGTATATCACCATCAAAATGTATTGTTTATTGATACCAACATAAAAATATTTACATTTTATGACTATATATTTAGTTTATGTACATTTTTTTATGTAAAGTGTCTTTGGCATATATATATATATATATAAACATAAAAATACATACGTGATATATATATATATATATATATATATATATATATATATATATATATATATGCGAATACACGCTTAGGTACACACTCACACACAAAAACACACACACCCGAGATATAATTTTCTTCAAACATTTGGTTCCCCACCGCCATTATATATATATATATATATATATATATATATATATATATATAAAAAGACATATATATATATAAAGAGAGCGAGAGAGAGAGTGAAAGAGAGAGGTGTACACACAAGTGTATAGAGACTTGCGCATACATTTTCATATAGACTTATGTATATATGCGCCCACTCAACTGCATATAACATCGTCTATTATAAATATTATTAAGATTATGTTTGCTTATGTTGATCGTATCTAATATATTCCATAAAAAATAATTTATGTATTTAAACGAAGACAAAATGACTCAGGGAGTTTTGATTTTTCGGTGGGGAATTCAGTTTTTATATATGCCAGTTTGAATTCTTTTTTATTCACACACACACACACACACACACACACACACACACACACACACACACAGTACGACGTGTAAATTACCGCCATCTTATATTTTTTACTTTGGCACTGGTGTGTTGATTGTTATTGATTTTGTCGACTTGTATAGTAGAGTCAGTTGGGCATCCTCTGAAGGAACCATAACATAGCAATTCACACCGCCAGAAATTTAGAAACGACATGCTCTACTGCTTAGCATTCGCTTCGGAAGCTCCACTAGAATATTTCAAAGTGGTTAGGTGTCAATCCGAGGACAGTGCAAAAGATTCGGAAAGAGTTGGATGAGTTTAATGGTGATTACGAAGATGTTTGGAGTAATCACTAGTGATGGCGACATTATACCTCCATTCATCTTCTCACTGGGTTTCAAGATGGAGGCCTACATCAAGTGCCTTGATAAAGTGGTGCTGCTCTGGGTCAGGAGGGTGGCTGCTGGAAGACCCTGCGTCTAGCAACAGGTCTTTGCACCGTGCCACGCAATCAGGAGAACCCAGTCATGGCTGTCAGACAATTTTTACGACCACATCACCCCTTACATCTGGCCACTCAAATCCCCAGATTGCAAACCCCTTGCAAAACTCCTTGTAACATCAAAGATGAACTGAAAGAAAGGATTATGGCAGCAGTCATCAACTTAAAACAAGGAGAATATCCAGAAGCGTTGTGGGATATTACGAAGGCCGTGGTTTGAAGACAATTGCGATTTTATTAAATAGATTGACTCTTTAGTATAAAAAGGGTATTTTGTGTAATTTTAGTAAATATATTTGTTAAAATAAGATACCAGTGTTATTTTCATTTTTATATAATTTAGACGACAATTTATCCATCGCAACCAGTACATACATACATACATATATATATATATATATATATATATATATATATATATATATATATATGAATTCATTGTAAATTGCGATACGGAAATTTGTATGTTTCGGGATAGGTTCTCTTCATCAGGCAATGTTTGATGTTGGTTGTGCAGATGATTTACATTTAAATGACAAAAACCTTTGCTTTGTTGTGTATGTATGTGGGAAGATATAAAATTTACATGTGTCTTTCTTTCAACTAATCAGAGCGAAGATTCATTTTGTGATTTGGACCCCGAAAAATACACACTAACCAACTTTTTCTCTTTTTTTCTCTTTTTTCCTCCCTCATCCTACTCCTCTCCCTTCTTCCTTTCCCTCCTTAAGGGTCACTAAGCTTCTATAATATTTATTATATTGAGCATTGTTCATAAAATAAATGCCGGTACTCATTACCTGGAATTATACACACACACACACACACACACACACACACACACACACACACATATATATATATATATATGTATATATTTATTTATTTATTTATTTATTAGATAATAAATATTCACTGCTCTATACATCATATATCGATCACTATTTTAAATTAAAGTTTTGGACGGAAAATCTTTTTCTTTTTTCTCTCTTCATTCTATACTCACTCGGATATATATATATATATATATATATATATATATATATATATATATAAGATTCCGTTTTAAAAATTGCTCAAATTAAATACCCAGAACTGTCCACCTAACGATTGTAGGTAAGTATTTGTTGATAGTGTTCGCATGCATATATACTTAAACAAACAGCTTTATTAAAAATGTCCATATAACCTTGTACAGGACACACACACACACACACACACACACACACACACACACACACACATATATATATATATATATATATATATATATATATATATATATCCTACTTTATGCCTATGTTTAATCGTTTGTGAATTAGTATAGGTTTAATGAATTAGTTATTTACATTAAGCATAGTTCCAAGGCTATAGTTCATCTTTCCAGTGTAAACAATCTATCTGTTGGATACTGATGGCCTTCATATAAAATGTCATTGTCCGGATTCAAGACGGATCTACCGGATTTTTGCAGTAGACGAGCCCTTGAAGGTATTTTAAAAATGATATATGCGTATCGGTAAAAATATGTGGGAATATTTGTGTGCTCATAGAAACACATTAGAAAAAGGAATTAATTTCATTTATCTACGTTACGCGTGTAATTGTAATTATATTTTCTTGTAAGAAATAATAAACTTTATTTTTGGTTTTGTAATATTCAGTCAGTTAAGTGCCATACGTGATACACGCTTGGGCGATCATGTCTCGAAAGAGACATGACTGACTGGGCAGAAGATTATCCCGCAGTAGATTGCCATTGCTTTCTGCGGTAGACTGGTTGCCGACCAAGGCTATAGAACCCAATCTGTCCTGCTATTTAACCCATAACTGAAAGGAAGAGACGGATTAATACCTTTCCCAAGGGTATTTGCGTGTAAGTGAATACAATGAATTCAACTGGAATTCGAACTCGGCTCCCCGGCTTATCGTTCAGAGCCGATATCCACTGTACCACAACGCACATCCGCACATATTTTGTAATATTACTGAAGAAATTAAAGCTCTCTAGTGCATATATACAAAAATAACATGTGTGAATTTACGTGCATTTTTACTGCTTATAGTATCCATTTCTAAATACATACGCGCACATAAGTATCTATAACAGTCTTATAGTCATAGAACAGCAAATATATACATTTCATATATATATACCTTACCGGCCATATTTATTAGGCGACCCTAGTGTTTTAAAAAAATGATGTATTTCATACAATGTTTTAGTATTTATTGACAAGTGAATAATTGTAAATGAAAATAGAATGGTTCTTTTGTTAATACCGCACAATAACATGTGCATCAAATGAATTTTAAATATTTAATAATTATCATTATTGCAGTTTCATCAATGAGAGAATAAAGACAATTTAGGTTGATTCGGATGAGTTCATCGTTGCTTCCTTGCCTTGTAAAATTTTGCAAAGTCATAATAACAAAAGAACCATTCTATTTTCATTTAAAATTATCCACTTGGCAATAAATACTAAAAAATAGTATGAAATACATTAATTCTTTTAAAAAAGTGGGGTGGCCTAATAATTATAGCGGTAATATATATATATATATATATATATATATATATATATATATATATATATATATATATATATAAGATCTACAGTGTGCGATGGGTAAATTGTCGTCATTTGCCTGTAAAATTTTGCAAAGTAATAATAAAAATTTTCATTTAGAATTATCGACTTGGCAATAGATACTAAAAATAGAATGAAATACATAATTTCTTTCAAAAAACTCGGGTGGCCTAATAATTATGGACGGTAGTATATATATATATATATATATATACATATATATAGTAAAATTATATATCAAGATCAATTATATATCAAGATCAATATCAATATGAATATCAATATCAAGTTCAATATCAAGAATTTTTTTTAATCGCATCCCCCGAGCAAGGCGGTAACGCCACTGATGTGCAGGGGGCTACGTAATAGTGAAAAGATTGTTAAAGAGAAAGCCGGAAACCACATCCCGAACAGGGAACAAGGGATGAGCCCCCCAACCCGTTCAACAGACGTGGGTGGAGCGCGAACCGGGCGATAGATAGATCTATCTACTCCAACTGAAAAAAAAAACAAAGTGAGAAGATTGGAAAGCGTATGCAAACATAAAAAATAACAGCCAAGCGGCGACAATTTGTTTCATGCTAAAACGCAATTGTCAGGCATGTGGATTATATATATATCTTGTATATATATATATATTATATATATCTTGTATATATATATATATATATATATATATATATACATAATCCACACACACACACACACACACACATATATATATATATATTTATTATATATATATATATATATATATATGTTGTGTGCGCGGATTACGTATATATATATATATATATACGTAATCCGCGCACACACACACACACATTTATATATATATATATATATATATATATATATATATATATATATATAGCATGCACGCGTGCTTGCGTGGTTGTTGTTGTTTTGGTTTGTGTGCAAAAATCTTGCGACTTTTTATATTAAAGTTAGATGCATTGTCTTCTGGTCTACTGAAAAGATATTTTAAAACTGAAGACTTTCACACACACACACACACACACACACACACACACACACACACACACACACACACACATACACATACATATGCGTGTTGTGTTGGTGAAAATTCTTCATTCGCTATGGGATGTGCCTATGCCTTAAAGATTATTCTCGTTATAAGAATCTTGTTCCTATCGAAAATCATGAAAGAGAAGCATTTTTTATATCCCAGTGATTTTTGGATCTTGGCAAATGATTCTTCATAATATGCCGGTGTTGAAATGAGTTAAAAATACACCAGCCTGACATTTCTATATGCGCATATGTAAGTGCGGGTGTGTATGAGTGGCAGTGTTTTTCTTTTTTAATGTGACGCTCAGTAGTTTTTGACATAACCAGGTGAATGGGACGATTTTTTTAACCGGGTTTTACTCTCCTTGTCTGTGTCAGATGTAAAGCATTTGTAAAGGGACAGACGTATGTGTGTGTGTAGATGAAACATCAGGAAAACAAAGAGGAAGGAAAAACATGAGGGAGAAAAGAAGAAACATGTAAACGGCAGAAAGATTTTGGTCTTTGTTACGTGCATTTGCAGTCATGTGCCAATCGGTCTGGACCAGCGAACGGACACCCAGTTTCGTGTATCATTGCCAGTGTATATATTTTTTTAATCAAATCACCCCAAGCAAGGCGGTACCGCCACTGATGTGCAGGGGGTTACATAAGATAGTTGAAGTATTAGGCTGGAGGAAAGTGAAGAGAAAGACGAACCAGCTAGAGGGGGTGAAAGAGAAAGAGCAAGAGAAGGATGTGAACACATGAATGAAGACAGTTACGAAGGTAGAGAGAAAGGAAAAGAACAAGATACATAGGGTGATGTAGAAAGGGCTGGAGTTACATAAAGGAGTTCAAGTATTAGGCAGGAGGAGAGTGAAGAGAAAGACGAACCAGCTACAGTGGGTGAAAGAGAAAGGGCAAGAGAAGGATGTGAACACAGGAGTGAAGACAGTTGCGAAGGAAGAGAGAAAGGAAAAGAACACGATACGCTGGGTGATGTAGAAAGGGCTGGAGTTACAAAAGAGAGTTAAAATTTTAGACAGGGGGAGAGTGAAGACAAAGACAAACCAGCTACAGGGGGTGAAAGAGAAAGGACCAGAGAAAGATGTGAACACAGGAGTGAAGACAGTTGTGAAGGTAGAGAGAAAGGAAAAGGAAAGATACACGGGGGTGATATGATCTATTTTACTGTTATCATGAAACTTTTGAAACAACAGTAATGCGAATACGACCTTAAATTAAGCTTCTACGGATGTCCACTTGATAAAAACTAGTGGCTACGTTCATAAAGCTTGATATCTGTCAAAAGATAGAGATACAGGTGTTTTAATTTTCACAAAATATTATTTGTCGAAGTGTACGAATGTCTTAATGTGTCTTATATGCATATATATTCACCGAAAAAGCTTTCATTAGTGTATGAATTTGCGAGCCGACTAAGAAATTAATGCAATTTGAAATTGTAAGAAATGGCATATTTTATTTTGAAAACGTTTACATAAAACTCTAAAAATTATCATAAAAAACACACACATAAATATAATATATATATATATATATATATATATATATATATATATATATATATATTAATCATATCACCCCGAGCAAGGCGGTAACGCCACTGAAGCGCAGGGGGCTACGTAGGAGTGAAAAGATTGGAAAAGAGAAAGCCGGAGACCACATCCTAATCAAGGAACAAGGGATGAGCCTCTTCACCTGTTCAATAGACGTGGGTGGAGTGTAAACCGGGCGATAGTTTAGGCTATCTGCTCCAATTATATATATATATATATATATATATATATATATATATAAACAATCTTTACATAATGATAATTATATTATTTATGAATCAAATTATTATTATTATGTATCAAATGTATCAAATTATTATTACACAAAAAATGTTATATATATAAAAAAAAAAAATTAAATTTCAATCTCAAAATATACTTCTAAATAAACGAAGGGTGATCGTATATATGTGTCGTCACAGAAAGAATAAATTACAATAATTATCCTAGTCTTCCAATAACGTTTTTTTTTTAATGGCTAAGCAGTTAATTCTCCACAACCTACCAGTACTAATTCAAGGGTCAAGTCACATATATTACACTACCAAAGAGGAAATTACTACTAAAATTCCTCAAGCTTAACCCTATAAAAACCAGTACCGCCCAACACCTTCCTTTATTAGTGCTAACCTCTGGGCTAAGAAATTTTAGCGCTTATGGCCATATCATGTTGAATACACCGGTTCTCGCTCAATCACAGAAGTTAAGCAACGTTGAGCCTGGTCAGTACTTAGATGGATGACAGCTTGGGAATACCAGCTGCTGTAAGCGTATAGTGACGGATGTGCGTTGTGGTGCAGTGGATGTCGGCTCGAAAAGAGAAATCGGTGAGCCGAGTTCGAATTCCAGTTGAATACCCTGCATTCACTTAAGCACTGGTACCCTTGGGAAAGGTATTAATCCGTCCATTCCCTCCAGTTATGGGTTAAATAACAAGGGTAGGACTTGGGAACCCTGCTCTTAAAACAAAAACAAATCCCAATGAATCGTGAAAAGAAAAATGTTGTAAAAATAAAATAACCTTACCCAAAATCATTAGTTATGACCTTAAATGATCCCATAAGGATTGATAGGTCGTTAAGCCTAAAAAACAAACAAGAAATTTTACTCATTCTCTGTTTATAACGGGTTGAAGAATGCATGTCTTAAAATGACATGATGAAAATGGTTATTTACTCGCTAAGTTTTTATCTTACATATATATATATATATTTTTTTTTTTCTCTAATATTTTTTCTCTAATAATTTTTAAACTGATAACTTCCTGTAATTGGCATTTAGCTCGCTTCTACCTAAAAAGTTTAATCAAATAAACTTAAATAAAAATTTTAAAAATCTTATATTGAAACCCATTCCTTCTCGCCTAAATACACCTCTTCAAACAGCCCAAAATCTTAACTTTAAAAAGTAATTTAACTCATTTAGTTGTCTATCTTTATAAACTATGAACTCCTATTCCTCCCCTTCCTAAATATACCATTTCAACACCCTGTAACCCCGCGACTACCAGCTCTGTCCTTTTCCACTTTGTGACCGTTGCTAATCTAAAACCCCTCCACACTCTAACTCAGGGCCTTCGCCATTTGGAAAAAAACAATGTCGCTGACGTGACGTAGAGTCTCTATTAGAGATCCTATGTCGAAATGTACATCCGACACCTTTGAATTTTGAAAATTTTCTCTAATTAATATATATATATATATATATATATATATATATACTGTGTGTGCATGTATGTATGTGTGTGTGTTAGAGAGGGAAAGATTCGGCACATTATATTAGGAGATATACACTTTACAGGCGTTTACAAAACGAGTTCATTTTTTTTTTTAATCGTATCACCCCAAGCAAGGCGGTAACGCCACTGATGTGCAGGGGGCTACGTAATAGTGAAAAGATCGGAAAAGAGAAAGCCGAAGACCATATCCTAAACAGGGAACAAGGGATGAGCCTCTTAACCTGTTCAATAGACATGGGTGGAGTGTGAACCGGGCGATAGATAGATCTATCTACTCCAATTGAAAAAAAAAAAAAATTGAGAAGATTGGAAGAGAGAAAGCCGGAAACCACATCCTAAACAGGGTACAGGGATGAGCCTCTTAACCTGTTCAATAGACATATTTTAAGAATATCATTTAAAAGCTGTAAAATATAATCACTTTCTAATTTTTTTTCTTTTTTTTTTTTAATCACATTTCATTCTTTTTCCATTTTCTTCTTCTTTCCTCATCTCCTCGGCATATTCATCCTTGTGTTCGTTATTTTTAGTTATTTTCTTTACTGTGTGTGTGTTTCTCCAAAGCTGTGGAGACATTCAAATGCATAAATACGCTAATCTATATGCCCTGTTCAAGATGCGCGTGGTGGCGCAGTGGATATCGGCTCGGAACGAGAAATCGGGAAGCCGAGTTCGAGTTCCAGCTGAATTCATTGCATTCACTTACGCGCAAATACCATTGGGAAAGGTATTAATCGGTCTCTTCCTTCCAGTTACGGGTTAAATAACAGGACAGACTGGGTTCTATAGCCTTGGCTGGCAACCAGTCTACCGCAGAAAGCAATGGCAACCTACTGCGGGATAATCTTCTGCCCAGTCAGCCATGTCTCTTTCGAGACATGATTGCCCAAGCGTGTATCACGTATGGCACTTAATTATATATAGATATAACTTAATACGCTCAATCTTTGAATAAAGTTCAAGTTACGTTATCATTCATTCGTGAATTAAATGTGTCTACAAGAATATTATGTTGTAAATACAATTTTTGCATCATTAAACTTACTTTTGTAGCAATATATATATATCCGAGTGAGTACAGAACGAAGAAAGAATTTTTTTTCACCGTCCAAAACATTAATTTAAAACAGTGCTCGATATATAATGTATAGAGCTGTGAAAATTTCTTATAAATTATGTTTTAGAACATGTACATAATTTTTTTCTATATATGTTCTCTACAATCATATGGTTGTTTCGACGTTCGGCATCCAACATCCCATCAGGAGGAATGGGCAAGAACTGAAATCATCCGCTGCCTATATTTGGTTCATTGTTGTTGTGGGGTTGGTTGGGGTTATTGATAATGAAGGGAATATGTCTTTCGTGTTGACCATTAGACTTTTGAAGAACTTGGTGTGTAAATGCTAAATGGTTGATTAATGGCATTATCTGTTAGAATGTACGTTTTTAGTGGTCGGGTATATCTTTTGGTTAGAATTTCGAAGAACGTGGTGTGTGGGGGGGGGTTGATTACTGGGTCAGTTTTGCGTGTGTGTGTGTGGGGGTTCTTTGTGATGAGGTTCTTTATGAACTTCAGTTAATTTAGTTAATACTGCACAATTACAATTACATTAAATGAATTTATAAAAAATTAATATTTACCTATATTGCAGTTTCATCAATGAAAGAATGAAAAAAATTAGGGTGATTCGGACGAGTTCATCTTTGCTTCTTTGCCTTGTAAAATTTTGCTAAGTAATTAGAACAATTTTATTTTCATTTGGCAATAAATACTAAAAATAATATGAATTATTCCATTTCTTTTAAAATCTGTGGTGGCCTAATAGTTATGGCCGGTAGTATATATATATATATATATATATATATATATATAAAATTGCTACATAAGTAAGTACACATGCAACAGAAACACATTAGTACGAAAAACATTTCACTGAAAAGTCGATGAAAATAGATTATTTAATCAAAGCGTGAATGTTTCATAAGTAGAAAACATGTGTATATATAATCGTGCGTATGGTAGTATACATGTATTGTAAATTATAGCTGGATATTGAAGAAGATAAACCATCTATGTACACACACATACACATATACACACACATATCCTTATCTATCTATCTATCTATCTATCTATCTATCTATCTATCTATCTGTGTCTTGTCTGTTTTTATCTATCTATCTATCTATCTATCTATCTATCTCAGCGTGTTTATATCTATCTATCTATCTATCTATCTATCTATCTATCTATCTATCTATCTAAGTCTTGTCTGTTCCTATCTATCTATCTATCTATCTATCTATATACAAGCACAAACCACTTAATTCTTTATGGATCGGTATTGTTCTTATTGAATTTTTACACCAGCGTCTCGTTTAAAAATATAAACTTAGATTTAATTTTCAGTAACAATTTTAAATTAAAAGCAAAACTTAACTCTGCTTTAAGCTCGAATTTTACAAGGGGCATGACGTTGGAAATAATGAATTTGCTGAAAGGCAGCTGACATTAATCTTTACATATTTTGCATGAGTTAAAAGATCTTTGAAATATCCAATACAGTATTTTGACTTCGATTTGTAAGAAAAACAGATATATAAAGTTAAAAGAGTAAAGTCTGTATGTTCGTTCCTCAGGTCGGTCCC
>JBBBDQ010001083.1:2857500-2860000 GCA_037127315.1 Ascarosepion bandense | reverse complement strand
AAAAAATCGAAATGATTAAATCTTCTTCGAAACTTTTATTATGCATATAATAATTTCTAATTTTTGAAATTTTTGAATATTTCACACATACGTATATAACTATATATATATATATATATATATATATATATATATATATATATATATGCTTGTGCGTGTATGGTGTATGCACACTTGTATATGTGTGTGTGTGTGTGTGTGTGTGTGTGTGTGTAAGTGAGTGAGTTTGTTAAAAAGTCAATACTCTTTAGTATTTCAAAATATGTTTGTGCCATAAGTGATACACGTTTTAGGCGATCATGTCTCGAAAGAGACATGACTGACTGGGCAGAAGATTATCCCGCAGTAGGTTGCCAGCCAAGGCTATGCAACCCAATATGTCCTGTTATTTAACACTTAACTGGAAGGAAAAGACGGATTAATACCTTTCCCAAGGGTATTTGTGCGTAAGTGAATGCAAGGAATTCAACCTGGAATTCGAACTCGGATCTCCGATTTCTCGTTCCGAGTCGATATCCACTGCACCACCCACGCACATTTCATAAATATACCCATAAAAATGTGATGTTAGTGTTATTTCCATTTCTGCGTCATTCAGACGACAATTTATGCATCGCACCCAGCCTATAAATTATTAAAAGCGACCTTTGGCAATATATCGAGTTTGTTGAAAAGTCATTACTTTTCCGAGAACCTGAGAAAATTACCCAAATATGAAAATTTAGGAAAAGCTCCTTGGTTCGAGCCGCCAATATCTTAGCGTCTCACGTTTCGATGTCAATTCTTCCTTTTTCGAAATGACATCCAACTTCACAAACAAGTCGTCATTTTTAAGCACAATTTTCCTGTCAATGGATTTAATTCAGTGCCGAATGATAATCACGGATATCGAACATCATATCGTAAATATTCAGGTAAGGATTCGCCAAATCACTACGTGCCAGGCTATAAGCTACATATGCACACACACACACACACACACACACACACACACACACACACACACACACACACACACACACACACAAGAGGGAGCGATGGGTAAATTGTCGCCATTTTATATTTTTAATTTCAGGCTGGCGCGTTGCTTTTGATTTTGCCGACTGTACAGTATAGTAGGGTCAGTTGGACACCGTCTGTTAAGATTAAGAGCATCATGACGGATTTCAGTCCGCCAGAAATTTAGAAACGCCATGCTGTACTGCTTGGAATTCGCACCGGAAGCTCCAATACGAATAGAGCGTTTGGATGTCAATCTGAGGATAGATTCAGAAAAAAAGTTGAATGAGTCTAATAGTGATTACAAATGTAGGGCAGCTCGAGAAACTCACTCTAATCCTTTTGGTATGAAAAAACTTGCTCTGGGTCAATAGGGTAGTTGGTAAAAGTACCTATGTCTGTCAGTAGGACTCTGCACCCATTCTACACGAGCAGGAAAAACCACGTCAGGGTTGTCAGATAACTTCTGCGACCACATCACACCTTACATCTGTCCAACTAACTCGCTAGACTGCCGCATCCTTCATCATAATGTGTGAGGCGCATTTGAGCGAGAGATCAATACAACTCTTTGTAACACCAAAATCAACCGAACGCAAGGATTGTGATAGCATTCAGCAACTTAAACAAGGAGACCGTCCAGAAGAGTTGCAGAAGATTTCGAAATCGTCTAAAGGCCGCGGGTGAAAATAATGGCGATTTTTTTAAATAAATTAACTCTTTACTATTTCAAGATACTTTTGTGTAATTTTACTAAATATATCTGTTAAAATAAAATGTCAGTGTTATTTTAATTTTTGCATAATATAAACGACAATTTACAAATCGCATCCTACAGACACACACACACACACACACATATATATATATATATATACACATAGAATTATATATATATATATATATATATATATATATACATAGAATTATATATATATATATATATATATAACGTGAATGTGTAAATATCTCATGGCGTAAAATCGGAGCACTTTCAACTGGTACATGAGTGCACTTACTAAACCTACGGCAACTTAAGTCTGAGGACAGCTAATTTGGTAAACTTCCAGAGTTTATTTAAATTATGTATATTTTTATAGATATTAAATTGTTTATTAATTTAAATTTTTTACATTTTGAACGCACATTTGAAAAACTAAGAAATATGGATGAATACATTAGTAAAATCTTTCCTTACGATGGTTAATTGCATGACTACCTTTACTTTTTGTTACCGATCTGTGCAATAATTAAATTTGAGTAATGTTTAAAGGTATATTTCTGTGTGTCTGTTACGTTCAAGAAACAATTCTTTCCATATTTTTAGAGTTGGAAAAATAAATTTATAAAATATTTTAAAAACATTTTCATACGAGCGGAAACATGAAATAGCAGAACTAAGTCTGTTCCGAAACTCAAATATTTGGTTGACTTTAAACCCATATAAATTTATACGTTTAGATATACATCACTATGTATGTCTCTCTTCCACTATATCTCT
>JBBBDQ010001083.1:2785000-2842500 GCA_037127315.1 Ascarosepion bandense | reverse complement strand
AGGGATTTCATGTTGAAATGTTCATTCCACATTTTTGAATTTTGAAAATTTATTTTTATTTATATTGGCTCTGTAATTTTAATTACATTGAGCTATCCACCTGTATCATTTTTTAATATTAAAATTTTTAATATTAATTATGATCAGGTTCTTGGAATTTAGCTTCCTACTTTTCCGTTTCGGATTAAAGTAATTTAATAAAATAATACATATATATGTTTAAAGAAATTCTTGACCGAACAAAACTTTATAATAGGAAGGCAAATAGAGTATTTCAATGACATTTTATTAAAACAACCGGTTTCACCCAGTTCTTTTCAAGACTATTTACTGGGATTTTCAATAAATAGTTAAAAGGTGAAATGGAATAGTGAAACGGGGAAAAATAATAAAATGAAAGTTTGTAAGGATGCTAGAGCTCAATAATACTAAGTCCCAGGAGACATTCTCTCGGCTTACAGAGAGTAGGTCCCCGGTATTTTATGTATATGCACTCAAGCACCTTTAGATTGAAAATCGAGTGTGACTTGGCAAGGATAGAAAAATTGTCAGCACTCAAATTACTAACACATTTCCTGCTATTAATAATGTGCTCACTTACTGCAACCAGTCTACCGCAGAAGCAATGGCCACCTACTGCGGGATAATGTTCTGCCCAATCAGTCATGTCTCTTTCGAGACATGATTACCCAAAGCGTGTATCACGTATGGCACTTAACTGATTGAATATAACAGTTGAATCATGATTAAGGCTGCTACTGGGCATAAAGTGGAGGATCAGTTTTATATTGTGCTGAAGTAATAAACTGATCCCCCACTAATTACTACTTAATAATATAATACATCCCTTCTTCCTCTAGCTATGAGTCAAATAACAGGACAGATTGGGTTCTGTAGTCTTGGCTGGCAATAAGTCTACCGCAGAAGCAGTGGCAACCTACTGCGGGATAATCTTCTGCCAAGTCAGTCATGTCTCTTTCGAGACATGATCGCCCAAAGCGTGTATCACGTATAGCACTTAACTTACTGAGTGTAGATATGTATGATGCGAAGGAATAAAACATGGCCTCCAAGGTAGATTTGCTTTCTCATGTGGTCATGTTCAAGCGATTGTAAAAGACAAATACGAACGCTGATTTTCAAGGAATTAGTGCAACACAATCTTCTTATTCATTCCCTGACTGACTGTCATTGTGTCATACTAAGGTTAGTTTAATAAGTATCAAGAAAATAATTCTAAAAATTGAATAAAGACATTAAATGTCTTGAAGTCATTAAATGAGAGAGAATGAGAGAGAGAGAGAGAGAAAGAGAGAGAGTGAGGGGTATTTTCTTATAATTGATTATTGGAATTTTGCCATAGTGTCGTAATTTGACTTACAGACCATTTGTTGACTATCGGATTTGATTAGCACCAAGTTAATCGAAGAAAATAATTAATATTTCATAAGAAACAAATGTTGGGGATTATTTCAGAATATATTATTAACTCCCATTTCAAAAAAGTGGGTAGAAAAATAGTTCTAGCAGGAAAGTTTTAAGCAGAAAACAAAAAAATTCACTTTTCTTAGGGGCCATTGCTAGCAAGATATGCCAATAGCCTTGTGCGAAACTAATTTGATAGACTTACGCATGCGTAAGTATAGCACATAACGTTCACTATAATCTAAACTTATTTATAAATGGAACATTGTGTGTGTGTGTGTGTGTGTGTGCGTGTGTGTGTGTGTGTGTGTGTCTGTGTGTGTTTGTGTGTGTGTGTCTGTGTCTGTGTCCTTAATCTATAGGCTCCGAACAGATTTTCTTGAAATTTTACACATTTGAACTATAAGCGTCTGCGAGTGTTCTTAGCTAGGTTTTGTGTCGAGGTACCCCCGATAAATATCGAAAATCGATAATCGAAAAAATCGGGTTATAGAAGGAGTGGTCCGATTTTAATCAAATTTAATACACTTATGGACAAAGACATAAGAAACGGTTTCGCTTTAACTGGAAACAATTATTGCTTTTTAGACTTTCGTGCCAACGTCCAAAGAGTCTGAGCTCGAGGACCATAGATTATTTTTAAAGGTTTCATTACAACCGAGCAGCGCCGGGCTATACTGCTAGTCATCTATATTGTCCAATTTTTCTAATTTTTTATGCATAATATTCACAAAAAGATACTTTATTTCATCAAGCATATTTTGGTTAAAAAGGAAATTCTGAAGTTTAATCAAATGTTATTCATTACCAACAGAAGTATTTAGTTTGTGGTCATCGACAAAGTCTAATGCTCGTAAGTAAATCGATTATGGGGATTAATGACCAATGTAGTGTACCAATTTACATGCCCATTCAGAGATTGCATCTCTGATACTAATAAAAACCCAGTACATATATTGGTTTTACTACAATCACGCTCTCCCGTAGACTTACATGTCATCTTTCTGATCAGAGTACTATTAAACAACATTTCTCTGAAAAACATAAACATGTAGTTAATATCAGACAGATTTTGGTCAACAATACGGTGATCGTTACTCATACACACAGTAAGAGGAACCTGCAGATATTGGAAGCCATGTACATCAAATCTAAGAAACCAACACTCAATAAAATCACCTTTAAATCCGGACATAACATGGTTTTGTTGTCATTTCGCGCTATCACGCGGTGTGACGTCATAAAACCGCATTAAAAATTTGAGAAAAGGTTTTATTATTTTTGGTAACTATTGCCGTTGCCAAGCGGAGTTTTATGTCAACACAAAATAAAATCGTCGGTGATGGTGGATGTTATTGTATTTCAGTCTAAATAACCTCTCTGAAGATGGCTCATGTGAGCCGAAAGCTTAGAAGCAAACCAATAAAAAATTATCCAAATTTTGGAGAATTTTTGTCTTTATTTTCAACTGAAATTAAAGTCAAAATACGATGTTTAGAACGGCTCATGATTAAACATAATAGACATTCATTGTCTCTTATATTTAACAGCATATGTTTAGAAAATTATTTGCTGCCTCGATACACTATATATATATATATATATATATATATATATATAACCGTACTGATGAGCTGTGATACAGCGAAACAGATCTGTCTGCGGATGACTATTTACGCTCTCACACCCTGATTGAGCACTCTGGAAGAATGGTAGACTTTGAAAAATAGTAGCTACTCCGGCATGTATGCATCGCTTATCCAGTAAAATGAATTAGAGCACTCTGGCTACTGGGCGCGTATAATGATAATATACACGCTCAAATGTCTGCCTCTTCTACCGAGCGCCCATAGATCAGAGGTAGAATCGCCGACTGACGCCAACTCGGTCGGGTTTCAACCCTGGGTTAAAAAGCAATGGGATGTCTAACCAGACTGATGAGCTGTGATACAGTGAAACAGATCTGTCTGCGGATGACAATATTTAGGCTCTCACACCCTGATTGAGCACTCTGGAAGAATGGTAAACTTTGAAAAACAGTAGCTACTCTGGCATGTACGTATCGCTTATTCAGTAAAATGAATTAGAGCACTCTGGCTACTGGGCGCGTATAATGATAATATACACGCTCAAATGTCTGCCTCTTCTACCGAGCGCCCATAGATCAGAGATAGAATCGCCGAATGAAGCCAATTCGGTCGGGTTTCAATCGTGGGTAAAAATAGCTTAGAGTGTTCATACTTTGTATATATATATATATATATATATATATATATATATAATTTGTATTGACTTTAAGCAAAAAAGTTCATGTGAACTAACCTTTTGCTTACGGTTCAGACGGCTACACTTGTTAGATCTCTTGCAATTCAAAGTATTTTTGTAATATAACAGGTGTGAGAAGAATTTTCACAGGAAGTAAAACGTCTGATACCAAAATTGATATTTCATTATTTTGTTCTTTATATGTATGTATGTATGTATGTATGCACACACAGGCACACACACACATACATGCATGTGTGTGTGTGTGTACGCTCGTGGCTGTCTATCGTACCCAATCGATATAGATATTATCAAAACCTTTAGGATTAATTACTTTTGATCTCATCTCTTGCTATTATCAAGATCTGGGAAAACTATAGATTTTATACTTTCTTACTTGTTACACGTTTGAATTATTGCGTTTGACGTTTGCTCATTCCGATGGCATAACAAATTTATATAAAAGCGAAATTCTTGTGTTATTAAATGCATTAAGTGGTTCTTTTCTCAGCCGAAAGAAAATCGGTCCTTACGTATTATCGGGAGGACCTTTGATTTTTACTTTTTCTTTTTTTCCCCGCTTATAACACCAAGGAACTGGAAAAATCAGGCTTTCATCACCTCAACGTCAACCACAAGTACAACTTTGTGGATTCGAACACCGGGGCTCATACGCAGACAGTGGAACGCCTATGGGGATCGACAAAGTGGCGAAACAAGAAGCACTGTGGCACTGCACGTCACCATTTGGAGTCGTATTTGGCCGAATTCATGTGGCGGAAGCATGTTGCCTGTACTGATGTCTTTGAGTCACTTTTGGAAGCAATTGCGACGTTCTGGCCTCCGGAATTACAAATGTAATTCCATTTTATTGTTTTAACCGTTTCAATAAATAATTTACTTTAATTTTTGAGTCGTTTTTTTAAAGGTCCTCCCGATAATACGTAAGCACCGAAAATCTTATTTAGTTTTGTGTTTCTTGAATCTATGATAAGGAATTCAATAATACGAAATCTGACGAGAAAAGTTTAAAGAACTACGACTACGATGTTCAAAATAAGAATGCTAACTAAATCAGTTTGAAATGGATTTGAATGATACAGAGTAGAATCCGTCTAGGGAAATGGGCAAACGAATTCTTTGTGAATTTTGATATTTTCTTGAGGCTAGTAATAAAGGAATGTCTACAATGAATGTCAGTTTAAAAATAGCTTTTTTTTTAACTGCACCAAAAATGCACTGAATTTTGTATATTCAATTTAAACATATAAATCTGAAACTATAAACAGATTAGATGTTCAAAAATTTCATTAGTTTATTTATTTTTATAATCATATCGCCCCAAACAAGGCATTTTACTGCCACTGTTTTGGAGGGGGTTACATAGGAGGAAAGTTATGAGAAAAAGTGACATGTTATATAGGGTGTCAGGAAGTGAGTAAAAGAAGGATGAAAACACTGACGAGAGTGGAGTGGATGGAGAAAGGAGCATGAGAGAGAGGGTGCAAGTTAGTGAGATAGGAGATGACTTAACTTTACATTTAAATTCTTGAAATTGTAGCTGTTGGGGAAGCAAGTAAATGGAAGTGTATTACACAGGCGGGAAGTGCGAGAAAAGAAGCTGATGGAGTAGAATTTGCATTTACATTTTATTGGTTTCACAGTAAAAAGGTGGGACCTAGTTGCTAATCTGTTTAAAATTTGTTTTAAATTTAAACTTGCTAATTTGTTTAAAATTAATGCTTTGTTTCTTAATATTAAGCATTTTATTTGCAAAGATCCCATACCTTAAAATCATTATCCTTCATTTTTTGGAAGACGGTTATTTTTGGGGGGAAAATTATTATTATTATGAGTACAACTTTTATAAAATTTATCATGATTTGTGTGGATTATTAGAAAAAATGAAAATTGAGCCAGATTTTTTTATGTTCATTAAATACTAGCAGTATAGCACGGCGTTGCTCGGGTGTAATGAAAGCTTTAAAACTAATCCATGGTACTGGAGCTCAGCCTAAAGAATATACGTGTGAAGTTTGGTGAGAATCGGATAAAGATTTTGGATTTGTGTAAAGGACATACAGACAGATAAACAGACACACACGCAAACAGCTTGCCTTTTATATATATATATATATATATTATCGATTTTTTGCACTATTATAAGAACTGCAACCTTGAAAGTTCTGAATATCGTTTCTTATGTCTTTGTCTATCAGGGTATCAAATTTGATTAAAATCGGACCACTCCTTCTATAACCCGATTTTTTCGATTATCGATTTTCGATATTTATCGGGGGTACCTCGACACAAAACCTAGCTAAGAACACTCGCAGACGCTTATAGTATAACTGTGTAAATTTTCAAGAAAATCGGTTCAGCCGTTTCGGAGTCTATAGGTAACGGACACACACACAGACACACACACAGACAAAGTTCCATTTATAAATAAGTTTAGATTTAGATTAGATTAGATTTTCCTCTTGCAAGTATATACTTTAGGATCTATCTTATTCTTAATCCAGATAGGAACATCTTTTTGTAAGTCTATTTTCCTGTTTTGCATTGGATATTATGGGTTGTTTTTGATAACATTTGTACACAATTCTTTTATGAGCACTTTACATGATTTTCATGTTGTGAGTTGTTATTTTACGCTTTGAATGTATCGATGATTATCTGGAAATAAGATTGAATTATTAGCATTTCTTGTCATTAAACATTTAGCTGAAACGAGATATTTTTTTTTGTGTGTGTGTGTGTGTGTGTATACGTGGGATAAAAACAGAGAAAGCAAATCTGTCATAATTTTTCATCATTCTGACATCTGCACACCAATAAAAGGCAAACGAATGAAAATTTGTGGCACGCGCCTGAGATTAAGGATCTTGTCTCTGTCGTCGCGTGAGTTGGTGCATCAATATTAACTCATGACCGCCGGTGAAAAAACAAAAAAAAATGTGGCTACCATTTTCCTTCTGCTTTAATATGTCCTCAGAGTGGGAATATATTTTTATTCTAAATAAGGGAAGATTTGGATAATACTTAAATATCAGAAATCAGCTTTAAGTTTGATCTGAATTAACCGCTTTTTTTCTATTTCAACGCGGAAGTTCAAAACTAAATAATAAATTTACAAACTATTTGATATTTTATATTTTTAAATGTTTATGCATGTATACATTTGATTTTTTTGCTAAACTTTCTTTAAAATTAATTTTATTTCTTCATTTTTATATAATTTGTTCAAACATGCAAGAATATTTTTTAAAAATTCTATTCTGTTATAATAATTTCTCATTGCTTTTAATTGCAAATAGACTTACCTTAGCACATTTGTCTAACAAAATAAACCTCGTTTCATATCATGAGTCGTCAGTGCAGTGATGTTAGTCAGTTAAGTGCCATACGTGAAACACGCTTGGGCGATCATGTCTCGAAAGCGACATGAGTGACTGGGCAGAAGCTTATCCTGCAGTAGGTTGCCATTGCTTTCTGCGGTAGACTGGTTGTCAGCCAAGGCTATAGAACCTAATTTGTCCTGCTATTTAACACATAACCGGAAGGAAGAGACGGATTAAAACCTTTCCCAAGGGTATTTGCGCGTAAGTGAATGCAATGAATTCAACTGGAATTCGAACTCGGCTCCCCGATTTCTCGTTCCGAGCCGATATCCACTGCACCACAACGCAGTGATATATCCAAGGCAAAATAGCCTATTGAAGCTAATCTCTCTTCAGACTAGTTTTGAATTCAGGGATTTTGTTCTGCTATAATAGTTGCCACCTCAAGTCAAGGTATACTAAACTGTACTACTATTTAACCAATAGTTGAAGGAAGGTAATATTGACGTTTTTTTCCAGTAATATTAATGCAAAGTGAACGAAACTTAATCAAATACGAAATGAACCCGGCACACCGAATTCACTTTCTGAAGAAAGCCAATACATGATCAGTGTATCGAAATCTCATTTACTCGGTGTCAAGTTACAGAAACATCACAAAATTGTTTTCTAAATCAAACTTGGTGCAAGGCTGTTATGGTGAAACACATCTATTCCTCAGTTAATGGATTCTCCCTCCTATATTGATAAGAGTTAACAGGAAAGTTGACTCGAGAAGTTCTTGGGAAGTTCTTAGGAGTTCTTAGAAGTTCTAGAGAGTTCTTTACAGTTCTATTGGAGTTCAGTAGAACTACAAGGCAGTTGATATTAGTCGGCAGTCAGCCGAATACTAAGGAGTCAGCTTACAGTGGAAGATTACCAAGTTCCTGACATGTTGGGTGCGTTAAGTCGATTAGCAATCGACATAGCACGATTATAACCTTCAGTGCGAAAACTACTCCTCGACAAAGGCTACACTAGTATCGTGCCTAGTGAGGATCAAGTTCCCTCAATTTAGAATAATCTTCGGGTTAATCTAACCATCATTCAAGTTAAGTGCATATTTTTATTAAGTTTAGTCAAAACTAAAAAATCAGCCATCAGGTACCAGGCAGAATTAAGTTGAGAAGCGCGCTGGCTGTCTTAAGTGACTACAGTAATATCGCTTATTTTTACAAAATGAAACTTGGCATCATAAATACTTAGTGTGTGCATTTGTGGGTACACATGTGCTTATACATATGCCATATGTGTTTTTAAGACGGCAAAATTGGAGTAGATAGACTAAACTATCGCCCGGTTCACACTCCACCCACGTCTATTGAACAGAGGAAGAGGCTCATCCCTTGTTTCCTGTTTAGGTTGTGTTTTCTGGTTTTTCTCTTTTCCAATCTTTTCACTCTTACGTAGTCCCCTGCGCATCAGTGGCGTTTTCGCCTTGCTTGGGGTGATATGATTAAAAAAAAAACAAAAAAAAAACTATTTATTTTCAACATAACCTTCTTCATTATCATTGCACTTAATTCAATGATGAATATTAATCACACAAAATAGTATGAATAACAACTTATGAAGGTTTACAAGGTTATGGACTTCAGAGGCACGTGCCTATCTGATGTCTTCGTTAATCTGATGAGGAGGTTAACAACGGATTTTAGCACAGTCTGACCGCTGTAAGGAGAATGTATAAAGAACTAGCCGACAGGCTATATGCTCACTCTCTAACGATTAGATATTTAACGATTAAATATTTAACGATGAAACAGTAAAATTTGTGGGTTAAGCTGTCAGTTGATGTCTATCGATAAAATAAACTAAATTAAACTTCTTAGAAGTTGACACAACTATTGAATTTGACGTTAAAAGTCATTAGTTTTAACTGATTTCCATCAGAGAAAAGAAACAGTTGAACATCTAAACTTATTTATAAATGGAACTTTGTGTGTGTGTGTGTGTGTGTCCATTACCTATAGACTTCGAAACGGCTGAACCGATTTTCTTGAACATTTGCACAGTTGTACTATAAGCGTCTGCGAGTGTTCTTAGCTAGGTTTTGTGCCGAGGTACCCCAGATAAATATCGAAAATCGATAATCGAAAAAATCGGCTTGTCGAAAGAGTGGTTCGATTTTAATCAAATTTGATACACTCGTAGACAAAGACATAAGAAACGATATTCAGAAATTTCAAGGTTGCAGTTCTTACAATAGTGCAGAAAGTCGATAATATCCCCGATATCAGAAATTCATACCCCCGATATTCAATCGAATCTGATCAAAAACCAATATTCAGCCATCAATTTGGCTCATTTTCTCCAGTTTTGCTCCTGATTGGTACGATAAGTTTTCATGGACTTACTTAAATTAGTTTATCCTTGGATGACTTATTTGACTCCGATATTGGAAATCGATACCCCGATATCTTATCGGGTCTGATCAAAATCAGTTTTCAGCCCTTTTATTTTAATTTTTACTTCGGGTTTGGCTCTAAGTAGATATAATTGTAGTTCTTAGTCTCAGCCATGATACCATTTATTCAGAGGACTTATTTAGCCTTCAAATTTCAGTTTACGATGAAAAAAACTTATTTGATATCAATAACAGGAAATTAAAATTTGACTTACATCCATTCATTTTTCTTTCAGTCTACAGTTTCGCTTTAACTAGAAACAACTATTGCTTTTTAGTCTTTCGTGCCAACGTCCAAAGAGTCTGAGCTCCAGGACCATGGATTAGTTTTAAAGCTTTCGTTACACCCGAGCAACGCCGGGCTTTACTGCTAGTTAAAAATAAGAAAAGAAAAAAGTTCGTCTTGTTATTGTTATCATGCTTCAGTTAAAAAAAAAATCTTCCTTCGACTTCTGCGTGAATAATAAAACAGATTTAAAGTTTCACTTATCAAATTAAAATAAAGTTTATTAACCTGTGCCAGCATAAATGCAAAAATAGAGATACAAAGAATACTGAAAAAAAAAAACTAAGATAAACAAAGAATACTCGTGATAAAAATCAGAAGTCTTTTGATATTAAATAAAAACAGATAAAAATGTTATCTCTTTCATCTCGGAAACATAAGAGAAACATTAAACTTTTCATATTTCTGGATTCTATTTTTGACTCATGAACCTGTCAGTAACATTTTTAATCATATTCTTTATAAGATGAAACATTGTCAAATATTAGTTTACTTTCATCGTATTTTTTGCTTTTTATAGAAACTTTCTCTCAAACCATCAACTTGTTCGGATGAGAAATAAAAGATAAGGTCTCGGTGAAATTCGAACCTGTTCTAACTCGTTTCTGGCCGTTATAATATCAACTCGTGTTTAGGCCCCTCTCGCTATGCCATCTGTTAGATATACTCTTGAAGACTTCAGCGCTTTTGTGACTGAGTTGCAGTTCTTTATCTAAGTCATCTAGCGTACTTCAGTTGTGTAATCGGAAATATATTATTTAGTCTACAACATCCCCACTTTTGAGATTTAATTTTAGTATTAAATATTTTATTTATTAGTATTCCCCCTCTTATCTTTTTGGCAAATTTCACAAAGTACTGAACTTTTTATTTTTTACGTTTAGGGCCAGCCTCTATTTTTTTGTTTTTTCTTTTTCTGGTGATCATACTTGTGTGTTCAATGAATTCTTGTACTGTTGGTACATCAAAATTATCTTACAGTACTTGCATAGGTTCTTGCCTTCTTTCGGTACGTTATATAATAAATTCTTTCTTTAACTGATTGCAATGTCTTTTGTGTTCCTGATTTTTCCTTTTACCATATATATCATCTTTCCAATTCGTGAGATTATGCTGCCTTTCCACATTTCTTTTCCATTTTTATATACTTTAAAAAACAGTTTTTTAACAATTTTGAAAAATGTAGTGTCCTTTCTTATCAGTTTTATTTTATTTTATTTTTTTTTTACTTAGTCGAATGTCGAATTAATTTTTCTTATGAACATCAATTTTGGTAACAATCTTGATAACCCATCTGTATATCCTATATTTTTGGACGGTTGGTATTCTATCCTAAAACCGTAATTTAATAAGATGTTAACCCTTCTTCTCTCGCGTTGCCTGTCTGTGGAACACCCTTCCATATATTTGCTTTCCTGGCGGCTATAACCTCCAGGAATTTAAATGCAAAATCAATTCCCATGTCTTATCCACTTGACTCCAACACTTTCTACATTACCACGTGTATCTTGTTCTTCTCCTTTCTTTCTACCTTCTCAACTGTCTAAACTCCTATGTTGACATCCTTCTATTGCACTTGCTCTTTCATCCCCTGTAGCTGGCTCGTCTTTGTCTTCACTCTCCTTCTGCCCTAATACTTCAACTCTCTTATGTAAACCCCTGCACATCAGTGGCGCTAACGCCTTGCTTGGGATGAAATGATTAAAAAAACAAAAAACAAACAAAAAAAAAACAGCGTTGTAATCGATTAATGTAGGCGCATGAATTTCGTTTTTCGAGCCAAAAATTCATAACAGAGGCTTGTGCTCTGTTTGCAACCAAAAACTCTTTCCATGTAAAAATTCGTGTAGTTTTTTCACAGCAAATATTTCTAACGCCTCATTTTTAGATCTGGCTGTAATTTTTTGCTGTTGGTAGTAGAGAACGCAAAGCATGTACGACGGCTTTATGTCACCGTCATCATATTTATGTAGAATTACTGCACCTATACCATAATCAGTAGGATCTGAAGCCACTACAATTTCTACTTTTCTTTCTTAGTGAGATAATGATAAATCTGACGTTAGATTTTTTTATTTCTTCAAGCAACTTCCGACATCTATTTGTCCAATTCCGCTTTACGTCTTTTTTAATCAAAATACACGAGATACTAGATTACCAACTAGGTCCCGCCCTTTTACAGTTAAACAAATAAGATGTAACTGTAAATTCTACTCCAACAGCTTCTTTTCTCGCGCTTCCCGCCTGTGGAACTCCCTTCCACAAGTCTGCTTTCCCGACAGCTACAATCCCCAGGTGTTTAAATGTAGGGTCAATAGGCCAATTATTCTCAGAACACTCTCATTTACCCAACCGTCATTCTCGGTATCCTTACCCGCCTATCACCCACCCTCTGACATTTCCTATATTTAACCATCCTTTCGCCACTGTATGTAGCCCCCTGCGCAGTAGTGGCAGTGACATGCCTTGGTCGGGGTGAAACGCTTATAAAAAAAAGAAAAGAAAAATTGTTCAGTGGAGCTCTCAAATTCTGCATATTAGGTTTATAAATTTGATCATCGTTTGCTCGTCCCAAAAATGCTTGTAACGTCGTAACTTTTGTTGGGGTAGATATATTCTTAATTGTACTTAACCTCGACGGATCTTGTTGACTAACTGTCAATGGTTTGTTTTAGGTACTTGATTTTAGACAAAAACAATGCTTTCCAGCCAACTTTGATCCTCAAAACTTTAAATGCAATGTCAATCGTTATCTACTGTCTTCTTCATTACTCTTGTTTTGTTCTCACTCTTTCGTAATTATTTATGTTTTCTAATTCTTTCACGCCCAATAACACCTTGTGTCTTAGTGGATTTACTGCCTTGCAGTAAATACGATTAAAAAACTGCTTTGTAAAACGAAACATTCGTCAAACATTCGTCAAAATAATAATAATAATAATAATAATAATAATAATAATTATTATTATTATTATTATTATTATTATTATTATTTGTGGGCTCTCTCCTTTGTATATGATAATGGACTCGACTGAGTATACATATTCTCATGACATAGAGAGTACAGCAGTTGAGAGTTGAGAGTAATCGTAGAGATCCATTAGAGTTATCGAAGAGTACCGAGAAATACCGAAGTTACCCAGAGACTACCGCGTCAGAAGTCAGAATAGCTCTGAGCTCCACTCAGCTAGAATAATAACACGGATATACTATTTCCAACAATTTCATTTCAAGACTTGTATATATTTAGTTCTTACTAATATTATTCCTGGATTTACTAACTTGCGTTCAATTTTTTTATATTACGTTCAATATAACCTACTTTTCTATCTCAATATCTGTTTTTGTTCATTATTTTGTGTGGTTCCTCACCCGGAATCCACAATATTATTATTATTAACAAAAATAATATCTGGTTAGTTTTACATTTTGCCCTCATTTTCAAGTGTAACTAATGAAAAGACGAGTTGTTATATATTCTTCAAATATCACTTTCTTATTAAATATGCTGAAAACTATGACCAGTTATTCTTAAGATAAAAATTGATTATTTGTCGATTATTTAAGTTCGTATTTCTCTTTATCCAATTCTTTTATTATCTCAAAAAAATCAAGACAATGTTACTATGAATAAGAATGTTTTCCATTTTTCTAAAATAATAAAAGAAAATGTTTTTTTTCATCAAAATCTAAACTTTCTCAATATAACCGAACGTTTACATTGTATGAGTGGTGAAAGTTGAAGTTGAGGTGTTGTCTGGTCACTGTATGGTTGCAGTATTTGGATGTCTTGGACCCATGCTCTGTTTGAGATATTGGTGCATTCAGGAATGCTAGTTTCTTTTCTTTCTTCATTGTGAGCTGTATCAGTGTTCTTATTGAGTTCACATCCTCCACGAGTAGCCGGTGTGGCCCGAGTATGAAGGGGTCATCTATTAATCTCAGCCAGAAAGTTGGCTTTAGTGATTTGGATTTTAATGCCATCTCTTCGAAGTATTACATGTGTATGTTAGCCAATGATGGTGATAATGGCGAGCCTATTGTGAAATCTTCATCCTGTCGATATATGTCTGATCCCATTCCAAATGTGTTGTTTTTGTGCAGAAATTCCGGATCTCCACCAGGTTGTCTATTGGTATACTGGTGCGTTCTCCTAGTGATATGTCTGAGATCAGTCTGTCCCTAACTACCGATAATGCCTCCACCTTACATAACTTGGTGAACACTCACCACATCCAGGCTCACCATCTGGTTGCATTGGATGGGAGTATCTTTGATTATTTCTGTTGTGGGATCTCCCCTTTTTCTATGATAATGGACTTGACTTAAGCATACATATACTCCTGCCATAGTGAAATATGTCAGAACAGTATCAGATCCTACATTTACGGTACAATTACCGTAAGAGGTGTGTAAGTTACAGACAATACCGCGTCAGTAGTTATAGTACCTCTGAGCTCCAATCAGCCAGAATATTATACGGATATATTATTTCCAGCATGGCTTCACTATTTTTTTCTCCTTTTCTTTTTCTTTTTTCTCTTTCTTTTTTTCAATTGGAGTAGATAGGCTGAACTATTGCCCGGTTCACACTCCACCCACGTCTATTGAACAGGTTAAGAGGCTCATCCCTTGTTTCCTGTTTAGGATGTGGTTTCCGGCTTTCTCTTTTCCAATCTTTTCACTAATACGTAGCCCCCTGCACATCAGTGGCGTTACCGCCTTGCTCGGGGTGATACGATTAAAAAAAAAACACCATGCCATTTTTAGGACGTAGGTGATCATAGTACTCTCCAAATTTCTTTTTTTTTTATCTGTGATTTGTTTATACTTCTGGGATGAGTTAGTATTTACACTATTTACATTATTCGGTTTATTGTTATTGTTCGGTTTGTTGTTATTCTTACAAAGTTTCGGCCGTTTTACGCTTCGGTCTTCTTCAGGTACTAGGAAAGTTTAAAGGAAGGTAGCTCATGACTATCAGAAGTGGCTTCGCATAAGGAATGAGCATGATATACCCCAGTGATCGTAAGAAAGGGTTCGGTCGGAAATTCGTAGCACCTGAAGAAGGCCTAATCGTACAAAGGCCGAAACGTCGTAAAAATGGCAACAAAGATGAGAAAAATAGTCTGAGTAACGTAAATAGTGTATCTGTGATTTTCCATGAATTCTTGGAAAAATATAGTGGTGTCGTTTCTCGTTGCCATTTCCATAGTTTGGTATTCTGCATTTTCCCTCTTTTAGACTCTTTAAGGCTAAAGAACCCAGTGTACCCCCGCCTCCTATTTAATCCATACTTGGGGAGGGTGAGCGCAACATATCTGTTACATTGCCGTATCTAAATCTTCAGGAAAATCAAGACGCAACTTTCAAGAAAAATGAAAATAAAAGGTAATGATTAAATCCTGTCAAAAAACCCAAAAGATTTTTGCAAAAAGAAAAAAAAAAAGATTTTAAAATTCAGAAAAAAATATCCGTTACTCAAAATACAGTTACTTTGTAAAAAATAGATTTTCTCATAAATAAGAATAAAATGCATGAATCTGATTCATCTGGAATATTTTGGCAACTGTTGCCAAAAAATATTTAAAAAAAAAAGAAGAAAATTCTTGAGATTGATTGTCTATCAGTCATTCTAACTATATACTAGTTTATCGGCTTTCTTACTCTTTTTTCCGAAATGAATAATTGAAATGTTTTGGTTATAAAACAAATTATTGATCTTATTAAGAAAAACACGGGATCGAAAGATGAAGAGTAGGTTGAAAGGTTCTTAGCCCAACAATTCTGGATTACACAATTCTGACGTTTGGCCAGATTTTAGGAAGTGGATCAGGCCTAGATTCTATCAGCTTCTTCTCGTAGGAGCAAAGTCTAAGTTTCGAAAGATCAGAAGTAATATCCAGATGTAATCACACCTATAAATACATATTAGGATTATACAAACCAGGATGAAAGTGTTTTAAAATTCTTAAGTAATGCCTTCCTAACTTTGAAAATTTTCGGTTGTTTAAAAAACTCCAGTTGAGCGTTCGTAAAAATCACTGTTTTACGTTTGAATAACTTTAGAAGATCAATTATTAACAATCACCGGAAAGGTTGAAACCTAGGTTGCGTAAATAATTCGTTTCCAAGGGGAAAATATTCAAAAGCTCGACAATATAAATCTATTGAACATTGTTTAAAACAACTAGGTATTGGTCTGATGTAATTATAGCCAAAAACTAATTATATATATTGTTGTGGTGTCTGAATCCCGGAATCCAAAACACACACACACACACACACACACACGCACGCACACACACACACACACACACACACACACACACACATATATATATATATATATATATATATATATGTAAAAATATACTCAGTTATGATCTGAGATAAGGGACTGGATGGTTAAATAAAATAAAGACAAGAGGAAAACTGTATTTTAAATCGCCTACGCGTTTCGTCCTGTGATGGACTTTATCAAGGCAAAAAGACAAAATGAGCTTTATTCTAAATTATGTATCTATAAACAAAATAGTGTTGGCAACCACAAAGACGCTCACAAATCATTTCAAAAGATTAACAGAATATTTTAGTTTTTAGAATTCCTTCATGTGTAGTGCGAAATTTTTGTGGTTGTCAACACTGTTTGTAGATAGGTAATTTAGAATAAAGCTCATTTCGTCTTTTTGCCTTGATAAAGTCCATCACAGGACGAAACGCGTAGGCGATTTAAAATAGTTTTCTTCTTGTCTTTATTTTATTTAACCATATATATATATATATAATATGGCTAAAAGGGCAAGGATTTTTTACTAACGGGCATGATATATTTTAAAACAAAAACCACCAGTCGCCTGATTTCGTCTCCTGTCTTCAGAGCTGTAAACGGGTAAACATAAGAAAGTCTGTCATGGATGACGTGAATGAATGGACAGGGAAAATTAGTAACTATTAACTTTTATTACTTTTATTATTTTTCGCTGTCCATTCATTCACGTCCTCCGCGACAGAGTTTTCCCCGTTTACAGATATTAATATATTATAGTATGATTTCTTTCCTTGTCAATGCACTTAATCCATTGGTGAATATTAACTACATAGTTTGAACATTATCCAGTGAACATTCCTGACCAAATTTCTTATGAATCCTGCTACACTTGTATATGTGTGTGTGTGTGTGTGTGTGTGTGTGTGTGTGTGTGTGAGAGAGAGAGAGAGAGAGAGTGAGAGAGTTTAAGGGAGATGAAGAAAATTTGAATATCAGTGCAAAAAGCAAAGAAGAGAAAAACCGGGAAAAACGATGAAAGTTTAGAAATCCATTAACGGATTCGTTTCGAACTCCTTCGTTAAACTTTGTTCGTTTCGACGTTTCATTTTTAGTCATTGCTATTTTTATTCATTGCTAATAGTGACGTGTTGTCAGGTCCCCTGCCGAGGAACACTCGACTATCCAGGTAATGATTACGACCAAGGCCTACCCTTATTCTCATTAGACGCGTTTGTTTTAGGGGGTTTCAGTCAAAACAAGACGAACAGTCAGCCAACAGGCATTCCTCATTAGTTGTTAACTGCTGGAAATCTTACCAAGGGATTTATAATCCGGAGATAAGCGACCGGTACATCTATGTATTTTGTCTCCTGAGAAAGAAACATAAGATGATCCATAAAATCCTTTTATCTGTAGTTATGTGTGCAACAATTTCTGACTTCACAGAATGTTTGTGTCCATATACCTACACTTCACGACATAATGTAGTATAATCTAATTCTTTATATAGACACAAATACACACACATAGATAGATAGATAGATAGGTAGATAAGAGGGTGCAAAAAGATTTTGTAAATGTTCTCAGGATGTCTTTTTATAGTCCTTTAATATAATTGTATTACTTTTTAATATTTAGAGCTTTAATAAACCTGCAAATGCTATACGATAATATTAAAAGAATTTGAAAGATCAAAACTTATTTATGAATAAAACTTTGTCGCTGTGTGTGTATGTGTGAGTGTCTCTCTCTCTCTCTCTCTCTCTCTCTCTCTCTCTCTCTCTCTCTCTCTCTCTCTCTGTCCGTTACTTATAGACTCCGAAACGGCAGAAACGATTTTCTTGAAAATTTACGCAGTTGTACTATAAGCGTCTGCGAGTGTACTTAGCTAGGTTTTGTGTCGAGGTACCCCAGATAAATATCGAAAATCGATAATCGAAAAAATTGGGTTATAGAAGGAGTGGTCCGATTTTAATCAAATTTCATACACTCATAGACAAAGACATAAGAAACGATATTCAGAAGTTTCTAGGTTGCAGTTCTTACAATAGTGCAGAAAATCGACAATACATATATATGTAAAAGGTAAGATGTTTGTGTGTGTGTGTCTATTTATCTGCCTGTATGTCTGTATTTTTTTCATCCCTTTTATTTTAGTTTTTGCTTCGGGTTTGGCTCTAAGTAGGTATAATTGTAGTTCTTAGTCTCAGCCATGATACCATTTACTCAGAGGACTTATTTAGCCTTCAAATTCAGTTTACGACGAAAAAAGCTTATTTGATATCGATACCAGGAAATCAAAATTTGACTTCCATCCATTCATTTTTCTTTCAGTCTACGGTTTCGCTTTAACTGGAAACAACTATTGCTTTTTAATCTTTCGTGCCAACGTCCAAAGAGTCTGAACTCCAGGATCATAGATTAGTTTTAAAGCTTTCATTACACCCGAGCAACGCCGGACTATATTGCTAGTTCTTTATAAAGACACAAACGCGCGTGCACACACACACACACACACACACACACACACACACACACACACACACACACACATGTATAGATATAGAAAGATATAAATATATGAGAGGGTGCTAAAAATTTATATAAGCTCTCTGACTGTTGGTTGGGTGTTTTTATGGCAAATCAACCTCGGCGGGTCATTTATCGCCAACTAAACTTTATTTATGGTAACACCTTTTTCTTTCAACAATTTATTGTTGTTTTTATATAAGTTTTGTGTCTAGTAATACATTTTTCTTTTCGAATATCAAGATCCATTGGGATTTGTTTTTTAAGGACAGGGTCCCCAAGTCCTACCCTTGTTATTTAACCCATAACTGGAGGGAAGGGACGGATTAATACCTTTCCCAAGCTTACCAGTGCTTAAGTGAATGCAAGGTATTCAACTGGAATTCAAACTCGGCTCACCGATTTCTCTTTCCGAGCCGATATCCACTGCACCACAACGCCCATCCGTCACTATACGCTTACAGCATCTGGTATTTCCAAGAGGTCACCCATCTAAGAACTGACCAGACTCAACGTTGCTTAACTTCGGTAATCGAGCGAGGAGCGGTTTATTCAACGTGATAGGCCGTAAGCCTGCCCCCCTCTCTCTCTCTCTCTCTCTCAGAATGTCTTTTTATAGTGCTTTGATATAATTGTACAAACTTTTTAATATTTAGTGCTTTAATAAACCTGTAAATGCTTATACGATAATATTGAAAGAATTTAAAAGATACGCTTATAATTGGAGAGAAAACAGGATTCGAGAATGTTTCCGGTGAAGACCAAAATAGTCCTGAATTTGAGAAATTTTAGCAGTTATGATCGCAGTTATCTTGTCTGACACTAAATAACTTGAATACCGATTAACTGGAATCTACAAAAAATCTGATGCAAATATATTTGAATTCTATATTTAAAGATGACAGAATTTTGAACATTCAACCAATAATCGTTGTGGATTTGTCATAACATTCTTGTGATGCTTTCCCAACTCTGGCATTGATGGAATTGGTTTGGTTCCGTTTGTTTTACGGCTTATCTACACCTCAACGGGTTATTTAATGCTGACAAAGTTTTTGCAATAGATTTGTATGAATAGGCCATGTATTCTTTGTAAGAAATAAGTTTGTAGATCAGCTCTCTTTGACATATTTTTGCAAAATTGATTTTTTTTTGGAACGTCAGATGTATTACGAGTATGTATTTTTTTCCAAAAATGTATTACTGGTAATATTTTATTTTGCTTTAAAAATGTATTGCTCGTAATATTTTTTTTTTCAAAAATGTATTGCCGGTAATTTTTTTCCTTCAAAAATGTGTTCCTAAAACATTAACCATAAAGGTCTTTTTTATGCTTTTCTAGTGTTTTTACCCCAGTTTAGGGGTTAACTATTTGTCCATATTTGGGAACCTAACAGGTGCTACCACTCCGGTTCAGGGTGGACCTGGGAACAACAGCAATTAATAGGTGATTCCATGCTCCTCACAACCTCTCAATCAAAGGCCTTGCTGCCAGATGCGGTTTATCGTCATAACCAGGACCTGATAGAATTGAACCCAGGTAGAAGATATTGAAATCAGATGATTACCAAAGGATTTTATGTCGAAATGTGTTCCGCAATTTATGAAAACGATATTCGATTGATGGTCATGGTTTATTCAGCGTAATTGAACTATAAGAGTCCCAACAAAAACAAAAACTGAAAATTTGTTTTTTTTATAATCATTTCAAGGCAGAAATGCCACTGATACGCAAGAGTTACAGAGAGAGAATAAAAAGGTATAGGAGATGTCGAAGAAAAGATAAGAGAAGGATGAGAATAAAGTAGATAAAAATGATAATTGACATTGCATTTAAACTTTTGGTGATTGTAGATATTTGGATGTTGAATAAATGATAAGAGATGGATGGGAATCAAGTAGATAGAAGATGGCAATTGACATTGCATTTAATTTTTGGAGATTGTAGCTATCAAGGAAGCGTGCAAACGGTAGGGAGTCCCAGGAAAGGGAAGTGCGAGAAAAGAAACTGTTAAAGTAGCAAAGAAGTTACATTTAACTATATCAACGCTAAAACTAGATGTGAATCTAGTAGCACGAGTCGAGGTAACAGGATAAAAAAAAAGTAACGAGTCTTGATCGTAATCCCATGGCGGGCCACAACGAAAATTTTCTGGGAAAATTAAAGAACGGAATCCTAGTTCGGTATTTCTGCTCAACTTTTTCAGTCAGTCTTACCTTTCTGGTATGTGATTTCCGCTTTTTATTTTTAGTCTGTTTAATTTTTGTCTTTAATTTTTGTCTTTAATTTTTGTCTTTACTTTGTCTGAATTTTTGAACAGGGGTAGTATTTTGCTATTGTAAATAATTTTTATGTTTAAATCTCGTTTCGACTTATACTAAGTTAAAACTTAATTTTTTTTATTATTATTGGAGTAGATAGTACCCACCATCACCCGGTTTTACACTCCACCACCTTCTTTTGAACAGGAGTAGAGCTGATCGTCTTGTTTCTTGTTTAGGAAGGGGTTTCCGGTACACTTTCCTTCGACTTCGGTCGTGGTTTCCGGCTTTCTCTTTTCCAATCTTTTCACTTTTCTTTTTTGTTAATTTTTTTTTCAATTGGAGTAGATAGACTGAACTATCGCCCGGTTCACATTCCACCCACGTCTATTGAACAGGTGTAGAGGCTCATCCCTTGTTCCCTGTTTAGGATGTGGTTTCCGGCTTTCTCTTTTCCAATCTTTTCACTTTTCTTTTTTGTTTATTTTTTTTTTCAATTGGAGTAGATAGACTGAACTATCGCCCGGTTCATATTCCACCCACGTCTATTGAACAGGTGTAGAGGCTCATCCCTTGTTCCCTGTTTAGGATGAGGTTTCCGGCTTTCTCTTTTCCAATCTTTCCACTTTTCTCTTTTGTTAATTTTTTTTCCAATTGGAGTAGATAGACTGAACTATTGCCCGGTTCACACTCCACCCACGTCTATTGAACAGGTGTAGAGGCTCATCCCTTGTTCCCTGTTTAGGATGTGGTTTCCGGCTTTCTCTTTTCCAATCTTTTCACTTTTCTTTTTTGTTTATATTTTTTTCAATTGGAGTAGATAGATTTATCTATCGCCCGGTTCACACTCCACCCACGTCTATTGAACAGGTGTAGAGGCTCATCCCTTGTTCCCTGTTTAGGATGTGGTTTCCGGCTTTCTCTTTTCCAATCTTTTCACTTTTCTTTTTTGTTTATTTTTTTTTCAATTGGAGTAGATAGATTTATCTATCGCCCGGTTCACACTCCACCCACGTCTATTGAACAGGTGTAGAGGCTCATCCCTTGTTCCCTGTTTAGGATGTGGTTTCCGGCTTTCTCTTTTCCAATCTTTTCACTTTTCTTTTTTGTTTATTTTTTTTTTCAATTGGAGTAGATAGACTGAACTATCGCCCGGTTCATATTCCACCCACGTCTATTGAACAGGTGTAGAGGCTCATCCCTTGTTCCCTGTTTAGGATGAGGTTTCCGGCTTTCTCTTTTCCAATCTTTCCACTTTTCTCTTTTGTTAATTTTTTTTTCCAATTGGAGTAGATAGACTGAACTATTGCCCGGTTCACACTCCACCCACGTCTATTGAACAGGTGTAGAGGCTCATCCCTTGTTCCCTGTTTAGGATGAGGTTTCCGGCTTTCTCTTTTCCAATCTTTCCACTTTTCTCTTTTGTTAATTTTTTTTTCCAATTGGAGTAGATAGACTGAACTATTGCCCGGTTCACACTCCACCCACGTCTATTGAACAGGTGTAGAGGCTCATCCCTTGTTCCCTGTTTAGGATGTGGTTTCCGGCTTTCTCTTTTCCAATCTTTTCACTTTTCTTTTTTGTTTATATTTTTTTCAATTGGAGTAGATAGATTTATCTATCGCCCGGTTCACACTCCACCCACGTCTATTGAACAGGTGTAGAGGCTCATCCCTTGTTCCCTGTTTAGGATGTGGTTTCCGGCTTTCTCTTTTCCAATCTTTTCACTTTTCTTTTTTGTTTACTTTTTTTTTTCAGTTGAGTAGATAGACTGAACTATCGCTCGGTTCACACTCCACCCACGTCTATTGAACAGGTGTAGAGGCTCATCCCTTGTTCCCTGTTTAGGATGTGGTTTCCGGCTTTCTCTTTTCCAATCTATTCACTCTTACATAGCCCTCTACACACCAGTGGCCTTACCGCCTTGCTCGGGGTGATATGATTTTAAAAAAAAATTAAAATCAACCGTTATTAAAAGTATCCTTAAAAATCTAGGGAAATGAAGATTGAAAACGTTCAATAATTTAAACTAATTGCAAAAGAAAAATGGGAGAAAATACGAAATATCAGCTGACAGGCATAAAAGGCCATCGTTAACTAAAAAAGACTTTGTAGTTTTAAATATAATCTTTCGTTTACGCAAAGTTACTTTGTTGATTCTTACGCCATCAGAATGTTTCCTGGACAGTTACACACTGCGCCTCCTTAGCCTCACTCTCTCAACCGACATTAACTGAAACGAATACATTAGATCTATAGCTGCATCTAATGTTAAGAAGGTTGGGTCACTCTGCTAGGTCAAAATGTTTTTTTCGTCATAATCCATCTTGCACATTTATAAATCTAACATTCGTCCGTGCATTGTATACTGTTGTCATATCTGGTCGGGTGCTCTTGCTATTCATCTCGATGTTCTTGACAAAATCCAAAGAAGGATCTGCAATATAATCGATCCTGACTTGGCATCTCGACTTCAGTCACCTTCTCACCGAAGTGATGTGGCTTCCCTCTGTCTTTTCTACAAATATTTTTAATGGCAACTGCTCTGACAAGCTTTTTTTACTGATGTCCCGTCCCCGTAATATAAACGTGCTATCAGATTAACATCTAGATTCCATCCTTTTACTTTTGAAACAGTTAAATGTAACCGACTTTTCTACTCAAATAGTTTCTTTTTTCGCATTTCCCGTTTGCAGAACTCCCTTCCGTTTACTTGCTTTCCCGATAGCTACAATCTTCAAAAGTTTATATTCAACGCCAATTACCATCTCCTATCTCCTTGAATACCACCCATCTTTAATTTATTTTTTCAACACTCCTTGTACCCTGCTTTTTTTTCCCTGTGTACTAGTGGCGGTCCGGCCTTGCTTTGGATTAAATGATTAAAACAAAGAACCCCCGTCCAAAAAAAAAAAAAAAAAAAAAAATTATTAAATTGAAGATAAACACTTAAGAGATTCCTATTTATTTTAAAATATATTGTACAGGAGATACAAAGCATTACATTTAAAATGTTGCCAAAAATAGCACTGGAATTGGATATCTGGAAGTATTTTCCTAGTAAGTCACGGCAAGTATTTTTACGTTTATCATTTCGTCTTCAAGAACTACTTCACTATTGATAAGTCTCTTCTGTATTCGTTTTTTATTCTTTTCCATGAATATAAATATATATAAGTTTACTTTTATGTAATTTCTGAAGCACAAGGCTTTGAATTTTATCACTGACTTTGCGTATATAATTCCCAAATAAACTATTTGTCGAATCAAATTGCCAAGTTATTAAAAAGTCGGCCCGAAAATTATCTTTCAATAGTTTTTGTAGCTAATCGCTTACATTTTCAAGAATTTGTCTTCTTCTCTTTGCACACCAGATTAGTTTGTGTAACAGTTGTTGTTCCTGGGAACATTGTTAGAAAAACAATATTCAACAACTAAATATCATTCAGTTCCTAATAACATCTGAAAATTGGCCTTTTCTAACTTTCACATCAGCAGAAAAAAAAATAGAAACAAAGAAATTAGATAGTAAAGTTTTGTAATTTGCTTGAAGCATTGTGTATATTAGGTATATGGTTAGGTCTTGAAGGCTGTCACAATGCGTTTAATAAAATAAAGGAAGGTAAAGAGGTTTTTGGGTATTACCTATTTATTATATATTAATATTTCGTGATCAAAATCTCATTTTCAGAATGGCAGAGGAGCGTGTGTCTGCCCCAGAAATTAGAAATTATCAACGCTTATATCCAGGTCAGAGATGAGGGGACGTTGGTCGCATAGTGATTAAGAAAATTCATCAGTTGAACGGAATCATTTGAATGACGCAGCATTTAAAAATGACGCTCAAAAGAATAAAAAGTAAGAACTAAAAGTGTTCTTAAAACACAGAAACAACAAAAAGGCAGAAAATAGATAACATTAAGAGTGCTTGAGATTGAAGTTTCTGTGAATGATCTTGCAAAATCAAAATAAGCTCAACTTTGAAAAGTCGACGGTTCTCAAATAACGAGGGGGAAAATATTCTAATTTCTTTTTTGTCTTGGGGCACCTATCACCAAATTCGTCACTTGGGGAACTGTTTTGGAAAATTGCATCCATATGTAGCTAGCCGGTGCCAACGTTGCCGAAGGTGGCAAACAAGTTCGTCATTTCGACATCATCTGATTTTAATTAAAAGAAAAAAAAATCTATCTTTGTACATTTTTGTTTGGTGTGCACATTTGATGAAGAACAGAAGAGATACCCTGAT
The DNA here is from genome assembly GCA_037127315.1 of Ascarosepion bandense. Taxonomy (NCBI): domain Eukaryota; kingdom Metazoa; phylum Mollusca; class Cephalopoda; order Sepiida; family Sepiidae; genus Ascarosepion; species Ascarosepion bandense. The sequence goes on along the minus strand of JBBBDQ010001083.1, from coordinate 2,817,423 downwards.
TATATGCACCAACTAGTGTACATATATCAAACAATATATATATATATATATATATATATAGAGAGAGAGAGAGAGAGAGAACAGAAGAGATACCCTGATTATATGCACCAACTAGTGTACATATATCAAACAATATATATATATATATATATATATATATATATATATATATATAGAGAGAGAGAGAGAGAGAGAGAGAGAAAGTGAGTGAAAGAGAGAGATAGACAATTCTTTTAAATATATAAAACTAGCATCATAGCCCGGCGTTTCCCGTGCAAACTCAGAACATTTTAGTAGTAGTAGATGTCACTTTTATTTTACATATTTTGTTTATGTTTGAAAAAACATTTTTTTTAAATATTTCTTTTGTTTCAAAATTACGTGAAACAATATTCCCATTTTTTTGTTGACCAAATGAATTTTTAAAACGGCGGAATAAAAATTAAATATAAAGGCTTATTATTATTATTATTATTATTATTATTATTATTATTATTATTAATCAAAAATATTTTAGTCGCGTTTGACACGTGTGATTTGATTTCTGTGACGTAATTTAGACGCCATCTTAGATCGTGGATGTTTTATGGAGCAAATGTAAACAATCGTGTCCATTGGCCAAAAAATGCAAAAGGGAAAATTGGTGAACTTAAACTCAAAAAGTGTCAACCTGGCTTCCCTGTAGATATGTGTCCCTAGAAAGTTTGAATGGCGTAGCTTAAAAAATGTAGGCGTGCATCGGGAACAGTCACACACAGACTCACAGATTGCCTTTTATATAAAAAGATATATCTTGGTGTCAGAAGTAGTTAAGAATAAAGAGATAACGCACTGTGAAAATTAGAACAATTTACTCATATGAACTGAATAAGGGATTCCCACAATCTTTTCAAATAAGACAAGCGTCTGAAAGAGTTCAAATACTACAAAGGCCAAATTTTAAATAATTTTAGAATATGTAACTGTTGTATTTATGTACATATATACATAATTTATACGCTTATATACAGGGTGCGATGGATAAATTATCGTTTAAATTACGCAAAAATGAAAATAATACTGACATCTCATTTTAACAGATGTATTTACCAAAATTACATAAAAATATCTTGAAATACCAAAGTGTAAATTTATTCAATAAAATCACCATTGACCTTAAACCATGCTATACTGATTCCTATGTCCTCAATGTCTATATCTATAAATGGTGCGATGGATGAATTGTCGTCTAAATTACACAAAAATTAAAATGATACTGACATCTCATTTTAAGATATATTTACCAAAAGCACAAAAATATCTTGAAATCCTAAAAAGTACATTTATTCAATAAAATCACCATTGGCCTTAAACCATGCAGTACTGATTCCTATGTCCTCAAAGTCTATTTCTATGAATGCTCTGCAGGGTGCGATGGATAAATTGTCGACTAAATTACATAATAATGAAAGTAACTCTAACGTCTCATTTTAACAGATATATTTACCAAAATTACGCAAAAATATAATAGAGTAAATATATTCAATAAAATTGTCATTGGCTTCAACTACAGCCTCCAGACGACATTATTTTTTTTATTTTTGCAGATGTGCGTATGCTTTTGATTTTCTCAACTGTAGAGTAAAGGCATGTCCGCGAGAAAAGAGCACAATGACGCAATTCATTCTGCCAGAAATTTGGAAACAGCATGGGGTAGTGCCTGGCATTTTCACCGGAAGCTCCAACAGGAAGATTTCCGTGTGTTTTCGGTGTCAATCTTAGGACAATGAGGATTCGGAAAGAGTTAGATGAGACTAACAGTGATTAAAAGGGCGTTTCGAGTGTTCACTTGACGTTATGCCTCTGTCCATCTTCCCACAAAACGTCAAACACAACTTGTCTTTAGAAGGTTATACTGATCTGGGTCTAGAGGGTGGCTACTGGAAGACCCTATGTCTGGCAACAGGACTCTGAACCATGCCACACAAGCAGGCGAACCCAGTCATGGGTGTTAGACAATGTTTGCGACCATGTTATTACCTGACATCTGGTCATCTATCTCCCTAGACTTCAAGCCCCTTCATTATTATATGTGCAGTTCCATAACACCAACGATGAACTGAAGGCAAGGATTATGGCAGCATTGAACAACTTAAACAAGGAGACCGTCCAAAAAAGATGCAAGAGATTCCGAAGTCGCCTGGAGGCCGTCGTTGAAGCCAATGATGTTTTTATTTTAAAAAATACTCTTTAGTATTTCAAGATATTCTTGTGCACCTTCGTTGAATATCTGTCAAAATGTCAGTGTCATTTTTATTTTTGCATAATTTAGATGACAGTTTCACCATCTCACCATATATATATATATATATATATATATATATATATATATATATATATATACACACACACACACACACACACATATATATATATATATATATATATATATATTATAACATCTCGTGACTTTGCACTACACATGAAGGAATTCTAAAACAGAGTAATATACATAATAAAAAGTTTCAATATATATATATATATATATATATGGTTAAATAAAAAGAAGACAAGAGGCAAACTGTATTTAACTTGCCTTCGCGTTTTGCCTTGTGATGGACTTTATCAAGGCAAAAAGACCAAATGAGCTTTATTCCAAATTACGTATCTATAAACAAACAGTGTTTGCAACTATAAAAAACGCTCACAAATCAGTCAAAAAGATTAGCAGAATATTTTAGTTATAGAATTCCTTCATATGTAGTGCAAAGTCACGAGATATTAAAATGAAGGGAATTCAACCGTTTTCTTTGAACTTTTTATTATGTATGTTATTCTGTTTTAGTATAATTTCCATAAGCAAAGGTGAAATTGGGAACAAACCGGGACGCAAATTGATATTTTGGTAGTACTGGATGGAGGCGCTCTCGAGAACTTTCCTTCTGAAAGTTTTTGGGAATTGCCAACACTGTTTGTTGACAGATACGTAAAGACATTTGGTTTCTAAAGACATTTGGTTTCTAAAGACATTTGGTTTGCTGGGTATGTGAGAAGATATAAAATTTACATGTGTATTTCTTTTGGCTAATCAGAGTGGAGATTCATTTTGGGATTTGGCACCAAAGAATACATACTAATCATTTTTTTCTCTTTTTTCTTTTTTCATCCCTCATCCTACCCTTTTCCCTTGTTTCTTTTCCCTCCTTAACGGTCAAGATGTTAACCTGCCTTTAACCTGATCTTATCATTTTTCCTTCTTTATTACTTTTGATGTGATATTCTCATTCAGCACCAATTATATATATATATATATATATATATATATATATATATGTATAGTTGCAAACGAAAATATGGAAACGATAGATTATAAGAAATGTTACCCATTTTTTCTCTTCAATGGTCAGTCTATGAGAATCGGTGTTTAAAAATACCACAACGATAATGGCGTTAGTCATATAAATGTAATTAATATAAAGAATCAATTATCTATAAGAAAAATAAACAAAAGAAGAAGAAAATTACTCATCTTGAGGCGTAGAAAAATCAAACTGTTTTTGATGAGACATATTGATTGACATGATTTCCAACTTTTTGAGGGGCAGATAAAAAAAATGCCTAAAAAGTAAAATACATGCTACAAACGAATTGAGTTGTCAAGGTTTCCATCTTAGGGAGCATGGGTTTGATCCTGTTTTCCAGACCCTTCAGTTGGATAGGTCAGTTGTGTCGGCCTAAAGATGGACCAAGCTTAAACAAATATATAGAGAGGCTGATGGTCTTCTGTGAAAAAAGAGATAATCAGATAAATACGCAACTCTAAAATGTTAAGACCCAAGCTGGACTGGGTAGGAAGTTGACTGACAGAAATGTTGACCGAGAGTCAGAGGAAAATACAGGATGACAGTCGGAAAGACAAGGCCGGTTAGATAGAAAGGCTGGGAGAAACGGGGGAGATAGATAGATAGATAGATAGATAGATAGATAGATAGATAGATAGATAGATAAGAATAGAATGAAGAATAGATAGATAGATAGATAGATAGATAGATAGATAGATAGATAGATAATGAACAGATTGAGATAGATAGATAGATAGATAGATAGATAATGAACAGATTGAGATAGATAGATAGATAGATAGATAGATAGATAGATAGATAGATAGATAGATAGATAATGAACAGAATGAGATAGATAGATAGATAGATAGATAGATAGATAGATAGATAGATAGATAGATAGATAATGAATAGAATGAGATAGATAGATAGATAGATAGATAGATAGATAGATAGATAAGAACAGAATGAGATAGATAGATAGATAGATAGATAGATAGATAGATAGATAGATAGATAGATAATGAACAGAATGAGATAGATAGATAGATAGATAGATAGATAGATAGATAGATAATGAACAGAATGAGATAGATAGATAGATAGATAGATAGATAGATAGATAGATAATGAACAGAATGAGATAGATAGATAGATAGATAGATAGATAGATAATGAACAGAATGAGATAGATAGATAGATAGATAGATAGATAGATAGATAGATAGAATGAACAGAATAGATAGATAGATAGATAGATAGATAGATAGATAGATAGATAGATAGATGATGGAGAAAGACAGAGAGTATACAAAACCAACAGCTGATTACAAAAGTATAAACAAATAGCCAATATACTCTTATAATGTTTGTGTTGATAGATATACATATATAACTGTGTGTCTTTGTGTGTGTTGTTTCCGAAACACCACGAAAGGGTAATTACAATCAGTATTCCCTTAGATACACTACCGGCCATAATTATTAGGTCACCGCAATGTTTAAAAAAAAAGATGATGTATTAAACAATTTTTTGTATTTATTGCTAAGTAAATAATTGTAATTGAAAATAGAATGGTTCTTTTGTTTATACTGCACAATAACATGTGCATCAAATGAATTTATAAATATTTAATAATTACCTATATTGCAGTTTCATCAATGAAAGAATAAAGAAAATTTAGGGGGATTCGAACGAGTTCATATTTGCTTCCTTGTCTTGTAAAATTTTACAAAGTAATAATAACAAAAGAACCATTCTATTTTCATTTAGAATCATCCATTTGGCAATAAATACTAAAAATACTAAAAAACTGGGGGTAGCCTAATAATTATGGCCGGTAGTGTATATATATATATGTATAGCAAATCTACAGGGTGCGTTGGGTTAATTGGCGCTATTTGCCTTGTAAAATTTTGCAAAGTATTTATAACAAAAGAACCATTCTATTTTCATTTAGAATTATCCACTTGGCAATAAATACTAAAAATAGTATGAAATACATTATTTCTTTTAAAAAACTTGGGTTGCTTAATAATTGTGGCCGGTAGTATATATATATATATATATAACAAATCTACAGGGTGCGATGGGTAAATTGTCGCTATTTGCCTTGCGAAATTTTGCAAAGTCATAATAACAAAAGAACCATTCTATTTTCATTTAGAACTATCCACTTGGCAATAAATACTAAAAATAGTATGAAATACATCATTTCTTTAAAAAAACTGGGGTTGCCTAATAATTATGGCCGGTAGTGTAAGTATGGAAATCTTACCGTTTTTTTTTTCGCGTGCATACGAATCAATGCACACACACACACACACACACACACATACACACAGCTTTAACTACAGAAAAAAATTCTCTGTTAGTATCTACATACACTCATGCGTAGATATATATATATATATATATATATATATATATATATATATATATATATACGCATACATGTGTATGTGCACATGATGGCACTAACGACATGCTGGTCTGGCATGATCTTTTCAGAATTGGACCGAATATTGAGTTCTTGCAAGGGAGTTCTTTTTAGGAGGATATATTTGTTTATGTGACCATTCGTTGAGGGGCGTGAACTCGAACACAAGCTCTCCTACCATTCTGAAGATGAGGTTTTGATCTCGAAATATTAATGTATTATAAATAGGTAATACCCAGCAACTTCTTTACCTTCCTTTATTTTACTAACTAAACGCATTGTGACAGCCTTCAAGACCTAACCATATACGTATATATATATATATATATATATATATATACCATACACATTTGTTTATATCTGACCAATGACTAAACATCAGGTTATTTTTGTAGCTGCGCTGCTCCGGCATGATCTTTTCAGAATTGGACCGAAAAAAAAAATGAGCAAATTTAGAAAATCTAACTTCTCTTGACTGAAGAGACTTTCATAAGTAAAGTCTTACTAAAATCATGAAACTTTTATCAGCGAATAAATTGTGATTGTCACCTATGTCAGTAAATTGTATAAAGTTAATTAGGTTACCTGCCAATCTTCAAATGGATATGAACTCTGAAAGCCTCTAGGAACGTCAAGCATGCATATATCTACTCTATTGAAAACTTCTAACCTGTTTGCTACTGTTTTTAATCAAGACTCTTTTTTTGAAGTTTGCATAAGAGAACAATCTGGCTCCCAAATATCATTTCTGCAATAATAATAAAAGAAAAGGAAAAAATATGGAAATATTGAGAGGGTAAGGAAGCTCAGTGATATATTTTCTTGCTATTAGAGAACGCTATTTACCGCCCTTATAGTTCAATATCGGTCCTGCAGAAAAATGGCGGACGGACATTGGTAAAGACGTACAGGAAATGAAAGAAAAACTACTTACAATCGTTTCAGTCAGACATTAATGGATTTGGACTAATGAAGAAATATATTGGCTGAATTTCTTTGTATTTATAAAACTGTCGGTCTGTTCAGACAGGCGTATGCATATATTTCACTGTGTATATGAAATTAAACTTTCAGTATACGCAAATATACAAACGACAATACGTAAGTGCATAGTGGTATACACGCATAATCATACGTACATTATATATATATATATATATATATATATATATATATATATATATATATATATGTTTATCCATTTATGCATGTGGTGATGTGAGAAAGCACGGACTATTCAACACGTCAATATTTGATTTATTTGATTTAATTTATTTTTTATTTTTTATTTCACTGATTTGATTTATTTCTTTATTCTTTATTTTTATTTTTATTTTTATTTTATTTCTACTTACCTATATTTAAACAAGAACTTGGCCCTCAGAAACAAAAGAACCTCGATATGTAAAGCCACAAATTTATTCGCCTAAAGAGAGTCAATCTTGAAAAGCATGTATAGCGTCACAAATACAATTATGGACAGTTAATGTATCATAATATGTATAGTAACAACAATAAATATACACTTTAAACTAAACGTTCACGGCCTCTCACACTTTTTATTCTATACAAACTTCTCTCGTTGGGACACCCCTATTTCCTTTTCTAATATGTGTCGCCATAGAAATAAATATAAATTACAATAATTATCCTAGTCTCACAGTTAGTCCCGATAAAAAAATTGCCAGAATTTTTAAAAAGTTGACCTAGTAGTTACCTCCACACCACTTACCCTGCTAACCCTGGAGTCAGGCCACATACCTCCCACTACTAGAAAGAATTACTACTGTCTCCTCCCCCCAGCCCAACCCAAAGAAAAACCAATGCATCCCAGCCACATTCTTCATCTGAACTAACCTCTGGGTTTAGAATTTTTTTTAATTTTCCGTTTAGAAGGGGTCGAAGAATGCATGCCTTAAAGTGACATGTTGAAAATGACTATTTCCCCACTAAGTTTTATCTGAATTTACAGATAAATATATATATATATATACATATATATATATATATATATATATATTGATTGATTGTTTAATACTTAGTTTGGTCCGAATAGGGTTAGACCAGTACACATTTGTATTAAAAAGTATTCTATATTGTAGAACTTTTGAATATTTTCATTTTAAACGAGTTATTTCGCTACCTTGGTTTCTACCATCATTGGTGTCTTCAGGCGATTTTTAATAACTTATTAAAATGGAATATATATATATATATATATATATATATATATATATATATATATAAATTAAGTACATTTCTCTTTTTCTGAAATTATATACATAAAAAGAATGCAAGTGGTGATTAAAAAAATGATTGAGAAAAAAAAATACGGGGTAAAAAGAAAAGAAAATCTGAACACGCAAATCAGACAACAGATTCAAGAAAGTTCAAATTTGTGTTGAGTTTCGTTCTAATTTCCCTGCGAAAAGCATAAGTTTATTTCTTTTCTATCTAGTTTTAATAGAAGACCAGTTGAAACCGTTTAATTCACCAGAACAACTGAAGTTTGGGCAACGATCCCCGTAATAAAAATCCCCTTTGCTCGAGTATTCGTACACACTTAGTCATTTTCAAAAAAGTGAATATTATTAATATTATAATCAAGATTAACGCATATCCCCGACAAAAAACGACAGGGTAATAAAAAAAATATATATATATATAAGCAGGAATTTCAATCTTGCATAAGGTAAGTACTGTTTGATAATCATAATTCTAACACTAGCCACATATAGCTATGAGCAGTATAGCTATGAGTTCACCTCTCGACTCCATTTTTCTACTTTCAAGGAAACTCATGTCTATATGTTTATTAATTTGACCAAACCTATTACATGCATTCAATATATAAAAAATACCCTAGAAACAAAAATCATTTACGAAATGTAATTAGCAAAAACTTTGAGAATAACTCAGTTCTACACTTAGCATTGATAATATAACCCAATTGTATTTAACAGACTATAAATTGTAATTTAACTACTTCACTCTAAGACAAGACAAAGCGACATACAAAAAACCGTGCTTCACAATTACACACGTGAATATGCTCACAAATATGAAATTAGCTTATTGACTTATATACATATTATGAACGGATCCTACACAAAATTAATAGACAGAACTTGTCTATATTATTCAATGAAACCTGCATTAATGAAAAAATGCTGCCAAAATACACACAATTTAAATTACATGATCCAACAGCCCAACACACCATCACCACCTTGAAATATAAATGGAGCCTTGTGAAAAGGCAAATTGAAATAGCTTCAACGATATCACCATCAAGTATATCAGACGGTATGAACGGATCTTACACAAAATTAATACACAGAACTTGTCTATATTATTCAATGAAACCTGCATTAACATATATATATATATATTACAACATTTTACAAAATCCGTTACGAAATGGATTAACATAAAATAATGTTTAAAAAAATAAATTAAATATATCATCATTATCATCATCATCACTGTTAAACGTCTGTTTCTATGCTAGCATGAGTTGAACGGGGATTCTTGATGGCTCCGTAATTGAACGTTCATGAAATATTGGATCGAGTTTTACAGCTGCATGCCCTTAATGACACCAACAAGTTTAGGAAACTGGAAACTCAGTATTTTTATCGAGACACCATTTCTAGAAAGATTACTTACCAAAGTTAAAGAGTTCAGTCTGACCAATTCTAAAGAGCAAGTGTAGAGGGTTTTTTTTTTATATTAGCGATTTCCTTCTCTTAGACAAGTTGTTATCCAAAGCTAAAAATTCTTATCCTAACTTTTTATTTTTCTCTTAAATAACTCCAGTTTTGAGATAAACTATTTACCCATAGCTGGGACCCTAACAGGTGCTACCACCCCGGCTAAGAGTAGACCTGGGTACAACAGCAAATAAGATAGGGTTCCTTGCTCCTCTAAACCTCACGATCAGAGGCCTTGCTGTAGTTTATCGTCATATATATATATATATATATATATATATATATATACATAAAGAATCACAAGATAGCCAAAACCTACCGCGGTTTCACACAACGGCTCGTCAGGGCAAAGGCAAACCAAGGATCCTTGGTTTGCCTTTGCCCTGACGTGCCGTTGTGTGAAACCGCGGTAGGTTTTGGCTATCTTGTGATTCTTTATGTGTCTTTGCTCTACTTTTGCTTTTCATTTGTACTTTTGCATTTGTTTGTATTTGTATCGAGCACTTTTTCTTCTTTTTTTGTGGTTGGTTCCGTTTGGGTTTTTTTTCTTTACTATGTCTTGTCTTTATTCTGCGGATTTCTTTTTTTCCCCCCTCTTATCCAACGCCTTAGTGCGACGGATGTTAACGGAATTAGATTCTGTCGGTTATTCGTTTTTCTTAAAGTTTACCTTTGTAGAATTTTAGGATTTAGATACTTACAGAGTCAGTTTAGGTATTATTTTGAATATATATATATATATATATATATATATATATATATATATATATATATATATCTAACGTAGAATACTTGGTATATAAGTCAGGTAAATTCCAATAGAGACAAACTCAAAAGAACTCAATGTTAAATTTATTTATTTAATTTAACAGAGTAATATATACTACTAGTGGTTATATTTTAATTTGTATTAAAAAGTATGATTTGCAATTTGTTTTTTACCGTAAATATATCCCATTATATTTAAAACTAAATTATAATGTTAAATTTCCATGTCATGTTTTTCTAAAAAAGCAGATGAATTGCAATTGACGCTGGTGTCGATCGAAGATGTTAATTTTAATTTCTCTTTATGCTGTTCGTTCTCCTTTTCTTTCTTTTCTTTTTCTTTCTCTTCTTTCCGTTTATCAAGTTTCTTCTTTTTTTCTTTCTCTCTTTGGGGTTTTTTGAATGAGCGAGGAATTGTTTATGTAGATTACCGTTACAAATGTCTATTCTCGTATGGGCACGTGAGTGTCTGTGTGTAACTATTTTCGGGATTATTTTGAATATTATTAACTGTTGTATCTTTTGGGTCTGACGAGCAGCTTTTTTCTTGCTGTTGCGAAGTACGTATTACTCATGAAATTGTAGAATATCTAAGATTTTTCTAATATAATGGTCATGTCACGTTGAATACACCGGTTCACGCTCGATCACCGAAGTTAAGCAACGTTCAGCCTGGTCAGTACTTAGGTGGGTGACCACTTGGGAATACCAGCTGCTGTTAGCGTTCACGGATGTGCGGTGGATGTCGGCTTGGAGGGGGAAATCGGTGAGCCGAGTTCCAATTCCAGTCGAGCACACTGCATTCACTTGCGCACTAGTACCCTTGGGAAAGGTATTAATCCGTCCGTTCCCTCCAATTATGGGTTAAATAATTGAGGTCTGCTGTTCATGCGATCTGTGGCAGATTTCTGCACTGATTGTTTGTTATCAGCAGTTTCCAAAAAGTGTGGATGGTACTACACAATGCCTTCACCACTATAAACAAATCTTTGTGTGGATGTCTTACTAAGGTTAGACCCTCATACATCGAAATCGATGGGAGAGTTCATAATATATATATTACGGAAATCAACGAATTTTTAACGAAACTTGGTTATAAGCAACCGACAATTTGAAATGAATATATATATATTAGAAAAAATTTATATATATATATATATATATATGTGTATGTGTGTGTGTAAGAGAGAGAGAGAGAGAGAACATACGAGCAGGCGCCGAGATGTACACATTTACTAAAATATGAAATGGAATCTATATAATAATGATAACATTTCCGATGCTCATTTTTAGATTGTAATCAGCTATCAAAGTAGAAGACCAAAGCAAAATGAGGTAAACGGCATTTGCCGGCGGAGAAATAAATTCTTTTTCTCTGTGCATGTCTTCCTGTACATCTCCTGAACCTGAATTTAAATCCAACGAAAGTAATTCTTCAATCTTTCTATTCATTAATTCACCGGAAAAGAGTGCCGACGCGATGACCCACTTTCTTCTAATTAGGTCGGCATTTGGTCGGATGTGAAATGAGGAAAAAAATGATATACACAGTTTTTTTGTTTTTTGTTTTTTTTTTTCAAATAGAAATCATTTGGGCAAATACATGAAGCCATGGTACCTTTACTATTCGCATTAAAATAAAAATAACTCTTTTTCTTTTCCATTAAAATTACGCCTGGTGTGCCCTGCGTTTAATTTTATGTACCATGATTAGTGTGTCCACGTTGTTTGATATGCTTGAAGTATTTTTTTTATTGTTTCATCCCAAGCAAGGCGGTACCGCCACTGACGCGCAGGGGGCTACATCAGTGAGTGAATGTTTTAGGCTGGAGGAAAGTGAAGAGAAAGACGAAACAGTTACAGGGAATGTCAGAGAAAGGGTAAGAGAAGGATGTGTAGAGAGGAGTGAAGGCAGTTGCAAAGGTAGAGAGAAAGGGAAAATAACAAGATATACGAGGTGATGTAGAAAGAGCTGCAGTTAAGTAGATAAGGGATGGGAATTGACTTTGCATTTAAATTCCTGGAGGTTGTAGCCGTCAAGAAAGCAAGTATATGGAAGGGAGTTCCACAGGCGGGAAGTGCGTGAAAAGAAGCTGGTGGAGTAGAATTGTCGCCTGCATTTGGTTGATCTAACTTTAAATGAGTGGGACCCAGTTGCCAGTCTGGTTGCATGAGTAAATTCATGCGGCAGAGGCACACAGGATTTTTGGCAGGGGGTTACATAGAAGGAAAGTTATGAGAAAGAGTGACAGGTCATAGGGAGTGTCAGGAAGTGGGTAAGAGAAAGAAAACTGTGGCCATAAAGTGAGGGATCAGTTTATATATTTATTTTTTTTAGTATAAAATTGATCCTCCACTTTATATTCACATTATAATAGTATAGAATTTTTTTTTATAATCCTATCGCCTCAAGCAAGGCATTTTACTGCCACTGTTTTGCAGGGGGTTACATAGGATGGAAGTTATGAGAAAGAGTGACAGGTTATAGGAGGTGTCAGGAAGTGGGTAAGAGAAGGATGACTGTGGCCATAAAGTGAGGGATTAGTTTACATATTACTTAGATTGTAGAATTGATCCTCCACTTTATATTCACATTATAATAGTATCGAAATTTTTATTTTATAATCATATCGCCCCAAGGAAGGCATTTTACCGCCACTGTTTTGCAGTGGGTTACATAGAAGGAAAGTTATGAGAAAGAGTGACAGGTCATAGGGGGTGTCAGGAAGTGGGTAAGAGAAAGATAACTGTGGCCATAAAGTGAGGGACCAGTTTAAAATTGATCCCCCACTTTATATTCACATTATAATAGTATAGAACTTTTTTTAATAATTATATCGCCCGAAGCAAGGCATTTTACTGCCAGTTTTGCAAGGGGGTACATAGGAGTTAAGTCATGAGTGACAGGTTATAGGGGGTGTTAGGAAGTGGGTAAGAGAAGGATGACTGTGGACATAAGGTGAGGAATTAGTTTATATATTTATTGTAATATAGAATTGACCCCCACTTTATATCCACATTATAATAGTATAGAATCTTTTTTTTATAATCATATCGCCCCAAGGAAGGCATTTTACTGCCACTGGTGTGCAGGGGGTTACATTGGAGGAAAGTTATGAGAAAGAGTGACAGGCTACAGGGCATGTCAGAAAGTGGGTCAGAGAAGGGTTAAGATACTAAGAGTGGAGTGGACGAAGAAAGGAACATGAGAAAGAGGATGCAAGTTAGCAATATAGGAGATGACTATTGACTTTACACTTGAACTCCTGGTGATTGTAGCTGTCGGGAAAGCAAGTAAACGGAAAAGAATTCCACAGGCGGGAAGTGCGAGAAAAGAAGCAATTGGAATAGAATTGGCGTTTACATTTCATTGGTTTTACAGTAAAAAAGTGGGACCTAGTTGCTAATATTGTGACTCGAGTAAATTCATGCATCGTGAGAACCAGAGAGCTAACTTCATCGGAGCAAAACGCGTGAAAATAATTGTAGATGAGACACAGGGAAGCCACATTGCGCCGGCGAGAAAGTGATTGTATATGAGCTGCCAAGTCGGTATCGATCACATTACAGATTCTCCGTTGGATTTTGTCAAAGACCCCTAGGTGGATAGCCCGAGCACCCGACCAGATATGGCTGCAGTATTCAATGCAAGGGCGGATGGTAGATTTGTCTATGTGCAGGATTGTTTCAGACCAGAAAAACTTCCTGGCCCTACACAGACTTAGCAGCGGATTTAGCTATGGATTCTATATAATTGGAATATATCTAAACTTATTTATAAGTGGAAATTAGTCTGTGTGTGTGTCTGTGTGTGTATCCGTTACCTATAGACACCGAAACGGCTGAACCGATTTTCTTGAAAATTTACACAGTTGTACTATAAGCGTCTGCGAGTGTTCTTAGCTAGGTTTTGTGTCGAGTTACCCCCGATAAATATCGAAAATCGATAACCGAAAATATCGGGTCATAGAAGGAGTGGTCCAATTTTAATCAAATTTGATACACTCATAGACAAAGACATAAGAAACGATATTCAGAAGTTTCAAGGTTGCAGTTCTGACAATAGTGCAGAAAATCGATAATATATATATATATATATATAAAAGGCAAGATGTTTGTGTGTGTGTCTGTCTGTTTATCTGCCTGTATGTCTGCATTTTTTCAGCCCTTTTATTTTAGTTTTTGCTTCGGGTTTGGCTCTAAGTAGGTATAATTGTAGTGCTTAGTCTCAGCCATGATACCATTTGCTCAGAAGACTTATTTAGCCTTCAAAATTCAGTTTACGACGAAAAAAACTTATTTGATATCGATACCAGGAAATGAAAATTTGACTTACATCCATTCATTTTTCTTTCACTCTACGGTTTCGTTTTAACTGGAAACAACTATTGCTTTTTAGTCTTTCGTGCCAATGTCCAAAGGGTCTGAGCTCCAGGACCATGGATTAGTTTTAAAGCTTTCATTACACCCGAGGAACGCCGGGCTATACTGCTAGTGCTGATATATATGCATTATCTTTGGCTATAAGGGTCAGCAAACTGTCCTATGAATACAGATTATATCGAAAATCTTTCGCTTTTCATACATTTTGCACTTTCTTTGAGCATGCATCAAAACACGTGGCGTTAGAAAAAAGTCAATACGCAAAGTAACTGATGTCATTTACTTGTTTCTGTATAATTTACATGCAATGATATCTGTAGTTAGTGCGATGCAATCCTGAATAAATTAGAAATCCCACCAGGATTCATCGTATGTGCGTTGTGGTCCAGTGGATATCAGCTCGGAACGACAAATCGAGGAGCCGAGTTCGAATTCCAGTTGAATTCCTTGCATTCACTTACGCGCAAATACCCTTGGGAAATGTATTAATCCGTGTCTTCCCTCCAGTTATGGGTTAAATAGCAGGACAGATTGTGTTCTATAGCCTTGGCTGACAACCAGCTTACCACAGAAAGCAATGGCAACCTACTGCGGGATAATCTTCTGCCCAGTCAGTCATGTCTCTTTCGAGACATGATCGCCCAAGTGAGTATCACTTATGGCACTTAACTGACTCTTATCTACGTTTCTATGAAATGTCACCTATTCACTTTGAACTATTCTGCGACAATCTTATCGTAGATTGTCACCGTCTAAGCTTCAGCCATGAGCAGTACACTGGTATGATTGTTAAAACATCACAGATAGCCGAAAACTTTTAAAAACAAAATATCTGCTCCCTCCAACAGTCATATATTGTACTTGCCTTCAATTCTGTTGCAATTTTATTTTTCTGTCATTATATATATGTGTGTGTGTGTGTGTGTGTGTGTACAAATAGGTGTGTGCGGGTAAATATTTCTAAATTCATATGTGTGAAAACCTTCAAATATATTAAATTTTCCTTCGACTCGGAACGACAAGTCGGTGAGCCGAGTTCAAATTCCATTTGAATTCCTTGCATTCACTTACGGACAAATATCCTTGGGAGAGGTATAAATCCATCTCTTTCCTCCAGATATGGGTTAAATAGTAGAACAGATTGGATTCTATAGCCTCGGCTGGCAACCAGTCTACCACAGAAAGCAATGGCAGTCTACTGAGGGATAATCTTCTGCCCAGTCAGTCATGTCTCTTTCGATACATGATCGTCCAAAGCGTGTATCACGTATGGCACTTAACTGATTGACTGAATATAATAGTTGGAAACATGATTAAGGCTTCTACTGGGCATAAAGTGGGGGATCAGTTTTATATTGTTCTAAAGTAATAAACTGATCTCCCACTAATTACTAAATAATATAATACATCTCTTCTCACTACAGTTATGGGTTAGAATAATAAGACAGATCGGGTTCTTTAGCGTTGGCTGGCAACCAGTCTACCGCAGTCAGTCATGTCTCTTTCCAGACATGATCGTCCAAAGCGTGTATCACGTATGGCACTTAACTGACTGACTGAATTCTTAGATATTTCCATCGCGTCAGCCATGTTCCTATCACGACGATGCGTATTATATTTTTCCCATTGTATCTATTTTATACGCGAGCACGTGCTCGATTGTGGTCGAATGTCGGTGTGCGCATGCCCGTGCCAGTGAAATGAACGTACATGGCTTCCTTCCCTGTATCCTGCGCGGGGATGTTGCGTGGCGTAGTGTAAACGAATGTGGAATCCACACCCGTGGGAAATCTCAGTTTAGAGCCAGAAACGTAAAGTTCGAGTTAGCATCTTCACAAAGACGGTGTCTTCCAGGCGTTAAGCTATTAGAAAATGGGCCGAGTGCTGCTTGTAGAGTGCGTATCTTGGGTGGTGGGTAGGATGGAGAAAAGGCCGGTATTTTTGGCAAGGTTAGTAGTCAGGGACATCAACAGGTTTTCAAGGGTAAATATAGTTTGCTTATACACGAACAACCTTTTTTTTTCACACAGGTAGGTAATAATGTGAACAAGCGTCTGTCATCGCCCTCAGACGATCGCAACTCCTTCCATCTGAGACGAGATGGAAAGCAATAAAGTGTGTATGCGAGTGTTCGAGAGGAGAAGAGTAAACGAGGTTAAATTCTTTGAAGAGTGTATGAAGAGTTAAATACGTGAGTATCTTTGTTTTTATGTTCGATAATATTGTATTTGAACGTATTTTATGTATACGTTTTTACTCGAAGTCAGTCAAAAAATGCTTCTGTTATAATACATAGGTTTGAAAGTACAAGATCTAATTACCAGACATCTTAGTTTGGTCCATTTCTGGATTGTGTAGTTGTGATAAACATGCAGTGCTGTACAAGCCATTTATGACCTTAAACACATCATTCATAAAACATTATTTGTAACTGCTATTTCTGTTTTGACATCTTTGTCTTTGAATTAATTGGAGTAGATAGACTAAACTATCGCCCGGTTCACACTCCAAACACGTCTATTGAACAGGTGAAGAGGCTCATCCCTTGTTTCCTGTTTAGGATGCGGTTTCCGGTTTTCTCTTTTCCAATCTCTTCACTCTTATGTAGCCCCCTGCACATCAGTGGCATTACCGCCTTGCTCGGGGTGATATGATTTGAAAAAAAACAAACACACACACACACACACACACACACACACACACACACACACGTTAGTACTAGTTTAACAGCTTAGTGAATATGAATGTACCAATTTGTGGATAAGAAATATTCGCACAGATTTAACAAAATAATCCAATAAACTTAAGCTTAAATATGATGGCGAAATTCTTCTTCTTCTATGTGCCCTGTCCCTTCAGGACGTAGGCGATCATGGCTCTCCACGTCTCCCTATCCGTGGCCCTTAGTATGTTTGTTCCTGTTACTCCTGGCAACCCCCGTTCCGTCATCCAACCGACCAGGCCCTGCAAATATGTTATCCGCTGCCGTCCTCTGTCTCTCTTTCCGTCTATCTGGCCAGTCAGTATGAGGTTCTCCAGGCTCTCCTTCCTCATTGCGTGTCCCAGGAACTTCAGTTGTCCCTTCCTGATACTCAGTATTAATTTCCTTTTGTTTGCCATTCTTTCCAACACTTCCTCCTTGCTTCCATGCTCAGTCCACGATATCCGCAGCATCCTTCTGTAGAACCACATTTCCGCTGCTTCCAGTTTTGTCCTCATTTTCGATGATATTGTCCAGCATTCACAGCCGTATTGAAGAACTGACATCACATTGCAATCCAGCACTCTTTTCTTTGTTTCTAGTGAAATTTTCCTGTGTGTTAGTACTTTGCTCAGCTTCTGGAACGCGTCCTTTGCCATGCCAATTCGCCTTCTGATCTCTGTGTCGCACTTTCCATCTCCTGCTAGAACACTTCCTAGGTACTTAAATTTTTGTACTTGCTTGATTCTAGTATCCCCCACCTGTATTTGGCATTTTGGGTTGCACCTTTTGCTGATGACCATGCATTCAGTTTTCTTAAAGTTTATTTGTAGTCCTTCTTTGTCACTCTCCACCGCTACCTTCTGTAGGAGGTCTTGTAGTTTCCTTTCCGTGTCTGCAATCAGCATTGTATCTTCTGATAAACATTTCTAAAAGATAAAAACTGACTCACTGCTTTCAAAGTTGCAAAGTAAATAAACTTTTTTCATATATGTTTAAATTTAAATTATATCATGTAATGATAATTTAGTATTTACAAGACTTAATCTATGTGTGTGTGCGTGTATGTGTGTTCATGCGTACACGTGTATCATTGTAAGTGTGAACTCACAAATATACTTGAAACAGACTATGAGACAAAACAGAGCTGATTCACCGCTTATTATGATAGCCTTCATGACCAAATTAATCTGTACTCACATTGTTTTCGGATCATATGTCTGGTAATGCTCACTCAGTTTACCGGCAATGAGGTATCACATTTTTAGAAGTGCGTAATTGTAATATGTTAATAAATTGTAAGAAGAAAACTAATTATACTCAAGGTTTTATATACTTTAGAGAGAATTCAAAATCGAATTTATTACATGTGGACATCCCAGGATTTTTCCCACAGTAGTTTGCCATTATTTTATGCGGTAGATTGGTTGCCAACCAAGGCTACAGGACCCAATCTGCGCTACTATTTAATTCATAACTGGAGGGAGAAGAGATGGATTAATACCTTTCATAAATGGTGCTTGAGCAAAAGTGAATGGAACGAATTCGCTGGAATTCGAACTCAGCTCACTGACTTCTCATTCCGAGTCGATATCCACTGCAGTTTGTTCGAAAGGATTTTAGACTAAAGTAGATTTAAAATGAATCATACTAAAAATAAACGTAATTTTATGATTAATTTATTGTTTGTTTTTGTTTCTCCTTTGTTTTTGTATTTTCTTTTTTCTCTTTCTTATTTAGGGGAGAGAAAAGTTGATTCAATCCTACAGAATCTCATATTTTACATTTCCTTTTAAATTTCATTCTTCCTTTTGTTCTCACTTTGTTTTTTTTCTTTTCTTTCAATTGGAGTAGATAGACTAAACTATCGCCCGGTTCACACTCCACCCTCGTCTATTGAACAGGTGAAGAGGCTCATCCCTTGTTTGCTTTTTAGGATGTGGTTTCTAGTTTTCTCTTTTCTAATCTTCTCACTTTTTTTCAATTGGAGTAGATAGACTAAACTATCGCCCGGTTCACACTCCACCCACACCTATTGAACAAGTGAAGAGGCTCATCCCTTGTTTCCTGTTTAGGATGCGGTTTCCGGTTTTCTCTTTTCTAATCTTCTCACTTTGTTTTTTGTTTTCTTTTCTTTCAATTGGAGTAGATAGACTAAACTATCGCCCGGTTCACACTCTACCCACACCTATTGAATAGGTGAAGAGGCTCATCCCTTGTTTCCTGTTTAGGATGCTGTTTCCGATTTTCTCTTTTCTAATCTTCTCCCTCTTATGTAGCCCCCTGCACATCAGTGGCGTTACCGCCTTGCTTAGGTGATATGATTAAAAAATATATATATATTTCTTTCTTTCCGTTTATCATATTTGTATTTCTCATTTTTTTTCTTTAATATCAACATTTACTTTTTATCTTCGTTGTATTTCTTTTTTCCTTCAATCTTTTTTCTTTTCCTTCGTTTACCTTCGTTTTTTACTCTCCTTCCAATTGAGATAATCAATAATTAAATCCTTATGACGTTTCCCGATTATCATCAGCACGATAATCGGACTGATTAACTTCACACAAAAAATACATGGGAGAGGTTTACGATAATGTGACTTCATTTTCTTCATTTGATCTTTGGTGATCTGTAAAATAGACGTCCTTTCGTTCTCTGTAAAATAGAAGTCCTTTCGTTCTCTGTAAAATAGAAGTCCTTTCGTTCTCTGTAAAATAGAAGTCCTTTCGTTCTCTGTAAAATAGAAGTCCTTTCGTTCTCTGTAAAATAGAAGTCCTTTCGTTCTCTGTAAAATAGAAGTCCTTTCGTTCTCTGTAAAATCGTTGCTCTCTGTTATTAGAATTATTTTAACGTGAAGAAAAAAAAATTGTAAAATAATGATTCCTCAAAATCACACGTCCAAAAAGTTATTTCTTTCAATTTCCATTCCAATTTTTTTCCTTTTCGTAATATTTTCTATTATCTTGCATTTGTGATAATTTCATTTTTTTCTTTCGATTTTTTCTTCTGTTTTTTATTTAGTTTTCATCTTCGTTATTCTTACTTCTTTCATATTGACTTTATTTTGTCTTTCTTTTTTTCTGTTTGTCTTTCTTTCGTTTCCTTTTCTTTTCCTTTCTTTCTTTTCCTTTCTTTTTATTTCCTTCTATCGTTTTTTCTTTCTTTCGTCTCTTTTTCTTTCTTTTTTATTTTCTTTCTATCGTTTTTTTCTTTCTTTCGTTTATTTCCTTTCCTTTCTTTTTTATTTCCTTCTATCGTTTTTTCTTTCTTTTGTTTCTTTCTTTTTCTTTCTTTTTTCTTTCTTTCTATCGTTTTCTTTTATTTTTGTCTCTTTCCTTTTCTTTTCTTCGTTTTACTTTCCTTCCTTTATTTTTTTCTTTCTTTCAGTTTCTCATTTTTTCCTTTCCTTCATTTCATTATTTTCTTTCTTCCGGTCCTTTCTTTTCCTTTCTTTCGTTTTTTTCTGTTATCTTTCCGTATATCGTTCTTTTTTCGTTTTTTTTTCTTTCTTTCATTTCTTTCTTTTTCTTAATTTTTTCTTCTTTTTTCTTTCCTTCGTTTCATTCTTTTCTTATTTCGTCTCTTTAACTTTATTTCTTTCGTTTGATACTTTTCTTTCATTCGTTTCTTTCCTTCGTTTCTTTTTTCTTTGCTTTGTCCCATTCTTTTCTTTGCTTCGTTCTTTTATTTTTATTTCGCTTCTTTTTTTCTTTCTTTCGTTTTTTCTTTTCTTTCCTTCGTTTCTTTCAGTGTTTTTGCATTAGTTTCTTCTTTTTCTTTACTTTACTTCATTTTTTTCTTTATCGTTTCCTTAATTTTTTGTTTGATTTTTCTTTCTTTCTTTTTTCTTTTTTCTTTCTTTTTTTCTTCTTTCTTTCTTTTATTCTGTTTTTTCTATTTTCTTTCCCTCGTTCTATTCTTTTTTTTCTTTTGTTCTTTTCTTTTTTGTTTCTTTCTTTTTCTTTCCTTCCATCGCTCTTTTTTTCTTTCGTTATTCTTTTTCTTTCCTTCGGTTTTTTCTTTTCTTTTCTTCGTTTATTTCTTTTTATTTCCTTCATGTCTTTAATTTTCTTTATCTCTGATTCTTTTCTTTTTTTCTTTCGTTCGTTTCTTTCTTTTTTTCCTTCTATCATTCTTTTTTCCTTTGGTTTTTCTTTTCTTTCTTTCTTTTTCTTTATTTTGGCTTCTTCTGTTTTTTTCATTCTTTTCTTTCTTTCGTTTCTTTCTTTTTCTTTCCTTCGTTTTCTTCCTACGTTATTTTTTTTATCATTGTAATTATTTCCTTCGCTTTCGTGTCTATGTCTGTTTTTTTTTTCATTTAAACCAAATTCTTTCCATTAAATGTCGAAGAGTGGCCTCTCTTTATCTATTCGATACAATGATGTGTCAATCTTAAAGATCCTTCTCGACAGAATCTGCCGACAAGACAATGACGTGCCGATCGCTATCGGTGAGATCATTTCTGACTATTGCTAACGATGTCAAAATAAAATGCAGTTATCGAGACGATGACTATCATGGATTTTATAATGCTGTATTTTTTAATAGAAAAATAAATTATTGACTGACATTAAATAATATATTTCTTGTTGTTTGGTGCCGGAAAACGAACTTGAATTGATTTTACAGTCGTAATAAAATTTCGATCTTTCTTGACGAATTATTAACATTTTTTTTTTAATAAGCTGTTTTTCTGAGATAACCTTAATATATAATATATAAAACTTGATGACGTTAACTGCATTTACCATTTGAAATTCTCACAAATATTTAAACATTCAGGTTTGTAGAAGTGCATGAAGAAGTCAAACATACTAGCACACGATTCAATTGTAAATGTTTTCAGTGGGGCTTTGTTACTTTTAAAGAAATCCTCCCAGCTTAAGGTAGCCCCATTGATAAAACTCACACTTTTGACACTTTAAATTATTTTCTGCACCCCAAAAATTAGGAGGTAGTAGAGAAAAACAGAAAGCTACTCGTAATACGATGATTTAGAATCTAGCAGACCACAAAAGTTATATATATATATATATAAGAAAAATTAAGGCAGACACGCTATTTCATGGTAAATCGGAAGTGTAGGCCTATTTCAGGCGAACCAAACAACAACTTCCGTCTTTATTTTACAAAGGATCCTTTGTAAAATAAAGACGGAAGCTGTTGATGGTTCGCCTGAAATAGGCCTACACTTCCAATTTACCATGAAATAGCGTGTCTGCCTTAATTTTTCTTATATTTTTTTTAATCATATCACCCCGAGCATGGCGGTGACGCCACTGAGGTGCAGGGAGCTACATAGGATTAAAGAGATTGGAAAAGAGAGAAAACCGGAAACCGCATCCTAAACAGGAAACAAGGGATGAACTTCTTCATCTGTTCAAGAGACATGGGTGGAGTGTGAACCGGGCAATAGTTTAGTCTATCTACTCCATTGCTCTATATGTATTTATATACATATATATTTAGAGCTCTCTTAGAGAGTTATCCTACCACTGTATGTACAGGATACTTCTTTGGATTCTTCTATACCCACGCTGCATGCTGATATATATGTATATATATATATATATATATATATGTATATATATATACATATGGGGGGGTATGTGTGTATGCATGTATGTGTATGATGATTTAAAATCCAACAGATCTTAACGGCTTTAATATATATATATATATATATATATATATATATATATATATGCATTACTCTTCTGTAATGAATTGAGTTCTTTTGGTGACTTGCGTGTGTATACACCGCATATATATAACACGCTAAAGCTTTCCTTCTTTCATTCCGTGCGCCTATGGCTTAGGGGTTAGCGACTCAGACTGACACCAAATCGATTGAGTTTTGATCCCGGCCAGAAGCAAGTGGATGTCTAGTCTCACTGATGAGCTGTGATACAGCGAAACAGGCTTGTATGTGGACACACACACACACACACACACACACACACACACACACACACATATATATATATATATATATATATATACATTGTCCTATTTTGTTGGTATGACTTGGAGTTCCATGCGTTATGCAATCATCATGTGTACATAACGACTCGGTGTTTATAATATACTGATGTGGACTAGTAATGGGGCCACGAAATGATAACTCGAAATACGGTGGTATGATTAACAATATATATTAAGTCAAAAATAGATACAAGAGAAAAGAGTAAATATAAGCTTGGCTTACTAGTGACAGACAGACTGTGCTGAGCTGAACTGAATCCACAAGAGTGATTAACTCTCAGTTAATATACTGGTAGGAAGAGACCATAGTTAAGAGGGTAACGCCCCACAACATATACATAAGCCGAATTTCTGCTTATAGAAACATTGATCTCTTTTATTTCCCCAAAATATAAGTTGGCTCTGTAGATAATAAACTTTAGGAGTAAGTTATGTATTAAATTATATTTAAAATATATGGAAAAATTCATTGAATTAATTATAACTGTTTTCATTTAGAAAAAGTGAACAAAGAATCGCTTATTATTTTGACCTAATTTCACTTCAGTTTTTATGTGTGTTGCGGTGGAATATCAGATCGGAACAGGAAATTCGTTTCATTCACTTACGCACAACTACCCTTGGGAAAGGTATGAATCCATTTCTTCTTCCTGCAGCTATGGGTTGAATAGCAAGACAAATTGGGTTCTCTAGCCTTGGTTGGCAACCAGTCTACCACAGAAAGAATTGGCAACCTTCCTCTTCCTAGTCAGTCATGGATCGGAAGAAATGTTATCGCCCCACCATGTATCACGAATGGCACTGAATGAATTCAACATCTATTAAACATGAAGGAAAATGTAACTTATCAAAATGCTTTCAGGTTTTTATACACTACCGGCCATAATTATTAGGCTACGCCAGTTTTTAAAAAGAAATTATGTATTTCATACAATATTTTAGTATTTATTGCCAAGTGAATAATTGTAAATGAAAATAGAATGGTTCTTTTGTTATTATTACTTAAAATTTTACAAGGCAAATAGCGACAATTTAACCATCGCACCCTGTAGATTTGCTGTATTATATATATATATATATATATATATATATATATATATATATATATATATATATACTACGGGACATAATTATTAGGCCACCCCAGTTTTTTAAAAGAAATGATGCATTTCATACATTATTTTAGTATTTATTGACAAGTGGATAATTCTAAATGCAAATAGAATGGTTCTTTTGTTATTATTACAAGACAAGGAAGCAAAGACGAACTTGACCGAATCACCCTAAATTTTCTTCATTCTTTCATTGATGAAACTTCAATATAGGTAATTATTAAATATTTATAAATTCATTTGATGCACATGTTATTGTGCATATTAACAAAAGAACCATTCTATTTTCTTTTAAAATTATTCACTTGGCAATAAATACTAAACAATACTATGAAATACATCATTTTTAAAACACTGAGGTGGCCTAATAATTATGGCCAGTAGTGTAAGTACAAAGCAATTGCTAAATTGCATAAGATAAGTCCTAATATAATAATGTATAAATATCTATAATAATTATAATCATTAAATTATTTGACCAAATTAATAAGACGCCGATGAAAGAAAGCAAAATGAGAATCTGTAACAACATTACTGCATCAAGTGAAATATTCTAACATTGATTATCACACGTGTGAAGATCTTGTAAACAATTTATACGCGGACAAAGCAAGAGAAAATTATTCTAGATAATAATTACGAAGAAGATTTTTTCTGTTGACGTCAACAAAGATGTTATCTTTGATGAATGTGGAGGTCAATCGCGGTGTAGGTGGTTTCTATTAATCTGATGCCTGGAGGCAAAGAATGCAACAATGATATGATTGAAGGAAAAGATAAAGAGATTGTCCAGTAATCTGTGAAGACATCCACCCCCCGCCAAAAAAATTCAAACAAAAAAACAAAGACAAAAAACAACCAGTCTGAATGACCTGTCAGATTAAGAAATGTGTCCTCGGTTTGCCGTTAGCGAAAATGATAAAAAAAAAGGTTTGCTTTTTTTACAGTATCGTAAATGGTAAAGCGTGTAATATGCAAATGGATGGCAACTATGCAAATTAGAGCAACTTAAATGAAAACATTGATGTTTGATATTCTTCAATGATAAAATAATTCAATCCATATGAGAAAATGTGCCTTTAATCAATGGCAACAAAGAAAAATGTGCTGACGTCTTTATAAAAAAAATTTTAAGTAATTTTATATGATTGAAACAAATCTTTTGTAATTTCGCTCAAATTTGCAAGTTAAGAAAATCTTTCTGCCTATATTTTGGGAAACTTTTAGCCTACCCTAAAGGGAGAATCTAAATCTAAACTTATTTATAAATTTATCTGTGTGTTTGCATGTGTGTGTGTGTGTGTTTGTATGTGGGTGTGTGTGTGTGTGTTTGTGTGTGTGTGTGTGTGTGTCTGTTACCTATAGACTCCGAAACGGCTGAACCGATTTTCTTGAAAATTTACACAGTTATACTATAAGCATCTGCGAGAGTTCTTAGCTAGGTTTTGTGTCGAGTTACCCCCGATAAATTTCGAAAACCGATAATCGAAAAAATTGGGTTATAGAAGGAGTGGTCCGATTTTAATCAAATTTGATACACTCATAGACAAGACATAAGAAACGATATTCAGAAGTTTCAAGGTTGCAGTTCTGACAATAGTGCAGAAAATCGATAATATATACAAGATGTTTGTGTGTGTCTGTTTATCTGTCTATATGTCCTTTATACAAATCCACAATTTTTATCTGATTCTCACCAAACTTCACACAAATATTCTTTAGGCCGAGTCTGAGCTTCAGGACCATGGATTAGTTTTAAAGCTTTCATTACACCCGAGCCACGCCGGGCTATACTGCTAGCACAAAATAACATGAAGTATTTCTTTACTTCCTTAGGACTAATGTTCCCATCTTTACCGTTATCACAACGTGTCATCCCTGGTGCCCTTTTTACTGGTGAATGCCGATGCATATACCCCTTTCTGGGAATTAAATAAATTGTTCCGTTACTCTTTATTTAATCGACTGGGGAAAATACTTTTTCAATGTTTGTTTAAATTATTTAATTAAAAGCTTAAAATTTTCATTGTTTGTTGCTAAACTCTATTTTCTAATTAAATGTAAATCTTTTGCAAATACCAGTCAGTTAAGTGCCATACGGGATACACGCTTGCGCGATCACTTTCTCATCACTTTCCCCTATGTAACCCCCTGCGCAACAGTGGCAGTAAAATGCCTTGCTTGGGGTGATATGATTATTAAAAAAAATATACACTTCTGGTCAAAATCTTAAGACCACATAGTAATATCTTAAATAACTATAAAATACTGTTTTTACTCAAAATATGGTGGTGCATTGGATACCAGCTCGGAACGAGAAATCGAGAAGCCAAGTTCGAATTTCAATCGAATTCCTTGCATTCACTTACGCGCAAATACCCTTGGGAAATGTATTAATCCGTCTATTCCTTCCAATTATGGGTTAAATAACGGGACAAATTGGGTTCTATAGGCTTGGTCGGCAACCAGTCTACCGCAGAAAGCAATGCCAACCTATTGCGGGATAATCTTCTGCCCAGTCAGTCAGTCAGTCAGTCAGTCATGTCGCTTTCGAGACATGATCGCCCAAGCGTATATCACGTATAGCACTTAAATGACTGACTGGTGATTTTATTGACGAAAACAAAATATGCAACTCTTCTATGATTTTGTTTTAGTTAAATGCTTATTTATTGTTAAAATAAAATGAAATAAACTGTAGTTACTGAAATTTTATTTTAAACTCTAGAATGATACAAAAATGTCTCATTTTGATATGCTTTTTAAAAAATGGCGGGAGGTGGTGGCAGTGGTGTGTGTCTAATTCTCAAACGTTATTATTAGTGAATACGTAAAATTAAAATGGACGCCATATTTTTATTTTTATTTCAAATAGTGAGAATGACATCTATTTCAAATACGAGTAACCAAAACGAAGTTCAAATAATAAAAATGTAGCATTAAAAAATAAATTATTATTAATTCTTTATATATAAATATATATATATAATTCCAGGTGAAGAGGGCTCAAGGTTTTTATTTTTATTTTGAGTGCACTGGCATTATAAACAGTGCTCAATATAATGAGTATTATAGAGTTTAATATAATTATATAATCATATAGTTATAGTTATTTATACATAACTATACAATTATATATATATATATATATATATATATATATATATATATATATCAAATGAAAATTAACGAAACTGGTTATAAACAAACGACAATTTGAAATGATTTGTGTGAACATTATTTTTGATTGATACTTGTATTTAAGTAGATATTATGTTTATAATCAAACAGTACTATATATTTATTTCTACCGGCCTGATTACTTACCATAGATTTTTTTTAACGAAAATATGTGTCATTCGGTAGGATTTCAGAGCAGATATGGTTATAACGATGAATCGAAAATTGTGTTATATAGGCTTGATTTAACTTGATTTAGACTGTTGCTCATTCGTGGTCGAGAGGTATGAGACGAACCAAATCAATTGGTGGCTTCCCCTATGTAAATAGGGATCGCAGGTTGTAATCCTGCTGAATTACAAAAATTTATCGTAAATAATCAAGCCGGTAAAAACAAATATATATACTGTTTGATTATGAAAAGAATATCTACTTAAATACGAGTATCAATCAAAAATAATGTTCAAACAAATAATTTCAAATTGTCAATTGTTTATAACCAGTTTAGTTAATTTTTGTAATATATATATATATATATATATATATATATATATAATAATGAATTGATTTTTAATGTATATAAAATTGATACGTATATATATATATATATATATATATATATATATATGTGTGTGTGTGTGTGTGTGTGTGTGTGTGTGTGTGTGTGTGCGTGCGTGCGTGCGGGCGCGCGCTCGCACGCAAAATTCCAAAAGCCTTTTTTTGGGTAAATCTAGGATATACTAGTTCTTCTGTTCATTTAAAAATCTTTAGAAAAATAAATGCGCAGATAGATAGATAGATAGATAGATAGATAGATAGATAGATAGATAGATAGATAACCCAAACTCAAATAAAGTTTACAATGTACAGTATGGTGATATCGTGTTTTAGCGAATCCCTTACGCGCAAGTTTGGAGGTGGCATATGAAATCGTGTGATTTGTCTTCCTTACTGAACGTCTTTCTGCTGCTTACGATAGAATTAACATCAGACTAAATGTTATAAAAATTACATGATCGTCATGTATGTCGATCTAATCTATCAACCCTATACAAGCAGACGCATACGCGTGCTTGTGTGTGTTATTTATTATGGCATTGTATGTGTTAAGAAAGGAAAAGCAGAAGACAGGGATACTAAAACCGATCGCAGAAACATTACCTGTAACATTAGATATCTAAAAGCAACAGTGCAAGCGATTCTGGTTGAGTTGAGATGGACTGGATCAAGCGGTTATTGCAAACGATCGTAACAGCATTAAAAATAAACTAGGAATAAGTTGATGACGAGATTGATAATTGAGACTTTGACGACAATCGTAAGGATGACATTAGCAAGAGGGACGAAAATATCTTAAAGGAAATCCCAAGAAAAATTCAATGATGGCAATTATATTTAAGTGACTGTCAGGGCAACCTAGGCTGCGAAGTAAAAAAAAAAAAAAAAAATCAAAGAAAATCAAAATAAGAGAAAGAAAAAAATGTCAAAACATGGGAAAATCATGGTGATGAATCTTCGTGATTTGACGTGGAAATCCTGTAATCAAGGCGAAAATCGGTTTTAACGCAAAAACTTTACTTTCTAAATTTTCCATGCAATAGCTAACATTCACGCTGACAATGAAATCTAAATCGAACGATAAATAGAAGTAATCAGAAATATAATGCAGCAAGAATGACAACTACTCTCTCGTAACAACTGCTCGTGTCAGTTATGTCTAAATGATGAGATTTGACTGACTATGATAAAGTCCAGAATATTATGGATAGAAAACGAGATGAGAACATTTCTGAAACAACTTAGTGTTGTGGATCACTCCTTTTGGGATAGAAGAATGGACTCGTCTAATGTGTACATATAGTCCTGCCTATACAGAGAACAATAGAGCAGTTTCGATTTGAGTGGAGTTGAGTAGAGTAGTTGTACAGCCGCTAGTGGGTCAGTAAGAATATAGACTCATTACCCGGACATACTTCTTCACTACAAAATTGTATATATTGATTCCTACTAACAGTATTCCTAGTATTCCTGCATCGACTATCCCGTGTTTCAGTTTGTATATTTTTGTTCTGTAAAACTTACATTTTTTATCTCCATATCTGCTTTTTGTTATTTATTATTCTGTGTGGTTTCTCAACAAGAATCCACAACACTTACATTCTTGAGTTCTCGTGGCTATTTAGAGAGTGACTATTGTTTGAAAAAATGTCTACACAAACCGTTTAATTCATTAAAACGTGACCAGAGAAGCTTCACTTTGACATGAGCGTCAACAAGTTAGAAATACAATCGTTAAAAATCTAAAATTTTCCCCATGTTGTTCCCATAGTTAAATCAATGTTTCGTGTGCTAACTCTATCTCTAAACAATTTTTTTCTGTTACTAAAAAATGAGAGTAGTACTAATATTGTGTACCGAGAAATCTTTCAAACTAATCTAAAATAGAATTTTATGTTTTTGTTCAGTTTTTAGTGCGGCAGAATCATTTTAACAAATGATACTTTCAAATTCAGTATATAGGCAAAGCTACTCCAATTAAAAAAAAAACAAAAAAAAAACAGTGAGAAGATTAGAAAAGAGAAAACCGGAAACCGCATCCTAAACAGGAAAAAGGGATGAGCCTCTTCACCTGTTCAATAGATGTGGGAGGAGTGTGAACCGGGCGATAGTTTAGTCTATCTACTCCAATTGAAAAAAAAAACAAAAAACAAAAAAAAAAAAAACAAAGGGAGCGTGCGCGCATATATAACTTGACAGATAGGTGTCACGTGTATGGAGAAAATCCTTTATGTATGTGATCGTCATAATAAGTGTGTCAAGTGTATTAAAACGATAGAAAATGGATAGTAGAGTTATATATATATATATATATATATGTATATATATATGAACAGAATAAGTAAAATATCTTTAATCTAACATATTTCATTTCCACAAACTTTTTCGGAAACTTTTAGTTAAACCTCCATTAATCTGAGAAACACTTATGTTGTTATTTACATGTTTTAGGCCCGTAGAGACTTATTCATAAAAAAATTGAGATTTATTTTTTCTATCATACATTATTAAGTATAAAGTCACCACTCGCTCGCTATTTTGCACATATATATATATATATATATATATATATATATATTATATTTTCCATTTGTAAACGAGTAAAATGAAAAACATTCAAAATTTCTTCAATATAATTGGTTCGAACACTTTTTAATACAAATGTGTACTGGTCTAACTCTATTATGTCCAAAAACTAAGTATTGATCAATTTATATATATATATATATATATATATATATATATATTTGTATAAATATAATTTGTAAATAAAAAACCTCATTAGAAAATATGAGAAAATACAAAAGAAAATCTGCATGACTAAGTTGTCTCTATAGTTTAATAAAAGGTGATTAATATATATATATGCGTCTTTGCATCTGAGATAAGGTAGTATTTACAGTGTTTACATTATTCGGACTATTGTCCTCATCCTTGCTGCCATGGTTAAGAGGTTTCGACCGCTGTACGATATGAATGAGAATTATATACCCCAGTGATCGTAATAAGGGGTTTGTTTCGAAATTCCTAGCTCCTGAAGAAAGCCGGAGCGTACAACGGCTGAAATATCTTAAACAAGGCAGCAAAAATGAAGACAATAATCCTAATAATAATAATAATAATAATAATAATAATATATATATATATATATACATATATATATATATATATATATATATATTCTTCATTTATAAGAAAGTTATTATGCGACCTAGGTTTCTACCATGTCTTCAGGCGATTTTCAATAACTGATTTTACCGTTTACCGTTTTTCTTAAGAACGCTCTCGTACCCATTGTTTTTTTAACTCTCACGTGAGCGGGCATTTCTGAACGCACAATTTTTTGAATTACAAGAAATTATAACGTTTTCATCCATGGTTGTATGAACCTAATAGGTATTTTTTTAGTATGGTTACACTTAGTCATAATTTCTGTTCTTTTATTTAATAGTTTGTTTGGGAATAGCATAATCGCTAACTTTTCTTCCTGGCACAGTCTACATATTTTGCCACCTTTGTAAGGTTTGGCTGTTTTCACTATACTCCATGTTATGTCTGGATCTTTTCCATATTTTGATTTCAATTTCCGCCCGTGTCTAGCCAATTTTGTACAGTTTTTTATGTTTTCTATTTTGAATGTAGACTTGTAATTGAACCACCTGGTCTTAAAGTTGTCTTTGTTTGATCCCAAATATATTTTGTTTTGATCATTTAAGCCATGTACTTTTGAACATGACATATATGTATATACGAAAAGACAAAAGTAAAACTTATCTTAGCTGACGAATTGCATCCTCTGGAGGAACTTTATCAAGGCTTTTGTGACAAGTACAAGGGTAAAAAAGTTTTTGGTTTTTTCAAAGAAATTTTTATCGTACATAGAGGAAATCGAAAACCCCAGCACTGATGAGTAGCGACATCATACCGGTGTTCTCACGAAACGTCGAAGTCGGCATGAATCTGCTCAGTTAAAGTGATAAATTGTTTGCATTAAACCTATCAACGCTCTGTCTCTACCGCGATATCGAGCACTTTACGATAAAATCATGCTGGCCAAAATACCTTTCATCAGTAAAACTACTGAAAAAAAATCTTGGTGTTAAACAATATCATAACTCAAATTTATATATATATATATATATATATGGTTAAATAAAATAAAGACAAGAATTTAGAATTTTTTAAATGATTTGTGAGCGTCTTTTTGGTTACCAACACTGTTTGTTTATAGATACGTAATTTAGAATAAAGCTCATTTCGT